>CM067168.1:75849583-75974583 GCA_034093135.1 Erigeron breviscapus
ATATTTAAGAAGAAGTGTAAATTAAGACTACATAATGGCGTAAAGTGCTATGAAAGCATGGAAGAAATGTCGTACTTGTTAATGGGAAATTGAGAGAAAAGCTTTACTGCAATGTCGTCACTAGATGCGGCTTGGATCACGAGGTCGTGATCCGTTCCAAGTGGGGGAGAGTTGTAACATCCTAAAATTTTTAAGACCAATGAAAATTAACCTTTATTATAGTTTTGACATTTAAATAGTTTCCTAGTATTTTATTTTTGAATTTGGGGTTAATTTAGTTGGAACTTTAACGGATAGCGGATAAATTTACCCACAAAAATTGATTTGGGGGCCAGCCAATTTTCTTCTTATGACTCATATTTCCTCCACCATTCTTCTTCTTCTTCTTCTACAAAGTTCTTCACAATTCTCATCCTAACTAAATTCTAATTCTCCAAGTAATTCAAGAAATTCTTCAAAGATTAATTGTAACACCCCAAGCCGAGGCTCGGAATATCACGGAAATCATATAGCGCAAGGTGGAATTACAATAGAACAAACTAAATGCAAATAAGGATTCAGTGAATCCATAACAATACGAAACAAGTGCCAAAATACATAAGGAGCAAATAACCATCAAGTTAACATAACACATCCAAAGATGGCAAACGATCCTAAGTATAATGCAAAAGGGACGGTCTATGAATCCTTGATTCATCAAGTCCAAAGCCCGGGTTAAACAGCACGCAAGCAACTATACTCCACGCCCAGGGATGACCTGATTTCCTGAAAAGTGTACTAAGCATGGTCAACACAAGGTTGGTGAGTTCGTAGTAATGGTCCACAAGGAACCATAGACATAATCATAAGCACGAGAGGAGGCTAAACCTGACATACAGTGAGCCTCTACAAAACACAATAATGTCCAATAACAAGATTACACAAGACAAGTAAATGTGTAATAAGAAATGCATAAATGATATAAGTATCAATGCAATGCCATATGCGTAAGTAAGCCAAAATGTCTATCTTATGCGTGATCTCCGGTCACCTATGCAACGATACTCGCTTGTCATCACCATGAACAAAGCGGCATCTCAAAAGCATCGAGATATATATGTCTATATACTCGGGGTCAAGATCTACATCCAAAATGGGTGCATACATCTATACACCAGGATGTCGGCAATCCCCTGCCGAGGGCTCATCAGCAATGTATGCAATGCTTACAATCAATTGTAAATGCATCAATCATAAACCAACAATCAATATAATGAACCTGAGCCAACAATCAATATTCGTCAAACATAAGCCAACAATCAATATTCGACAAACATAAGCCAAATCAATATTCAACAAACATAAGCCACTAACCACAATTTAAACCAACTATACGTACATACACTTAAGAGGATTCTACTTCCTTCGGGTCCCAGATGCTTATATATAGGGTCACCCGCAGCCTTCCCACCACATCTAAAACCCGATGAAGGCATAACCGACTTTCATGTATGTACATCTATCCTATTATTACTAGATACTTAACAAATATAAACTAAGTCATTCAAACATGATAATCGTCTCATCAATCCAACATTTAAACCAAATCAATCAATCAATCAACAACGTAAGTAAACACTCAAGTTTTACACTTTTCAGCCCGAATCTCAAAGGAGTAGGGAGTTACGAAACTCACCTTGTCCGGCAAAGAAGCTAGTATAAGATTACAAACGAGTAATAGGATCCACACGTCCACAACCTATAATTATACATCATAATACCGTTATGTCAACTCTACAATCATAAACAAGTTGGTTTAGCACAATTAAGTCAAGTCACAAACCCTAAACACCTTTACAACTTTAACGAGTAGGAACAAGACGCATTTGACTCGACCTTTTTAGAAATGAGAAGATATTCATACAAAAAGAGTGTTACTACTAGAAACTAGACTCTCTACGATTCCAACGATAGGTCATACGACTTATTTGGAGTTACGGATCAAAAGTTATTAACGTTTAAAAATCGACGCGCATATTTTCACAGAACCTATCCACTGCGCCGCAGTGAGCCAGAACCATGCTCACTGCGCCGCAGTGGCTAAGTCGAACCCAGACCAGAGCCTAGGCACTGCCGCAGTGGGCTAAGGCTATGCCACTGCGCCGCAGTGGCCTCTTTCTGCAGTCAGTACCTGCAGTTTATGCAGGAACACGAACCAAAACCCCCAATTTCGACCCAAACCATACCAAAACGATTTGTAAAGACTTGTAACTTGTTTTGAAGCATAACTAAGCATCATTAACCATAAATACACATAATCCAAACCATAATTTCGACCAAAACATCAAAATCACTCCCAAATCCTTCAAACCCTAATTAAACCCTAATTTGACCCAAAACAAGATTTAAGCCGATTTAGGACTTGTAAAGTTCAAGATGACTAGAAATGCATAACCAAACATAAGTAGGTACAAATGAGATGAATTAGACTTACCAAAACTCCTCCTTGAGCTAGAACCCGAAATTAGGTCAAAATGGGTAAAAATGCTTGCACTTGACTTTTGATTCTTCAATATGACGATAATGAAATGAAAGTGACTATGATTCTAATGTTATTTCAGTTCTAACACTAAATCGATGCAAGAATAGGTGAAGAGAAGGAAGGGTTTTCCTTTTGCTTTCTTTACTTGAGAGAATAAGAGAAAGGGAGATAGAGAGAAATGAGAGGATAAGGGGGGAATGGGTCACTAGTAGGCTCATGGGTCATGGACAACCCATGGGTCGACCCGTTTCCTCAAGCCAATTACAATCGTTAGGCATTTAAACACCAGTCAAAACATATTATCGATCCAAAAATAGCACGTTGTCATTTAATTCACAAAACGACCCAAATAATTTATTAACTTAAATTTTTAGTCATATTACACGTAAAGTCAATGGGTCAAAATTCACGGATGTTACATTATTCCCCCGTCGAAAGAATTTCGTCCCGAAATTCCACAAAACACTAATTACTAAATAAATGCGGATACTTAGACTTCATATGATCCTCTCGCTCCCAAGTGAACTCGGCTCCACGTCTAGCATTCCATCTAATCTTAATAATCGTGTAGCGTTTGTTCTTGAGTTTCTTTTCTTGACGATCCAAGATCTCCACCGGCTCTTCAACAAAGTTTAAGTTCGAATCAACCCTAATTTCGTCCATAGGTACATGATGTGTAGGATCCGCCAAACACTTGCGCAAGTTACAAATATGAAACACATCATGCACACCGCTAAGCTCTTGAGGCAATTCTAGCCGATAAGCAACTTTCCCAACCCGTTCAAGAATCTTGAAAGGACCAATATACCTTGGTGCAATTTTTCCCCGCTTCACAAAACGTACAACCTTTCCAAGGCGACACTTTCAAAAGCACATAATCACCAACTTCAAACTCCAACGGTCTCCGCCTCACATCGGCATACTTCTTTTGACGTTCACGGGCCAATTGCAACTTCTCCTTAATTTGAGATGTTACCTTAGTCGTTTCGATCACAATTTCTGGCCCGATGAGTTGACTCTCTCCAATTTCCGCCCAAGCTAGAGGAGAACGACATATCCTACCATACAATGCCTTAAAGGGTGCCATTTGAATGGTAGCATGATAACTATTGTTGTATGAAAACTCGACTAGCGGCAAATGGTCTTCCCAACTTCCACCAAAATCAATTGCACATGCCCTCAACATGACTTCAAGTGTTTGAATGGTTCTCTCGGTTTGCCCATCCGTTTGAGGGTGAAACGCCGTCTCATGTCAAGTCGAGTACCCATGGCTTTTTGAAAGGCTTCCCAAAATTTTGATTTGAAACGGGCATCTCTATCAGAAATGATAGAAATCGGCACTCCATGCTTAGATATCACTTCCTTGATGTACAAACGAGCCAATGTGTCAAATTTATCGGTTTCACGAATGGCTAAAAAGTGAGCCGACTTCGTTAACCGATCTACTATCACCCAAATCGTGTCACGACCGCTTCTCGTCTTCGGTAGTTTAGTAATGAAGTCCATTGAAATATGTTCCCCCTTCCATTCGGGCATCACCGGTTGTACCAACAATCCGGGTGGCTTCTTGTGATCGGCTTTGACTTGTAAGCAAGTAAGACACTCACTCACATACCTAGCCACATCACGCTTCATGCCCGGCCACCAATACAAATCTTTCAAGTCAAAGTACATCTTATCCGACCCGGGATGGACCGAATAAGGAGATAGGTGAGCTTCATTCATAATAAGTGTTCTTAAGTCACCGAAAATAGGAACCCAAAGTCTTTCAACCATGTATAGCCCATTATCACTCTTTCGGTCAAATTGTTGTTCCATGCCATCTAGGTTCTCGTTTCCAAAGTTTTCCGGTAGGGTGGCTTGAATTTGGGCTTCAATAATCCGATCACGAATACTTGGCCCTACCGTGAGGCTCATAGCTCTAGCCCGTCTTGGTTTCACTCTCTCCTTTCGGCTCAAGGCATCGGCTACTACATTTGCCTTGCCCGGGTGATAACGGATGTCACAATCATAATCACTAAATAGTTCTAGCCAACGCATTTGCCTCCTATTCAATTCACTTTGGTTGAAGATGTGTTGAAGACTTTTGTGATCGGTATAAATCACACATTTGGTGCCATAGAGATAATGTCTCTAACACTTCAAGGCAAACACAACCGCTCCCAATTCCAAATCATGTGTCGGGTAGTTCTTCTCATGCACTTTCAATTGACGAGAGGCATAAGCAATAACTTTACCCTTTTGCATAAGAACACCACCCAAACCTTGTTCCGAGGCATCACAATAAACAACAAAATCTTCGATCCCGTCCGGTAGCGTTAAAATAGGGGCGTCACGTAACATATCTTTAAGAGTTTGGAAGGCGTTTTCTTGTCTTTCCCCATTCAAAGTTTCTATCTTTTTGAGTCAAGAGGGTGAGTGGTTGTGCAATACGGGAGAAGTTTTCAATGAATCTTCTATAGTAACCCGCCAATCCAAGGAATTGACGGATTTCGGATGGCGTTTCGGGTCTTCTCCAATTCTTGACCGCTTCAATCTTGCTTGGGTCCACATGAATACCATCCTTGCTCACTACGTGACCAAGAAAGTGGACCTCTTCCAACCAAAACTCACACTTGGAGAATTTGGCATACAACTTTCTTTTCTTAGTAACTCAAGCACTTCACGCAGTGCTCAACATGCTCCTCCTTTGTCTTCGAGTATACAAGTATGTCATCAATGAACACAATGACAGACTTGTCTAAGTATGGTTGACACACCCGGTTCATCAAGTCCATGAACACCGCCGGTGCATTAGTCAACCCAAAAGGCATTACGGTGAATTCAAAATGACCATACCTTGTGCGAAAAGCCGTTTTGGGGATGTCCTCTTCATGTACCCGGAGTTGATGATAACCCGAGCGAAGATCGATTTTTGAGAAGTGCTTAGCTCCTTGAAGTTGATCAAACAAGTCATCGATTCTTGGGAGAGGATACCGGTTCTTCACTGTGAGCTTGTTTAATTCCCGGTAGTCGATACACATTCTGAAGGACCCATCTTTCTTTTTGACGAAGAGAACAGGAGCACCCCAAGGAGATTGACTAGGGCAAATGAAACCCTTCTCTTGGAGCTCCTTGAGTTGAGTTTGTAGCTCTTGCATTTCGGTTAGAGCTAGTCTATACGGAGCTTTTGCTACGGGCGCGGCTTCGGGGATAAGATTAATACGAAAGTCTAGTTCACGAGTTGGAGGTAATCCCGGCAAGTCATCCGGAAAAACATCGGGAAATTCACAAACAATAGGAACGGTCTTCAATTCTACCTTTGTGACGGTAGCACTAAAGACTTTAGAATTAGAGGAATCGGAGATTTCACCTTGAACCCTAAGAATTCTACCGTTAGTCAAAGGTATCTTAACAACTCTCTCGCCACAATCAATGGTTGCATTTACCGCCATCAACCAATCCATACCCACAATAACATCAAAACTCCCAATATCCAAAGGCATAAGGTCTATGAAGAAATCGACATCTTCCAAGGTCAAGACACAATCGCGAAGTATTTGACTAACTTTAGTTAGTGACCCGTTTACCATTTCAATGTCAAGCACATAGTTTAAAGCACAAGGATTCACATCAATCAAAGGAACAAAGTTAGAAGACACGAGGCTATAATCGGCCCCGGAATCAAATAGGACGGTTGCATAGTGACCATTAAGGAGAAAGGTACCTGCTACTACGTTAGGATCATTGCGGGCTTCATTTGCATTGGCCGCAAAGGCTCGGCCGCGTGGTTGCACTTGGTGGCCTTGTTGTCCCCGGTTTTGGTTAGGCCCGACCATTTGGAGTTGATTTGGGTGGACGGCTACTTGAACTTGTTGTCCCACCCATCGAGGACAATTATTACGGTAGTGGTCACGACTACCACATTCAAAACATTCCTCTTCGTTGGTTGCCTTGAGGAGGAACGGCCCGAATAGGAGCCACATTCATTGGGCCCGCTCTTGGAGCTCTACAATCTCTGGAGAGGTGCCCCACTTGGTTACAATTAAAGCATGCTCTGCATTGGGCATTGGCGGGGTGATGTTGGTTGCATCTCCCACAGAAAGGATGGGGTCCAGTATAAGCTTTCCTGGCCGGTTCCACCGCCGCCATCACCCTACCCCTATTTGCATTCTTGGGGTCAAACCTCCCCACTTTCTTTACCCCGCTCGACTCTCCCACTTCTTTCCTCTTGTTGTTGAGGATTTGCTTCAAAACACCACTTCTCATAAATCTTCAGTCACACTCCCGGCTTGGTTAACCGCATTAGCCAAAAAAGTAGGCATGTTGGAGTTTACATAAGATCGGACTTGAGGATTCAAGCCCAATACGAACTTCTGGATGGCCTGAGGCTCGGTACCCACCAGTGAGGAATGAGGGTAGACAACTCTTGAAATCGTCTAACATAGCCCTTGTAATCGGCTCCCTCCATGTTGAGATTTGCAAACTCAATGGTTAAGTTTTGTAGTTCATACGGAGGACAAAACTTTGCTTTCACTTTGTTCTTGAAGTCAATCCACTCCAAATTATGAGTCCGCCCCAACGTTATTTCTTGGTTCCACCAACTCAAGGCGTCATGTCTAAACATGCCGGATGCATAGGAAATCCGGTCATCATAGGTGCAATGACTCCTTTCAATCACCGCCTCTATCGCCTCAAACCACCTTATACATTCCGTGGGACCCCCTTTCCCATCGAACTCCGGTGCCCCACAACTTTTAAAGTCTTTAATATACACCCTTGACGGTATCCTCCATGTCGATTATACATGGGCATACCGTTACCAACTCCCACTGGTCCCTCTTCTTCATTTTCTTCGGCATGAGGTTGAGCATTTTCATTATTTTCATTTTCTGGAGCTTCGTTGTTTTGAGCCACATTATTTTGCCCAAGATTTGCCGTGACTTGAGCAATAATGGTTGGCATGATATTGGCGATCGTTTGAGCGATCACCTCAGCCATATTTGGCTCAGGACTTCACCACGACCCCTTCCTTGGCCCCTACCACGACCTCTACCACGGCCCCTACCACGGCCCCTACCTCCTTGTACTTCCGGTTGAGCTTCCGGTTGAGGTTCTTCCTCTTCAGCCCTATAGTTCGTTCTGACTCTCCTTGGTCTCACCATTTCTATAAAACAAGTGACACGTTGACCCGAGAGTTAGTCTCAAATGCTCGCATGTTAGTCACACAAGTAGTCAATGCTCTCATACCGATACCACATACTCATTACATAATATTATGCTAAGGCAACAGTGTTGGAATCATAGGGATTTTTACATATCATAACATCACGTTGAATTTATTACAATACCTCATCATTAATTTAAGTAATCATGCTCATTTCATCATGTCATTAAACAACTAACACGAATGATTCAAAGTATAATCCGAATTCGATATGCTCTCTAGTTATTGACCGGGTATGTATACAAGGTGTACCAACGGCTAACTTCCACCTAATCAACTTCCATTAAGCATATCGGTTCCTTATTATACTTTAAGCCACGCGTGCGCAATCCACGATGTCATGAACTTGCTATAATATCGGGTAACCATAAAAGAGTTGATCGGGTTCTTTTAGGGTTGCCACAATATTATACTAAGTTAATGGCATCCTTCATTTTGCCCTAAATCATCAAATTAGCTCCAACCAATAACAACAACAACCATATTAACTACCATCCACATTCATCACATTGAATTTAAGCTATCGCAAGGTCTTAACTACGAACTCACACGGGGATTCACATAATTCACATTGCACACGAATTTCCTAACCATGCATGCTATATGAAGAGTTTTAACTTAGCCGTAGTCTAGGTCAAACCGCCTAATTCTCTACGACCACGCATGGGCCACCATTCTGTAACACCCCAAGCCAAGGCTCAGAATATCACGGAAATCATATAGCGCAAGGTGGAATACAATAGAACAACTAAATGCAAATAAGATTCAGTGAATCCATACAAACGATAACAAGTAACAAATACAATAGGAGCAAATAACCATCAAAGTTAACAAAAGAACATCCGGATGATGGCAAAACGATCCTAAGTATAATGCAAAAGGGACGGTCTATGAATCCTTGATTCATCAAGTCCAAAGCCCGGGTTAAACAGCACGCAAGCAACTATACTCCACGCCCAGGGATGACCTGATTTCCTGAAAAGTGTACTAAGCATGGTCAACACAAGGTTGGTGAGTTCGTAGTAATGGTCCATAAGGAACCATAGACAATAATCATAATGTACAAGTGGAGGCTAAACATGACTTACAGTGAGCCTCTAAGGAACACAATAATGTCCAACAACAAGATTACACAAGTACAAAAAGCGTGTAATAGGAAATGCATAAATGATATGAGTATCAATGCAATGCCATATGCGTAAGTAAGCCAAAATGCCTATCTTATGCGTGATCTCCGGTCACCTATGCAACGATACTCGCTGTCATCACCATGAACAAAGCGGCATCTCAAAAACATCGAGATATATATGTCTATATACTCGGGGTCAGATCTACATCCAAAATGGGTGCATACATCTATGCACCAGGATGTCGGCAATCCCCTGCCGAGGGCTCATCATCAATGTATGCAATGCTTACAATCAAATGTAAATGCATAATCATAAACCAACAATCAATATACGATGCACCTGTGCCAACAATCAATATTCGTCAAACATAAGCCAACAATCAATATTCAACAAACATAAGCCAACGATCAATAATCAACAAACATAAGCCACTAACCATAATTTTAAACCAACTATACGTACACACTTAAGAGGGTTATCCATTCTTCGAATCCCAGATGCTTATATATAGGGTCATCCGCGGCCTTCCCACCACATCTAAAAACCCAATGAAGGCATAACCGACTTCCATGTATGTACGTCTATCCTAATATAAATGAAATACATACAAATATAAACTAAGTCATTCAAACGTGATAACCGTCTCAACCCCAACATTTAAACCAAATACCAATCAATCAACAACGTAAGTAATCGCGCAAGTTTACACTTTTCAGCCCGAATCTCAAGCGAGTAGGGAGATACGAAACTCACCTTGTCCGGCAAAGAAGCTAGTAAGATTACAAACGAGTAATAGGATCCACACGTCCACAACCTATAATTATACATCATAATACCGTAATGTCAACTCTATAATCATAAACAAGTTGGTTTAGCACAATTAAGTCAAGTCACAAACCCTAAACACCTTTACAACTTTAACGAGTAGGAACAAGACGCATTCGACTCGACCTTTTAGAAATGAGAAGAGATTCATACAAAAAAAGAGTGTTACTACTAGAAACTAGACTCTCTTACGATTCCAACGATAGGTCATAAGACTTGTTTGGAGTTATGGATCAAAAGTTATTAACGTTTAAAAATCGACGCGCATATTTTCACATAACCTATCCACTGCGCCGCAGTGAGCCAGAACCATGCTCACTGCGCCGCAGTGGCTAAGTCGAACCCAGACCAGAGCCTAGGCACTGTGCCGCAGTGGGCTAAGGCTATGCCACTGCGCCGCAGTGGCCTCTTTCTGCAGTCAGTACCTGCAGTTTATGCAGGAACACGAACCAAAACCCCCAATTTCGACCCAAACCATACCAAAACGATTTGTAAAGACTTGTAACTTGTTTTGAAGCATAACTAAGCATCATTAACCATAAATACACATAATCCACAAATTCGACCAAAACATCAAAATCACACCTAAACCTTCAAACCCTAATTTAAACCCAAATTTGACCCAAACGAGATTTAAGCCGATTTAGGACTTGTAAATGTACGAGATGACTAGAAATGAGCATAAAGTAGGTACAAATGAGATGAATTAGACTTACCAAAATTCCTCCTTGAGCTAGAACCCGAAATTAGGTCAAAATGGGTAAAAATGCTTGCACTTGACTTTTGATTCTTCAATATGACGACAATGAGATGAAAGTGACTATGATTCTAATGTTATTTCAGTTCTAACACTAAATCGATGCAAGAATAGGTGAAGAGAAGGAAGGGTTTTCTTTTGCTTTCTTTACTTGAGAGAATAAGAGAAAGGGAGATAGAGAGAAATGAGAGGATAAGGGGGGGAATGGGTCACTAGTAGGCTCATGGGTCATGGACAACCCATGGGTCGACCCGTTTCCCTCTATAAGCCAATCTACAATCGTTAGGCATTTAAACACCAGTCAAAACATATTATCGATCCGAAAATAGCACGTTGTCATTTAATTCACAAAACGACCCAAATAATTTATTAACTTAAATTTTTAGTCATATTACACGTAAAGTCAATGGGTCAAAATTCACGGATGTTACATTAATCATAATAATAATCTTCCATCATCTAAGAAATTGAAAAGTGAGGGTTAAGTGTGGTGGTGGTGGCCGAAATTAGGAAGAAGAAAGGAGAAGACAATTGTGATTTCATTCTAAATTCCAATTCCTAATCTTGAAGGTAATGATTTTTCCTTTAACCTAATTCTTGATTTCCTTTAGAAATTAGGGTTCATGTAACTAATTATATTTGAGAAATTGGGGGTGTTAGGACCAGTTCACCTGGAACTGGCCAGTCACCAGTTCACACTGACCAGTCACCAGTTGCATCTGGTGACCAGTAAACTGGTGACCAAGAGATTTGTCGAGAAATATATTGAAGTCCAGTTGCACCGTACAGTTAACGCAACTGAAGACTTCCTCCAGTTGAGAACTGACCAAGTTGAAGAAGCATTCCAGTTGAAGTCGAAGACAACAAATGGAAGATAAAGAATGACAATGGCAGCGAAGCCCAGTTGGCATTCTAGTCAGTTACAAACTGGAGACCATCAGTGGAAAGCCCTTACAAAGCTTTACACTGATTACGAGGAATTGACTTGTATGCTTTATGTACCTTTACCCGGACAATAAGCCTTATCTTATTATTTAAGTATTAAAAGGTACATAAAGGTGGTTATGTAAAGTCACTTTAACATGCGACTTTACACTGCTTTTTAAGGAATTAAATGCTATTCCTTAAATGCTCCCATCCACATTTGTACGGCTAAAGTTAACATTCCAATGTTAACTTTGCCTATAAATACAAGTCATTGCACAACCAAGAATATTACTTCTTCGAATAAACTTCGAATAGAATTCACACTTTGCAAACCTGCAATATTCTTGGTGAACTTGTGCAATCTTCTCTCAATCGCTAAAAGGAACATTTCACAACTTTAGTGTTTCGATTGTCTTGAGAAATTCCGAGTATAGATCAATTGTATTTCATAGGTTGTTAGGATATTTATACATTCGTGTATTATCTTGGTTCCGCATCAACCTTGTAATTTGTTTAATATCAATAAATAAATTACACATTGAAAAATACATATTGTCTCATCAAGTTATCTTACAAGTTATTTGTATTATTGCATTGTTCTTTACTTTTTGTCTTTTATATAAGTAATCTATCTAGAACTTGGTATATACACACTGCAACTGGTCGTCTCCAGTTCATTGCATATATTGCAAAGTAACTCCACCATCGACATAGAGGTGTCTTCAGTAGTACCATCAAACGAGTTGGGACTTACAAGTGGTATCAGAGCAGAAGGCTAACTTGCCTAGATCTGCTAAGATGAACACTACTGAAGGTGGAGATGGTTCTGGTTCAGGTGAAAACCCCTCGAATACTAATGCACACCTTTTCAAAATGTTAACACCAACCCTCCTCCTCCTACTGTCCCAAACCATGTCCATGTACACTACTCTAACACTCCTGTTCCAAAATTTGATGGAAACAGTGAGACATTCGGTACATGGAAGGCTATAATGCTTTTGCATTTTGGTGGGATTGAAAGGTATATGTTGAAAATCCTTAAGGATGGACCATATATACCCATGTCTCTTGGGGTTAGTCCTCTTCTTGATCCAACTGGAAGAAGAGGTTCAAGGAAAAAGCCTGAAGACCATTGGTCTGATGAGGATCGCAGACTGGTGGACTTGGACACCAGACTGAAAAACATGATCCTTGGGGCTGTCCCTGAAGACCTAATTCCAACACTTGTGTTGTTTCCCAGTGCCTAGTCTATGTGGGATGAATTAGTGATTCAATTTGAAGGAGGTGATGACACAATTGTCACCAAAAAAGTTGCTTTGAACAAGAAGTATGAATCCTTCTTTGCCTTGCCCAGTGAAAGTCTAACTGGTACATACACCAGATTTTCTAGCCTCATCAATCAGTTGAGAGGATTGGGTGTAGATAAGGATAAGGATATTCTTCTTGAGAAGTTTTGTGATATTCTTCCTTCCAAATGAAAAACATGGTTCTTGTCTTGAGACAAGGTAAAACCTTGCACACTCATACTCTTGCATCGCTCTATGGAGCCTTCAGATTCACTGAATATAATAATGCTGCAAGACTTGTGGCTGAGCAAGATGCCATGAACCATGCCAGAGTCCCAAGGTTGCTAGTGCAATGAGCGACCTTGTGCTGCTTTAATGTCTGCTGAGAGTGTCCAGGTACACTCGATGAAGGAGATGTTGAATAGTTTCTTAAACTCTGGACTGACCACTGAAAACAGTGATGGTTATAATGAAACTGACGATGATGATCTGGTCGCCATGATTGCTAAAACCTTTAACAGGTTTAAGCATAAATCCAAAAGATTTAATGGCCCCAACAATGCTTCCAGCTCCAGCTCTCTGGATAAGACCAATCTTACATGCTATAAATGTGGCAAGAAAGGTCATTTTATGAAGGAATGCAGATCTAGTCAGTTGAACAACCAAACTGGCCCCTCTGTCCCTAATTTCAATCGGCCTGATGATAGCTACAAAGCTAAATACAAGAAGCTTAGGGCCCAGATTGCCCTCCTGTCCATGGAAAAGAAAAAGGATCAGTGCTTAATGGCACAAACTGAGGGAAAATGGAGTACTCTGATGACTCATCTGATGATGAAGAAGAGGAAAGGGACATGTGCTTCATGGCCTTGGAAGATCAACAACAGCAACACGTGGTGAAAAAAGATGTCATCTCTGGAAGATGGGTGGACATCATACTGAAAAGGTATGTGACTATGATAACCAGGTTGACCCTGAACTAAAACTGGACCTGGCTGAATCATTAAGTGGTGATTTGGCATTTGTGGAAACTGTAAGAGCTGATAGTGAAAGATATCTTGACACTATCCTAATTGAACTGAACAATGTTAAACCACAACTAAATGATTTGCAAAGTGTCCAGTTGGCTCTCAAGGAGTCAGTTTTAAAGATTGAGGCTTTAGAACTTGATAATCAAAATTATTTTCTGATTTTGAAAAAGCACAAAAGATTATCAAGTCATGGGTAAAAGCATCTGGCAAAACTACGATGCATTTTCAAGAACTATCGATGCCCAGAAAAATGCATGGAAATCTGAAGATCTGGAGATGGCAGCTCTTATACCAGATCTTCATGCATTGCCTCCAGCTCTCCAGGTTGAAACACCTTATGATCAACCTGAAGCTGTTGAAACTGAAACCAATGAGACCACCCCCTTTGAGGTTAAAACTAGAGCCAAACAGGCTAAAGCTTCAGTCAAAAAGGCCACTGGTAACAAGCCTTTACCTCAAAAGTCTAAGGTGCCCAAGACCCGACAGACTAAAGCACCAGTTGAACCAAGGTCCAAGGTTCAACTGCCTGATCAAAATAATATTTTGGTTAATCTGGAAAGGCAACTCCAACTTTTGTCTCGGCAGGTTCAGAGTTGTACTGCCCGGATTAACAATCTGGAAGGAGGTTTATCACCTCCAGTTTTCAAACAAAATATTAAATCACTCCCTTCTGTACCTAAACTAAAGAATGTTCCTTCTGGAACAAAATCTGGTAAAATTAAAGGGAGTAAGTATCAAATACCAATTGTTTTTACTCCTGCCCCTGGAGCTGGTGATAATGCTCCAGATGTAGCCTCCAGTTCAACACCTCAACAATCAACTGTGGCTTCTGTAGAGAAGTCCAGTGGACCCATCAAGAAAAGATGGGTTCACAAAGAACTAATGATTTTTGTGTGTGTGTAGGGCGATCGAAAGAAAAATATCTGGTATCTGGACAGCGCTGCTGGCCGGACTATGACCGGATGTAAGCCCCTACTGGAAGAGTTCACTGTCCAAGATGGACCGACAGTGACTTTTGGTAACGATCAATCTAGAAAGACTGAAGGATATGGTGTGCTCAATAATGGACAAGTCGAATTCAAAAGAGTTGCATTTGTGAATGGTTTGAAATATAACTTGATCAGTGTAAGCCAACTTTGTGATGATGGCTTCAGAGTATTGTTCGATATTGCACAAGGCACCATATTTAACAAGGATTGGAAAGTGGTGATGATTGCACCAAGAAAAGGAATGTGTACATCATGGATATGGAACCAGCTCCAAAAGAGCAATGTTTCTATACCAAAGCTGATGAGGACACCAACTGGCTATGGCATAAAAGGTTATCCCACCTTAATTTCAAAAACATTAACAAGTTGTCTCGCAAGCAACTGGTTGATGGGATACCTCAGATTTCCTTCAATAAGGAAAAGCCATGTCCAAGGTGTGAGATGGGTAAGCAGAAGAGAGCCAGTTTTAAAACTAGGCAAAATTTTAGCATCACTGAACCTCTTCACATGCTACATATGGATCTCTTTGGTCCAGTGAATGTTCAAACTAGAGCTGGAAAGAAGTACACTCTAGTTGTGGTTGATGAATTCACCAGATATTGCTGGGTGGTATTCATCAGATCCAAAAGTGATGCTTCCTGTTGAAATCATCTCTCTTATCAAACGAATTGAGCTCAAGTATACTCGAAAAGTTTGTCAGTTGCGAAGTGATAATGGTACTGAATTCCAAAATAAGGTACTTGAAACATTTTGCAATGACACTGGCATCTCTCAAAACTTCTCATCAGTTCACTCTCCAGAGCAAAATGGAGTTGTTGAAAGAAAGAATCGTACACTGATAGAAGCCGCCAGAAGTATGTTATCTGAATCTGGTCTTCCCACCAGTTTTTGGGCTGAGGCAGTTGCAACTGCTTGTCACACCCAAAACCGGTCAGTCTACATCAAGAGACATAATAAGACTGCCTACGAAGTACTCAGGAATCGTAAACCAAATATTGGATATTTCCATGTATTTGGTTGTCCAGTTTATATACTGAACGATTCCAGTCAGCTTGGAAAGTTTGATGCAAAAGCTGATGAAGGGGTATTTTTAGGCTATTCAGATATTCGAAAGGCCTTTAGAGTTTATAATTATAGACTCCAAAGGTGCATGAGACAATTCATGTCACATTCGATGAATCAACTGAAGCAATCAACAAGAGACCAAGCCTTGATATTTCTCCAGTCATTCCAATCAACTTTGGTGAAACTGACCAAGTTCATTGGTCAGTTGTTTCACCAGAAGATGCTTCCAGTTACAACAAACTGGAACCAGTCAAGAAGAAGAAAAGCACCAGTGACACATCATTTTATCCCTCCATCAATTTTAACTTACCACAAGAATTGGTGATTGGATCAGATGTACGTGCCACTCCAATATCAGCACCAGTTCAAACACCTACTTCTCCAGTTCTTCATGAAATACCTTCAAATGAGGAATTTCATGATGCTAATCGAGACCTCATTGACTCTGATGAGGATGTAGAAGTTGTTTGGACTGATCCTTCTCCAGAAGCTGTTGCAACTGAAGAAGATCGCCAGGTGACTTGCACTGATATTGTAGTTCACCAGCCTAGTCAATACACTAGATGGACTCGAGCCCACCCAATTGAACAGATTGTGGGTGATCCAACTAGTGGGGTTCAGACTAGAAGAGCCACCAGTGAGCAATGCTTAAACGTCACCTTCTTATCTTTAATTGAACCAAAGAAGATTGACGAGGCTATGGCAGACCCAAGCTGGGTGGAAGCTATGCAAGAAGAGCTCCTCCAGTTTGAAAGGAACAATGTTTGGGAGCTTGTTCTTTGTCCACCAGGGTTAAAGAAAGAACCTATTGGTACCAGATGGGTCTACCGAAACAAAATGGATGAAGATGGCCATGTTGTAAGAAACAAGGCCAGACTAGTTGCCCAGGGTTATTGTCAAGCAGAGGGCGTTGACTTTGATGAAACTTTTGCTCCAGTTGCAAGACTTGAAGCCATAAGAATATTCTTGGCTTATGCAGCCCATCTGCAGTTCAAGGTCTTCCAGATGGATGTCAAAAGTGCGTTCCTTAATGGAACATTGGAAGAAAAAGTTTATGTTAAGCAGACTCCAGGTTTCATCGATGAGAAGCATCCTCATTGGGTTTATAGACTAAACAAAGCATTGTATGGTCTAAGACAAGCCCCCAGAGCCTGGTATGATACTTTAACTAAACATCTTCTTAAAATGGCTTTCAAAGAGGTGCAATAGATAATACCTTGTTTATCTTGAAGAAAGAGGTAATATCTTATTGGTACAAATTTATGTTGATGACATTATTTTTGGTTCAACTGATGATGCAATGTGTAAAAAGTTTTCTAAAATCATGTCATCTGAGTATGAGATGAGTTTAATGGGTGAATTAACATTTTTCTTAGGTCTTCAGATTAAGCAAACTGAAAATGGAATTTTCATAAACCAAGGAAAATATGTCAGAGATTTGTTAAGAAAATACAAATATGATTCAATCCCATCGAAAAACACACCTATGCAGCACCATTGAATTTGGACTCTGACCCAACTGGCAAACCAGTTAACATACTGACTATAGAGGTATGGTTGGTTCACTGATGTACTTAACTGCCAGTCGACCAGATATAATGTTTGCAACATGTTTATGTGCCAGGTTTCAGGCTAACCCTAAAGAATCACATTTGCACGCTGTAAAGCGTATCTTTAGATACCTGAAAGGGTGTCCTAATCTTGGTCTTTGGTACCCCAAAGGCTCAGGATTAGATCTAATGGGTTATTCAGATTCTGATCATGCAGGTTGTAAGATAGATAGAAATCAACAACTGGTGGTTGTCATTTCCTTGGAGGAAAACTGGTAAGTTGGACCAGTAAGAAGCAGACTTCAGTCTCTATGTCCACTGCTGAGGCAGAGTACATTTCTGCGGCCAGTTGTTGTGCCCAGATTCTCTGGATCAAACCAGTTACTAGATTATGGTCAGAAGTATACCAAGACCCCAATCTTTTGTGACAACACCAGTGCAATTGCTATATCTCACAACCCAGTGATGCACTAAAACAAAGCATATTGACATCAGGTATCATTTCATTCGAGATCATGTTATGAAAGGAGATATTGAAATTCATTTCATCCCCACTGACAAATAGTTAGCTGATGTTTTTACTAAACCTCTCGATGAAAAAACCTTTAAACATCTCATCAGCGAACTGGGAATGTTAAACCCTTAACTGGAGCTTTCTTTGTTATTGAACGCGTCAGTGACACTGATGAAGTTCTCCAGTTGAGGAGGTCCAGATACTCTTTGCTCGCCAGGCTATCGAACGCCTTTGTGATACTATCCTGGCACTAATTGATTTCTGGATCATCATTTTAGGGGGAAAGACTCAAAATAATTTTCTGACTAAAATTCGTTTTTTGTTTGAAAATGCAACTGGAGAACTCTTCAGTTGGAAACTGGTACTGGACTGATCCTCCAGTTACCAGGTTCAGTCTTGTCTTTTTTGTTATAACGTTACAAATACTTGGTCAATATGTGTGACACGTGATGATACTCGAGTGTTTTAAACCACTTGATATCGTGATCTGACGTGTTTACAACCATTTTAGTACTTGACAACTGTTTGTATTGGGAAAACAAAAGTGAGTGGGCGCGTGGGTAAGATAAGCCGTCGTAGCATTTAATGCTGACATGGAAGCATTTAATGTTTACATGGCAAATTATTATTTATTTCAAAATTCAAACCAACTTTTGTGAAAATATCTTCAAAAAGGGATTTTGTTTATTAAAATATAATTTTGGTGTTACATTGGGATCTTGAATCCTTATAAATACCCTTATTTACTTCGAACTCATTTACTTCTTTCTCTTACATTCCTTCATTTACTTTCAATCATCAATATTGCTTCATTCTTCTCTTTGCTTCACAAATCAAAAACCCTAAATCCCAAATTTCATTTTCATTCTTCTATGGCTCCTAGATCATCTCGTTCAAGAGATGTAAATCTCTTAACTGTTCCATACAATCCCTCACCAGATGTCACACAGGCACCTGGTGCCCCTAGTAGTGCTTCGGTCATAAAACTAAATCCAAATAATCCTATGGCCAGCCTACGAGGATCTCAAGGGTCCGATACCCTTATTGGTAGAATTCAAAAGTTTTTGAAGAATTCTCCAATCGGACCCTCATTCTCTCTAAACCCACGTAAGATGTTTCACAACTACTTATGTGAGTTTTGGTACACTGCCGTTCTTTCTTCCGATTGTTCCTCCATCAGTTTCACATTAAAGGATGGAACAATCCAGTGTGCCTTGTCAGCCGATATATTGAGGGATGCCTTACGCCTCAATTACTGGAGAGAGGGTGAATCTCCAGTCGTCTTGCCCCCAAATATAAACTTTCGCCAAATACTTCTTGAAATGGGACACAGGGAGTGTTTGGAGAATGGGGTGTTGAAGATAAAAGGTGCGATGACCATGAAGGGCCTTACACCTTCATGGAGGTATTTTTTCATCCACCTGGTGGAGAGCATGGGTGGGAGTTCTGGTGGACTTGACCAGATTAACTCCTCGCAAGCAGATATAGCTTACTGCTTGTGGAACGGATTGAGAGTGGACTTTGCAGATATTTTGTATAGAAGCCTAGTACAAAAACTGAAGGGCTCCAGGGTGTGTGTATCCCCTTTTCAAGGTTTCTCTCTCTCTGTTTTCAACAAATTTTGGGCCATGAAGAATATAAAAGTACAGATTCACCGTACACAAGGCCAGATATGTTGAGGAATCTAGACTCTCTGGTATCTGAAGCTGGAGAGGTCGAAATTCCAGAGCGAATGCTACTGGCATTTGCTAAAACTGATGCACCTTTGGAAAGTGAATCAGAAAGACAATTGGGTGGGCCTCAAAATAATGAGGGACCCTCCAGTTCGTCTCAAGTTGTGGTTGAGGATAGAGCAACCATAACTGAAGCAACTCCAATCACGTCTATCCCTGGTGAAGATACTTCGGTATCTGATCCTCCAACAGATGTACCCATCCAGGAAACTAGGGAAGGTCATCTGGAGACTGTCCAGGTAACTGAACAGCCCTCTGTCACATTCATGGATCTGGACATGAGTGTTAATGACGAGGAAATCCTTATAGAATTTTCGGATTCTGAAGGTACTGAAACAGACCAGGAGATTCTTGATGCTTCTGTACAAGCTCAAGACCCTTCATCTCCAGTCTTACCTCCAGACGCATCAATTTCATTTTCACCACCATAAATAAATGTGCCTATAGATACATCCTTACCAATATATTCCGCTCCCTTACCAACTGGGCAATTCTCACTTGCTCGAGAAATGCCCCCACCACCGTCGCCGTTGTTCACACCTGAGCATTCTCAGCATGAACAACACATTGAATTTCCAATCCTTTCTTCTTCCACCACTCCTTCTATATATTCAACTACTAGCCTGACAACTGGGGAGACTTCCATCAGTTTGCCTCCTCCAGTTGCTCCAGTAGTAACTGCAAGTGGTCCAGTGACACCTTCTCCTTTGTCACTGGACAGTCAAGTTGTCTCACTACAAGCCGATCTCCAAAACCTTCTAACCAGGGTGGAGGAGATTCAGAAGACACTTGACAAGAACACCAAGTCTTTCTCCAGATACCACAAGGACTTTTTGACAAACATCAAGGTGGTCGATCTGGGGATAAACAAGTTTTCTTCTAATGAAGACTTGGTGTTTGGAAAGCTTAACGAGTTGGTCACTGGCTGCAACAATCTGGCTGGTACTCTAAAAGAAGCCTTTGACCTAACTCACTCCAAGGTCACCAGTTCAATCTCCAACCTGCTAGGAAATACTGTCAGAACTTCAGAGGTTGACTTGAGAGAGATTGAAAGGCAGGTTAAAGAACTTATTGAAAGACCTGTCCTAGATGTAACTGGCCTTGGAGAGCAGTTGATGTCTTCAGTTGGTCAGAAGATAGAAGATACGTTGGGTGCTAGAGAAGACGTTTGATTGAAAGGGTGATGTCTGAGATCACCAAGCTGGCCACTCCTCAGGTTGATCTGGCCCCACTTACCAGTGAGATCAACCAGTTGAGGGGTAGCATTGAGAATTTGAACACCCAAGTATCTCTACATACTGAATCATTAAATAAACTGACCACTGAAGTAGAGAATATGAAGAAGAATGATGAGGAAGTGAAGGAAAGGGTTGTCTCTGGGTTGGATGAAGACTCCAAAATCTTGAATGAATTAAAAACTGGTCAAGACCAAGTTGTTGCAAATGTCTTGACCCAGTCAAAGGAGACGAACCACTTATGGAGGTCCTTCAGGATGATGTGTGGCATCTTCAAAGAGTGTAAGGACATGCAGTCGTGACAACCTCTTGACCGGTTGCCATCTCACCCCTCTGAATGGGAAGCAATTAGGGCAGGTCTAGATGCTGCCAAGGGGGAAAGAAGTTTAGTCCTTACACGACCAGTTGCACCTGGAAGGACTCCATCTGGATCTGGAAGAGAATTGGTTGTAGCTACCAGTACTGAAACTGGTGAGCAGAGTGAAAGGGGGAATGTTGGTTTGGATAAAGGTAAAGGATTAGCTGGTGATGCATCTGCCCAGACCACTGAAGTAGAGAATATGAAGAAGAATGATGAGGAAGTGAAGGAAAGGGTTGTCTCTGGGTTGGATGAAGACTCCAAAATCTTGAATGAATTAAAAACTGGTCAAGACCAAGTTGTTGCAAATGTCTTGACCCAGTCAAAGGAGACGAACCACTTATGGAGGTCCTTCAGGATGATGTGTGGCATCTTCAAAGAGTGTAAGGACATGCAGTCGTGACAACCTCTTGACCGGTTGCCATCTCACCCCTCTGAATGGGAAGCAATTAGGGCAGGTCTAGATGCTGCCAAGGGGGAAAAAAGTTCAGTCCTTACACGACCAGTTGCACCTGGAAGGACTCCATCTGGATCTGGAAGAGAATTGGTTGTAGCTACCAGTACTGAAACTGGTGAGCAGAGTGAAAGGGGGAATGTTGGTTTGGATAAAGGTAAAGGTTTAGCTGGTGATGCATCTGCCCAGCCGGCCACTGAAGAAATGTTAGAAACTGGAAATACTGACATACTTCCTCCAGTTTCAGATAGTGATAGCAGAAGACTGGCCAGACTTGGAAATGACATTAAAGAAAAGAAGAAAATGAAACAAAGAAACCAAGTGGAAGCCAGGGCACATCTTGCTCAAATCAAGTTGCTTGATATGAGTGATGCTAATCTACTGGGTATCACTAAGGATGAGTATGTTAGGGTTAAAAATGATCCCAGGATAGTTGACCAGTTGAATGAAATGCTAGATGTAGAACTGGATAGACACTATGCTGAGGATGAGGCAGAATTGATGCCAGAAGTTTAAACATTTCAGTGGAGAAGGCTAAAGAAATGAGGGCCAGTGGGATTCTGAAGAGAATTGCAAATGTCAAAAAGGTTGTGAAGGATGTTTTGAATCCACCAAGGAGAAGGATTCCACAACCAAGAAGACCACTGACAAAAGATGCAAGGGATGCTGACCTTAGCACATTCGTTGAACCAACTGGCGAAGTTTCAAATGAAGACATTAAGTCCGCTGTACTGGCTGCTGGTGCTGGGAGTATAAAAATCACAAATGAATCTGAAGCTAGAAATTACTACTCCCAGATCATGTCAACCAGAAGACATGGTGGTACTATTAGTAGTGTCAATGTTACAATCAAGCCAGGCACCAAGGTTTTTCAAATCGAAGTTAAGTATACTGGTGGGCCACTGGTTAGAACTGATGATCCTGGTGCCATGCAATATGGGTTCAGCGAATGGGTGGAGATGGTGAATGTTTTGGATGCTAAGGCACAAAAGAATAGGTTCGAGAAAGCATGGGTAAACTTTCTAAGGGGGAAGATTCAACATAAAGAAAATCTTGAGCAAAAGTTGAATATTGACCCTGAAGATACTCAGCCTATCTCTTCAGTTGCCAAAAGAAGAAGAACTGGCGAAGGGCCATCTCATTAAGTTCTTTCTTCAGTTATCTACTTGTATTTGTATTTACATTCTGTAACTTGTATAAATTTCTTGTATAAATTTCATTCCCTTGTATAAATGAAGTTACCAGTTTGTAACCACAAGGTAGATAATAGATTAAAATCTAACAAACCTAAAAGAAAACCTAAGGCATTTATTGATCTATAAAAATGCCTTAGATAACTTAAATAGATTTAAATCGAACAAGTCCTTCCAGTTCACACTTGTACAGATACAAGAACTAGAAAAGACTTAGACTATATTTCTAGACAATTAGGGGGAATTTGTTAGGACCAGTTCACCTGGAACTGGCCAGTCACCAGTTCACACTGACCAGTCACCAGTTCACACTGACCAGTCACCAGTTGCATCTGGTGACCCAGTAAACTGGTGACCAAGATGATTTGTCGAGAAATATATTGAAGTCCAGTTGCACCGTACAGTTAACGCAACTGAAGACTTCCTCCAGTTGAGAACTGACCAAGTTGAAGAAGCATTCCAGTTGAAGTCGAAGACAACAAATGGAAGATAGAGAATGACAATGGCAGCGAAGCTCAGTTGGCATTCTAGTCAGTTACAAACTGGAGACCATCAGTGGAAAGCCCTTACAAAGCTTTACACTGATTACGAGGAATTGACTTGTATGCTTTATGTACCTTTACCCGGATAATAAGCCTTATCTTATTATTTAAGTATTAAAAGGTACATAAAGGTGGTTATGTAAAGTCACTTTAACATACGACTTTACACTGCTTTTTAAGGAATTAAATGCTATTCCTTAAATGCTCCCAACCACATTTGTACGGCTAAAGTTAACATTCCAATGTTAACTTTGCCTATAAATACAAGTCATTGCACAACCAAGAATATTAACTTCTTCGAATAAACTTCGATAGAGTTCACACTTTGCAAACCTGCAATATTCTTGGTGAACTTGTGCAATCTTCTCTCAATCGCTAAAAGGAACATTTCACAACTTTAAGTGTTTCGATTGTCTTGAGAAATTCCGAGTATAGATCAATTGTATTTCATAGGTTGTTAGGATATTTACATTCGTGTATTATCTTGGTTCCGCATCAACCTTGTAATTTGTTTAATATCAATAAATAAATTACACATTGAAAAATACATATTGTCTCATCAAGTTATCTTACAAGTTATTTGTATTATTGCATTGTTCTTTACTTATTGTCTTTTATATAAGTAATCTATCTAGAACTTGGTATATACACACTGCAACTGGTCGTCTCCAGTTCAGTGCATATATTGCAAAGTAACTCCACCATCGACATAGAGGTGTCTTCAGTAGTACCATCTAACGAGTTGGGACTTACAGGGGGTTTTCTTTATAATGAGTTAATTGCTATAATATAAGTTAGGGTTCTTGAAATTTAATCAAAATTGGGGGTTTCTAGTTGGCTAGCATGATAGATTTTGATGAATGTTAGTGAGAACAAAGTTGGACAGATTCTGTCCCTGACTTTGTCACTAGTAAAACTCCCCTGTATCAAAATTTTCACTTATTGAGTCCTAAAAAGAAAATGTAGGTTATTGAGTTAGCTCGAAGTGGCCACTGGAATGAGTTTAAAAGGCGGAGTAGAACTCGAGTTATGAATTTTTGAAGTCAGTGTGGTCATTCTGAAATTTCAGCAAAAACGATTATGTCTCAATTTTTAAAACGAGTGAAACACACTTATACGGGTCAAATCTTGTGTTGTTCACTGAAGATAAAATGTACCTAAATGTGTTAAATTGAAGTGTCCACTGGAATGAGGTCAAAATATGATGTAGAACTCAAGTTATGGTCATTTAAAGTCGGTAAGGTCAAATCTGTTTTGTCAGTAAGAACAGCAACTGTTTGTGTTTTTAAAACGACCAGAAGTCACTCTTGAGAGATAATTAACATGTTCACCACTAAAGATAAAACGTACCTAAGTGTGTTAGTTAAATTTGGCCACTGGAATGAGGTCAAAATATGGTGTAGAACTCAAGTTATGGTCATTTGAAGTCGGTAAGGTCAAATCTGTTTTGTCAGTAAGAACAGCAACTGTTTGTGTTTTTAAAACGACCAGAAGTCATCTTTGAAGGACAATTCACATATTGGTCACTGAATATATAATGTAGGTTTATGTGTCATATAAATTTGTCCACTGGAATCAAGTAAAAAGAGTTAGTAGAACTTGAGTTATGCTCGTTTGAAGGCAACCTAGTCAAATATAAAAATGGGGATTTTGTTATAAAAGTGAGTTTGACATTATGATAATGATATAAGAGGTACATGTTTTGTGAACCAACCCAAGAATAATATAAGATTGTAAATGATGGGTTGGGTGTTGAAATGCTAGTGATTATGGCTAGACGGCCTAGTATGTGATTGATGATCCTATATGTGCTTGTGATTTGTTGCTAGGTTGAAGCATACATATTTTGTGTTCTTGCGGTCGTCTTGATTTATGATTTTGGTTGTCGCAGAGGAGGTGAGTATTCTTGCATACTTTTATATATGCCTTGGGTCAATTACCATATGATGGTGGATTCCGTGTGTGGTAATTGATTTGGCGTTAAAGCCCGTGCGGGGCATTGTGATTATGGGCCTAAGAACCCTGAGGCCTAAGAACCTCTTGATGTGATTTACGAGGCCTAAGAACCCCTTGTGTATGAGGCCTAAGAACCCCTTATGTATGAGGCCTAAGAACCTCCGGGGCCTAAGAATCCCGATATGAGATATTGGTTGTGTTGATTGGCTTATATGGATCCATGTAATGCGTTAAAGTACAAAGGTGAGCATGTAGGTATGGTACGACGGTGCCATAGGCTACATGTAATAGTCCTTTGTGCGTTGCCCTCCTTCGTATGTATAAACGTATGCAAGATTATTCACTAAGCTTTGCTTACTTTTTAGTTGTTTACCCTTTTTATAGGTTGTCCCGGATGCGGAAGCAAAGTTAAGTAATATAAGGATTGAAGTTTGAAGTTGATTTGTGGATATTGATTGCTTTAGCTAAATGCGGAAAATGGTAATGTTGATAGGACCCGTAGAGACCCCTTTGAACTATTGGCTCATGATACATTGATTGTTTTGGTATAATTATTGATTACGTCAAGTGTAAGAGTTAAAGAGTTTTGGTCATTTCTATTGGGTCATTTTGTATTACAAATGTGTTTGATTGTGATAAAAATGTATTTAATTTGTGACCTTGATACATTATAACTTGATATGGAAATAATGAATCAACCAATAAAACTATTTATCAAATAAGAGTAACTAAGCATAAAATAAAAAGAGATTTCACAATATTACACGAAAGTTAAAATAATGCCCATGTCTGAAAATGCAAAAAAACGTATGCCGCATGTTGAACTTATATCATCATACCCCACTCTAACTCTACGAAACATACGTTGTAGATCATCATTGTCGTCGATCTTTGTTACACTGTCTAAAAGGTTGAGATGATGCATTAGGGTGCATGCTCTGTTACTTTTTTTTTTCTTCTTAATTTTACACAATTTGTTTAATATATTCCTAGTATACTAACTGATAGAATCAAACAAATAAAACAACAATTTAGATTTTTAGGGTTGAGCAAATTGTGAATTATGTTAGAATTTCCACATACCTTATTCAGAAGCAGAATTGATCCACTACAAATAAAATGCCATTTAGTGGCATACATTTTTAGAATTTCCTCACGAGGAAGGAAAAGAAACGGAAAGAGATGAGGTTGAGCAACGAAGGAGAATACGATCATCCGATCTTTGTTAGTTTTGTTATTGATTCTTTTTTTTTTTTATTAAATCGAGTTGTGTCGTTTCAATTATAGTTATAATTTTTGTTACCACTAATTAAACATAATGGTTATTTTTGAAGACACCCTATCTACTACCGACTTGGTGGTAGAGGTCCTAGAGGATATTACCCTGGAAACAATTGATCCTTCTTTTTTGCGCATAAATGAAATATAGATATAAATATTATGAGTCAATCCGTGCATAACGCACGGGTATTAGTACTAGTATATATATATATATACATAATTATTGTACTAAAAACAATCATCTATGAATTATACATTTATACACAATTTCTGTTACTCACTTACTCAGTTACTCATTTACTCTATTTGCTAGTATGAAACAAATGAACAAAGAACATTTAGAAACAAATAATTGAAGCCTTTTAAACAGGGGCATGCTCTGTTACTTTTTTTTTTCTTCTTAAATTTACACAATTTATTTAATATATTCCTAGTATACTAACTGATAGAATCATACAAATAAAACAACAATTTAGATTTTTAGGGTTTAGAAAATTGTGAATTATGTTAGAATTTCCACATACCTTATTCAGAAGCAGAATTGATCCACTACAAATAAAATGCCATTTAGTGGCATACATTTTTAGAATTTCCTCACGAGGAAGGAAAAGAAACGGAAAGAGATGAGGTTGAGCAACGAAGGAGAATACGATCATCCGATCTTTGTTAGTTTTGTTATTGATTCTTTTTTTTTCCAATTTCTTTCACGCACGTACTGATTTACATACATAAATTTTTAGTATGGATTATTATTATTATATTATTAGACTTTGGGCTAATGGAGGGCATTATAAATTTGGGTTGAGGGCACTCTTAATAAACTTGGGCTGTCGGAAAAGAAATTTGCACTAATAACTAACTAGCTAATCAATCCGGGTTCAACCCAGGCCTTTTAACTAAAATTTAAAATGAAAAAATAGGTATAAAAATGTATTTAATTTGTGACCTTGATACATTATAACTTGATATGGAAATAATGAATCAACCAATAAAACTATTTATCAAATAAGAGTAACTAAGCATAAAATAAAAAGAGATTTCACAATATTACACGAAAGTTAAAATAATGCCCATGTCTGAAAATGCAAAAAAACGTATGCCGCATGTTGAACTTATATCATCATACCCCACTCTAACTCTACGAAACATACGTTGTAGATCATCATTGTCGTCGATCTTTGTTACACTGTCTAAAAGGTTGAGATGATGCATTAGTGCATATAACCAAACATGAGAGAAGGTGAGAGATGTACGTATTGAAGGTTTTGATTGATCCTATTGATAAGAAGTATAACTATACTATGTTTCAAGACCACATATCATAACAGAAGTTCCATTGAGATACTCAGACCATTATCGTCAGTCGTCACGAACTTTAATACCATAGTGTAAGCATATCTCCAATTTGCACTTATAATCCGATCTTGCTGTAAAATTAGAGTTTTTAATTGTCAAGCACCAATGAGATACTTGCTAATTAATGGTTATCCTATAAGCAGACATTTATTGAGATACCAATTTAAAATCATGGTATTAAAATTTGCACACAAATTTGCTGATTAACGCAGAACCACAATTTTATACCCATCTCTCAAAATGACTCAGGCAACTACAAAAAGTTACAAGAAAACCGACTACACTTACCAAAACCAATGATGGATGTTCACTCGAAGCACCAAAGCATCCTTGTCTTAGTGGCTCATAGTGATCAGCCACTGCCATACACCCTGATGAAGACAATTTCATATGACTTATAGAAAAAGTCAAATAATTTGAAAGCTGAACATTAAGATTTAAGAAATCGATAAAGTGCAAACCGATATAAATTTAGTCAAATGACTTATAGAAAAAGTCAAATAATTTGAAAGCTGAACATTAAGATTTAAGAAATCGATAAAGTGCAAACCGATATAAATTTAGTCAAATGATGGGCTTATAGAAAAGTCAGTGATCATTGATTTGAAAGAGGAACATTAAAAAATCAATTAAGTGACAAATTCATATAAACTTGTGATTAAATCTATAATATCTCAACCAAGTTCCAAGATCGAGCACAAACCCATTGAAACAAAGGTAATATAATATCTCTAAATTTTAAGTCATACTGCTATTGCGAAATGCAGTTACGAAGCCATGCATATCAGACCATAAACCAGCTACAATGTCCATTACTGTGCTATGACATTACAATGATTATAAGTTTTCAATGGCTAAATACGATAGATACACAAGTCACAAACTAATATGAAACTAACTTGGAGAAGCTGCTTCATTGACTATGCTCGACTTCCTCTCACAACACCTCCTATAACGTGTAAACGATCTGCAAAAACTACCTATTGACCATCAGACAAAATGATAAGTATACACATTTAGGATTTTAACAACTTAGATCCTCTGTCTGGCATAATCAATCACGGGCCAAAAATCCTTTGGAAAGCAGCTCCAATATTAGCCCAAAAACCAGACCAACAGGGCAACATCTGTTTTGGAGCCGAGAACAGTAGGCAAACACAGTCCAAAAGGTAGCAAAGAGGCCAAAAAAACACAATATAATACCAAGATTTCTATAAGCTGCACCATATTTCCCACTTAAAGAAATCAAACTATATAGTGGGGTGAGAATTAAGATTGAATATCATGAAACCAAGTTTTCAATAAGATTCACCATGTTTCCCACTTCAACAAATAAAACTACTTCACAATGGGATGAGAATTAAGTTTGAACCTATAGATCATTTACCTTGTAAAAGGAACAGAGAATGACGATACATTAAAACTTTCACATTGCTTGAATGCTTAAAGTTAAGAATTGAAGATTATCCAGGTTACAACAACTAAAGAGGGGATGGAAAAAGACCTGCCCAGCCATTTCATTTAGGAGAGTGTAGTACTTACAAGTTTGTACTATCATTATTAGCAAAAAAAAACCAACCACCTCATGTCAAAGAAGTCCTCATCAACCTCAAGAAAATTCATCTAAGACACTCCAAATAAGTATGTTATGAACAACTATAAATTATGCTTCAAAAATTTCAAGGAGTAAGAATCTAAATGCTTAAAGTTTTCAGGTGGGTAAAAACCTAAAAATACGAATCAAGCTTATATCTTAAACTTTATGAGCAGCAACAATAAATCACAATAAAGATTAATAAAGATGATTACCAATTTAGGTGGAAGTTGGACTCCACATGCATACTCCTCCTATCCATATTTCCTTGCATCCTAATACAGGGAAACAATTATAACCCTTTACGAAATCAAGCTTATATCTTAAATTTTTATGAGCAGCAGCCAATAATAGTTCACAAGAAAGATTAATATAGATGATTATCAGTTGACAAGTCAATTCTAATCTTGGTCCGATTAACGCAAGATTAAAGACATCCACAGCCGGCTTATACAATGAACAAATCAGATTATGAATGAACAACATACACTATTTGTATCGTTAACTAAACTAAACTTCATTCATTACAACAAGAACCATGTTCATATGCTGACAGTTATTTGGCCCATTTGACCTCCATTCAGTAAACACATATGATATATGCAATCTATCTAAAATAAAATTTATATATATGAAATTAAAAAATCAGATAAACACAATTAATAAACAAACGAGACTATATAGAGTTCAAATTCTATATATGGAACTACTATAACTATCCGGAAACCTAAACTCGAAAAGAAATAATTTAAAAAAATTATACTACAACCCATTCAAACACAGCTTGAATACAAAGTAATTACACGAGAATGAAACCCGGCCCTTCGCGGTAACAAATTATTAACCGGCAAAGCTAAAAAATGTTGGAAATACTAGACCGTCGTGTGTACTTTTAAATTTTTATAAACGCAGCGGAAGACTAAAAATACAAACATGTATTTTATAAAACATGCACACGATTAATATTTCCACCAAGATCCAATTACACCATGATAGTTGTCATAATAAGTAGATTAAGAATAATACCTTTCAGTAGATGAAATGACGTAGGATGAAAACAATATTCAATAGTATGAATATCTCTACCGTTGATCCACACGAACACTTCAAACAATACCCAGAGGTTGCTAGACCTTAATCACCAAGATAAAACTACCAAACTCCTAGCTTGGTATCCTTTACTTGTAACATACAAGAACTTGCTTATTGTATATTACTAAATATAAGCTTCCATAATATGTAACTCTTAGCTACTTAGAAAATGAATTTGCATCGTAGATATAGCTCTCGCTCCATCCCCAAAATGAACAAAACTAGCCTTACTCCTTATGTGTTTCATTTGTCAATTTTATATTCACACAACAAAGGCAGCTATTCGAAATCCTTATAAAATTGGCCCAAGTAGGAAATTAAATAAGACAAGCTCATTGTAATGGAGTAAACAAACAAAACACCTTTCATTCAATTTTTGTCTGCCGACAACTTTTGAATAACAAAACAAAGTAAGTATAACTACTACTTTATTCAATTTTGTTTTAATTATTTAATAATTAATAAACCATTTATCAATTAAATATTTTGGTGATTATATATATGTATACAATATACATATATCCGGATATCTAAATGTCCTTTTGTGTGTGACCCCGTAGGCTCGTGTGTAAGCGGTAGTATAGTTTTGCGTTATGACGTATACATTAATCCAACAAACTCCCACTTGTGTATGGCATAACATCTAGAAAACTACACAGACAAATATTTGCGTCTAGCAACACATCATTGCCCCTGAAAACATACGAGTGTTTGTTTCAGCTAAACGAACGATCATTATTAAAATAATGATTTAATGATTGAGTGTCAATTGTCCCTTTATTACCAATACCGGGTTGACATGAGACATGGATCGAGTCATTCTCATTTGTCAACAAATTCTGTTTCTCGATATAGAAAAGTCGAATGCGATCACCAAGTTAAAATTGATCAACAATCAATATAGCTTGGGCACGGCCATGTTAATATCCATTCATTTTCATCGAGTGGCCAGTGATATCATTTTCTCGCATAGAGGAATAAATCCCATCTTGATTTTATGTGCACATCACATACTTCATATCATACCTAATGATGGCTTTTATAACTACCTTGTTCAGGATAGCGTTTAACCATATCAAAGCATAACATGTCATATAATCAGCAACCAACATACAAATCTCAGGTCTAAGGACACAAAGACATAACCAGATTGGGATCGAGAGTCATCTCGATCAGTTTGGAAACTAGCATCCGTATAACATTTAATACTCAACTCTTCTTCCAAACCACCGTAAACCAAGAACATCTCTTTAGTTCTCCGCAGATACTTAAGAATGCTCTTAACAACAATCCAATGCTCTTCACCTGGATTCTGTTGATAGCGGCTCGTCAAACTCAAGGCTAACGAGACATCAGGTCTAGTACATAACATGGCATACATAATGGATCCTATAGCCGAAGCATATGGAATACCTTTCATTCGTCTTATCTCATCGGGTGTGATAGGACTTTGAGACTTGCTCAAGGTTATGCCCTTTTGTACTGGCAAAGCTCCACGCTTGGAGTCTTGCATGTTAAATCTTCGTAAGATTTTGTCAATGTATGTACTTTGACTTAAACCAATAAGCCGTTTGGATCTATTTCTATAGATTATGATTCCAAAAATGTAAGTAGCTTCTCCAAGATCCTTCATGGAAAAACATTTTCCAAGCCAAGATTTAACATCCTGTAAAGTTGGAATATCGTTTCCAATAAGTAATATGTCATCAACATACAAGATCAAGAAGACTACTTTACTTCCACTAGCTCTAATGTAAACACAGGGCTCATCTTGATTTTGAGAAAAACAATGTTCCAAAAATATCCAAATACTAATTTACATATGAAATAGATCAGTAGCATAACGAAGTCCAATACTACTAGCATGATCATCATGCTTGTTGTGTGTCATGGGCTTAGTGAATGGATCAGCTACATTATCATCTATGTGAACCTTAAGAATATTAATCTCATTCCTCTCAATGACTTCACGAATGTAGTCAAACTTTCGAAGAATGTGTCGGCTACCTTTACGTACACGTGATTCTTTCGCTAGTATAATAGTACTCGAATTGTCACAGTACATTTCCATGGGAGATTCAATGCTGGGTACTACTCCTAGCTCAGCAACGAACTTCCTAATCCAGACAGCTTCCTGAGCAGCTTCTGAGGCAGCAATGTATTCTGCTTCTGTTGTAGATTGTGCAACTGTGCTCTGCTTTGAGCTTTTCCAATCAACTGCCCCGCCATTCATGACAAAGACATAACCAGATTGGGATCGAGAGTCATCTCGATCAGTTTGGAAACTAGCATCCGTATAACATTTAATACTCAACTCTTCTTCCAAACCACCGTAAACCAAGAACATCTCTTTAGTTCTCCGCAGATACTTAAGAATGCTCTTAACAACAATCCAATGCTCTTCACCTGGATTCTGTTGATAGCGGCTCGTCAAACTCAAGGCTAACGAGACATCAGGTCTAGTACATAACATGGCATACATAATGGATCCTATAGCCGAAGCATATGGAATACCTTTCATTCGTCTTATCTCATCAGGTGTGATAGGACTTTGAGACTTGCTCAAGGTTATGCCCTTTTGTACTGGCAAAGCTCCACGCTTGGAGTCTTGCATGTTAAATCTTCGTAAGATTTTGTCAATGTATGTACTTTGACTTAAACCAATAAGCCGTTTGGATCTATTTCTATAGATTATGATTCCAAAAATGTAAGTAGCTTCTCCAATATCCTTCATGGACTTAATCTCTGCATTCATAGCATCTCGCCATTTTTCGGATTCAGGATTCGATATGGCTTCACGGTAGTTAGAGGGTTCATCATAATCCCCTAGATAAGGCTCATCTGAATTAATTGCATAATTATACCTTGCAGGTATACGATGAGTTCTATCAGATCTACGAAGTGCAGGTGCAACATGTTCTGGTTCACCAACAGTGTGCTCAGATTCAACATGTGGACTGCTAGTGCTTTCAGAAGGCATGTTACCTTGTGGTTCTTGAATTTCTTCAAGATCAACTTTACTCCCACTGACCTTTTGCAAGAGAAGATCTCTTTCCAAGAACTCAGCAAATCGAGCAGGAAACACTTTGTTTTCAGCTTGGTAGTAAAAGTAGTAACCCATTGTTTCCTTTGGGTATCCCACAAAGTTACACTTGATACTTCTGGGTTCTAATTTGTTTGAAGTGTCACGTTTCACATACGCTTCACAACCCCAGACTTTCAAGTAAGACAACTTGGGAATTTTCCCATGCCACAGCTCATGTGGTGTCTTTTCAACCTTCTTGGTTGGAACCATATTGAGTATGCGTGCAGCAGACTCTAATGCATATCCCCAAAAAGACGGTGGTAGAGTAGTCAGACTCATCATAGATCGAACCATATCAAGTAAAGTTCGATTCCTCCGCTCAGACACACCATTGTGTTGTGGTGTATAAGGTACAATCCCACGATTCTTTAAGTGGTCCAAAAACTCTTGACTCATATACTCACCACCTCGATCAGAACGAAGGGCTTTAATGGTCTTTCCAAGCTGATTCTCTACTTCATTTTGGAAGACTTTGAACGTTTCAAAAACTTCATGTTTATGTTTCAACAAGTAAACATAACCATATCTACTATAATCATCAGTAAATGTAACGAAAGTATGATTCACCATTTCTAGACATAGTTCTAAAAGGGCCACATACATCAGTATGTATTAGTCCTAAAAGATCTTTAGCTCTTTCACCTAAACCGGAGAAAGATGCCTTTGTCATCTTTCCACATAAACAAGACTCGCATACATCAAATGACTCAGAGTCAGTTGATTCCAAAAGTCCAATGGAGTCTCCATACTTGATTATCCTTCATGGACTTAATCTCTGCATTCATAGCATCTCGCCATTTTTCGGATTCAGGATTCGATATGGCTTCACGGTAGTTAGAGGGTTCATCATAATCCCCTAGATAAGGCTCATCTGAATTAATTGCATAATTATACCTTGCAGGTATACGATGAGTTCTATCAGATCTACGAAGTGCAGGTGCAACATGTTCTGGTTCACCAACAGTGTGCTCAGATTCAACATGTGGACTGCTAGTGCTTTCAGAAGGCATGTTACCTTGTGGTTCTTGAATTTCTTCAAGATCAACTTTACTCCCACTGACCTTTTGCAAGAGAAGATCTCTTTCCAAGAACTCAGCAAATCGAGCAGGAAACACTTTGTTTTCAGCTTGGTAGTAAAAGTAGTAACCCATTGTTTCCTTTGGGTATCCCACAAAGTTACACTTGATACTTCTGGGTTCTAATTTGTTTGAAGTGTCACGTTTCACATACGCTTCACAACCCCAGACTTTCAAGTAAGACAACTTGGGAATTTTCCCATGCCACAGCTCATGTGGTGTCTTTTCAACCTTCTTGGTTGGAACCATATTGAGTATGCGTGCAGCAGACTCTAATGCATATCCCCAAAAAGACGGTGGTAGAGTAGTCAGACTCATCATAGATCGAACCATATCAAGTAAAGTTCGATTCCTCCGCTCAGACACACCATTGTGTTGTGGTGTATAAGGTGGAGTGAATTGTGAGACAATCCCACGATTCTTTAAGTGGTCCAAAAACTCTTGACTCATATACTCACCACCTCGATCAGAACGAAGGGCTTTAATGGTCTTTCCAAGCTGATTCTCTACTTCATTTTGGAAGACTTTGAACGTTTCAAAAACTTCATGTTTATGTTTCAACAAGTAAACATAACCATATCTACTATAATCATCAGTAAATGTAACGAAAGTATGATTCACCATTTCTAGACATAGTTCTAAAAGGGCCACATACATCAGTATGTATTAGTCCTAAAAGATCTTTAGCTCTTTCACCTAAACCGGAGAAAGATGCCTTTGTCATCTTTCCACATAAACAAGACTCGCATACATCAAATGACTCAGAGTCAGTTGATTCCAAAAGTCCATCAGATTGGAGTTTTGAAATGCGTTGTTTGTTTATATGACCAAGACGACAATGCCATAGATAGGTCTTATTCAAGTCTTGCTTGAATCGTTTGGCAGTACAAGTATATATACAACTATTATTTGAAGTCACACCATGCATATCAATTTCAAAAATACCATCACGCGGATAGGCATTAAAATAAAATACATTATTCTTAGAAATAGAAATACCAAAGTGCATAAATGCAAGTTCATAACCAACATCTTTCAAACGTGAAACTGAAACTACGTTGCTCGTAATACTAGGAGCATAATGACATTGTTCCAATAAAACAATAAGGTCACTTGGAAGAGTAAGCTCATAGGTGCCAATAGCTTCAACAACTGCTCGACCCCCGTTGCTGTAACAACCCTCAAAATCCCGACTAGGATAATCTACTTGACTTGTCTAGACAATTATCCCTAGAGGTTTATTAAGAGAATTGACCTTCTAGACATTTAAGGCATAGTGATAATTGCCCTCTAGTTCAATGAAATACCGTAAATGACTAGCTATCTTAGAAATAGAAATACCAAAGTGCATAAATGCAAGTTCATAACCAACATCTTTCAAACGTGAAACTGAAACTACGTTGCTCGTAATACTAGGAGCATAATGACATTGTTCCAATAAAACAATAAGGTCACTTGGAAGAGTAAGCTCATAGGTGCCAATAGCTTCAACAACTGCTCGACCCCCGTTGCTGTAACAACCCTCAAAATCCCGACTAGGATAATCTACTTGACTTGTCTAGACAATTATCCCTAGAGGTTTATTAAGAGAATTGACCTTCTAGACATTTAAGGCATAGTGATAATTGCCCTCTAGTTCAATGAAATACCGTAAATGACTAGCTATCTTAGAAATGCCATAAATAATAACTATAGACAATCTCAAACTATAAACTAATTCTAATTGAACTTGACGAAATGTCAATGAACCAAAAACTTTGTTTCGAGAAGTTAAGTTATAAAAATATTGTACAAGGCTCACAAGTTGAGATAACCATCAAAAATCCTTATAAAGGTCCAACAATTTAATCACTAAGCTAATTAAAATATATATTGGCATGAAAATAGAATTTCTAGCTCAAAATATACTTATGAATTTATATGTACAAAAAAAAAATGCTTGAAATATTAATAAGCGTATATATATATAACTAAAATGAATACAAGATGAGTTAAGTAGTAAATTAAAAACACAAAGTATGTATATACATACATACTTACACACACGACATACATATACATAAATATATACTCTTGGACACAAACAACTAACTATACTTATATATATATATACAAATACATAATACACTTATATAAACAAACACACATTTAAATACCCTTATACACCTAAATACTTATACACATTTATATAAAAAAAAAAAAAGAAGAGAAAACCCTTCATTACCCTCCCCCCCCCCCCCCATACCACACACTCTTTTCATTCCAAATTTTTCATTTACTCATTTCCTAGTAACTCCCAACAATTGATTTCACACAACACTCCATCTCCACTTTTCACACACATCTCTCTCTCTCAAGAACTTTCTTCTCCATCTTTTTCTTTGTATGTCACGGCTCAAAAAGGGAACAAAAAGACAAGACAAAATCTTAACTAAACAATATTAATAATAAGGGTTTAGGCTAGACTAACCAATGGATAATTCAAGCAAGATTAAGGGTTGTTTTAAGCTTGGAAAAAAGGGGTTATTTGAGGCTTTAGGGTCACGAAAAATCTGCCCAAAATCATCTTCAAAACCAAGTTCTTCAAGGGTATAAATCTTCATCTCTTTACTAGATCTATCTTGTTCTTGTTTATGTTCAAAGGTTTTATCAAAAGTTTATGTTTTCTTCTTGTTTTCTTTGTAATATACACTTGATGAAGGCAAAGTTGATAGGATCTTTCTCCTCATGCATATGCATGTCAAAATCTATGAGAAAGATCCAAGGATTCAACAAGTTTAAGACCCAAAAGTGTTGTTATAGATTAGTAGCTTTTAAAGTGATTTTCCTTTTGATAGATCTATATGTTTTTGTATATTTTGAAGAATATATTTCTGAGATTTTTCATTTAAAAGATGTTTTTATGTTGTAGATGATAGATCTATAAAGATTGGTATTGAAAAGTGTTGATTTGAATGAATGCATGTTAGATCTAAGAAAGTTGAATCTTGTTGTTGGATTATGAGATGGATATGGACTTGTATTAAGTAAAAAATATGTTAAAAGAGGTATAATAATCTGGAAATTTGATGTTAAGAGGTATAAAAACAAAGTATTAATCTTGTAAATGATGAACTCAAGTGTTAATAAAGCAAGAATGGTCATTGGTGAGTTGTTTGGACCCAAATACTTTCTGACAGAATTATTCTTCTGTCTTTGGACGGATAAACTGAACATGTGAGGGCCGTTTCAAGCAAAACTTTCAAACTAAAAGTTGTAGATAAAAGAGTTAAGTTTAACCTCCAACTGGAATCACTCAAAAATACTAAACCAAACCAAAGATATGATTTTTCTACCAAAAGTAGTCAAAACTGGATTTTTATCTTAATGTTCAGTCAACTTTGACGATTTTTAATTTCTTAACTAATAGGTTTCAGAAGTTTAAACTTGGTGTGAACTGAGTTCAAAGTGTCCCTAACTTAAAATAAAATTGGGAGATTTTTCTTAAATGTTCATCATAGAAATCTTTTATAAAATATTTTGAGTCGCACAGCAGCTCTTGTTCTGACCAGTTTTGGTTTGGTAATTTTTAGAGGTAGTAAACAATGTCTAAAAATTTAGCAAACATTCACATAAATATAGGACACATATATGTCTCTGTATAAAAATCACCAATGTCCAAATAATTCAACTCAACCAAGAATGACTACTCAACATTTTATGAAATAAGTGTTAAAACAGAAAATTCCAAGTAAAAGTTCTTCACAACAAAATAAGCTAAAAGTCACTAGATTGCAACTCTAACCAACTCCAACAATCTCGTAACAAAAAGTATTATAAACCTACTGAGAATATGTCAAATAAAAGTTATAAAACTTAACTTGGTTATTAAATGGCAAAGACAAGCCTACAAATCACTAATTCGGTTCATATAAGCACTAACCGAAAGCTTTAATTTGCACATATCACACCACCACCACTATCACGACTTAAGACACCAAAATATAATGAACATTTTGTAAATAATGAAATAAGGATGAAAATCCATTTTGACGCATTTGAATTGCTTGAAAAATGAGGCTAAAATCACTATTTCGGTAAACGATTATAAGCTTAGAATCCTCTAAATGAGCAAGACACAAGAGAGGTTGAATTGATATGATTTTTCCCATGATAAAGTTGCCTAAAAGGCCTGGGATTTTTAGCCAAAAAGTTATGTGGTGATTTCTAAGAATTTCTGTTAATTATTAAATTTAAATGATAATTAAAAAGGTAAATAAATAAATAAATAAATTATATAAATCATGAAATTGGTTAAATAATCACAACCAATGATGAAAGTGACTAAAACCTACTGGAGTAAAATCATTTCAAGTCAAAGAACAAATGTCATATAATTTAGAAATAATTAAGTAAGTGAAAATCACCAATTAATAACTATTTTTAAATTAATAGAAAAATTTCATAAATAAATATATATATCACAATATTTTAAGTTAAAAAGCATAATAATCAGAATATAACCCAAATATAATTAGCCACAAATTATAAAGGCAAGTGAGGTACTTAAAAGTATTTTTAAAGAATTATTGGTTAATAAATCAAGAAAATGAATAAATAATTAATTAAATAATATTAAATTAAATAAATAGTTATAAATCAGAAAGTATTCATAAATATTAATATTATGAAGTTACTAATGTCAAATATTATAACCAAGCAAAGCACACAATGGGAACCATGATAATCAAAGGCAAGCTACCGAAATTCTAACAACTTATAACTACATGTATAATGAAAGTGACCCTTTTACACCAACACTCTCTACAACCAAAAAGATGCAAATATTAACAATATACTTGGATCCCAAAATTTATGACAACATAACGAAAGTGGCATTTCTTAGTGATGGCTTAAGATAGGAACTTACGTATATTAGTCCTATCGTAGGGATAGTCTTGGCTTGAAGTGTGATTGAGGAATATGACGGATATATGATCAAGGAAGCGATAGATGGGAAATACCCATTTTGGATAAGTGAATATAATATGCGGCATATCAAGGTGAGTCATAGCCCCCTTTCAAACTCTTTTATATGTTTTACTTGCGGGGTGAAAAACATGATTAATTAAAATGACTTTCTCTTATGAAATGATTCTTTAAAATAATGATAATGATATGGGAATTATGTTGTATGTTCAACGTGTTATATGTTATATGATGAGCTTGAGTACTGTCAAACGGTGGTCCCCTGTACACTACTATTAACTCATTTGAGGCCTGTAGTTAGAGGGTTGCGCAACTAGGATTTGTCCCCTCATCCACTATTATAGGTAACGGTGGGATGTTTGGTCTGCCTTTGTGGCCACCTTCATTGCCAGTCCGGCCTCGCGGTGCTCTAACTACTATATATTTATGGTCGTCTCCATGGCACGACCCTTGGTTATCTTTATGCACGTGATTGGCAGCATGTGCTTATCATTATCTTATCATTTGGGACTATATATATTTGATTATTGGGACATAACCGGTCTTAGTAGTGGCTCAAGATCTATCTCATCAAATTATGTCATGGTAGTCTTACCATTGACCAAGTGGTATTGATATTATTTATGGTTGGATATTATGGATTGAACATACGGTTTGGGTATTGGACCTTATATGGAATCTTGAAAGTTGTCGAAATTGGCGATGTTGAAATATTGATGACCGAATGGTTTTGGTATTGGACCTTATATGGAATCTTGAAAGTTGTTGAAATTGGCGATGTTGAAATATTGATGACCGAATGGTTTTGGTATGACGAATGATTAATCGATTGATATATTTTCTCTCACGATGAATGTGACAAATGAGAACTTTATAATTTACCATGGATTTTCTCAACTCCTTGAAATGGATATGTAACGAGATTTACTTAAAAACCTATGCACTCACCAACTACGTTTTCGTAGTTGACACTTTTTCTTCATGCTTTTCAGGAATTAGCATAAGCTTTGAGGAATTATATGCATCATGATTGTTTGCATTGCACTTGGGAGTCAAAGATCAAACCTTGTGACGGGCAATGGAATCCGCCCTGATCATTGTAGTATACCATCTCATGTATTTGTTATTTGTTTCGTGGACTCAATATCCAAGTATAGTAGACGTATTGTACTTGGGAATCGGTTCACATGCTTGTGCATTGTAAAATTATTTTTATCAAATAAGCTATGGTGAATGTTATCTATTATCCTTTGTTTTGAATACTCGACTTTCTGTACATCTCATCGTTCCGCCTTAGTTGGGGTATTACAGTTGCCCACTCGCAGGTCCAGTGTCCCTTTCTTCAGTTTCTTACTTCTTCTCATTCCCTGAACATTGTTACAGATGTGAGTACCACAACCAGTATCAAAGATCCAAGAATCACTAGAAAAAGTATATAGTTGTATATGAAATATACCTGATTTGCTAGTCTCACCAGCTTTGCCCTTTTTCAGCTCAGATAGGTAGATAGGACAGTTCCTTCTCCAATGGCCAACTTTTCCACAACGGAAACATTCGGCGTCTTTTGCTGGGTTTTCCTTCTTAGGGGGTGGTGGAATCTTATTCCCAGCAACTCTTTTGCCTTTTCCCTTCTTAGAAGTATTCGGCTTATTCTTTCTAACCCTTCCATTTTTGGTCGTCAGGACGCTCAGAGTTGGAGCCTTGGATGGAACATTCTGTTCAGCAGCTTTGAGCATCGCGTGCAGCTCTGGAAGAGACTTCTCCCAACCTTGCATGTTGTAGTTCATGACAAAGTTATCATACGACTTTGGTAGTGAAGCCAAAATCGTATTGACAGCCAAGAGAGTTGGCATAGGAGTTCCAAGCTTTTCCAACCTGTCAATGTAGCTCTTCATTTTTAAAACATGAGAGCTCACTGACTGGCCCTCCTCCATTTTGCAAGTGTGAAGAAGCTTGTGAGTTGCATACAACTCTTGATTTGCCTGTTTCTGAAACATATTTTTCAGCTCAGTAATCATATCATATGCTGTACGATCTTCCATTTCCTTTTGGATTTCAGGAGTCATACTCGCAAGCATAATTAAAGCTATCTTCTTTTGCTCATCAAACAATTTTTGATAAGCATCTTGCTGAGCAGCAGCAGCTGTCTCGGCAGGAGGATCTGGTAAGGGTTCTTCAATTTTGTTCAACTTTCCTTCATATTTGAGGACAATCCTCAAATTGCGGTGCCAGTCCAGGAAGTTAGTACCATTGAGTTTCTCCTTCTCCAACAAAGAACGGAGTGTATTTTGGTTTACGTTTTGATTGTTTGCCATCTACAATAGAAGTAAGGTTTATTTTAGTATTTTCGATACAAAAAAACTTTAATAAATTAACTACGCAAGTTTAAATATTATAAAACAATTAATTTACGAAAGCCTAAGATCCACATAGAGATTCCATAACTACATCTGTTGATCAGCTAGCAGTTAAGGAGTCTATTGGTAGATAACGGGTACCAATTGCATTACAAGTGCAACTCTTAGATCTTTATGGGACATTGAGATATGTGTAGTTCAGCAAACCACTATTATCTACTGGCATGTTTGTCTCATCCTTGCCTCAAACTCAGGTCTTACCTTGAGCACGATTAAGTCGTCCAATTTGGAAACAGTGGAAATTTAGCCTAGTCTCACTCGTAACTAAAAATCCACCTCGTGGCTATAATTCGATTAGGTCTCACCGTAACCAAAAAATAACGAGGAGTGTTCGCAAGCTGATTGGATGGCATGACTTAAATTTGACGGGTATTTAAAAATTTGTGTTAACGAATATTGCATGCACACAAAATTCGCTACAATTTTGTTAAAACTCATTTTAACCAATTATATATATATGTCGAATATGTTTGTGTCTCCAGTTTGTTATTTTATTTATAGAATATAAAATCACATATTTTAATTTTAGACAAAAATAACAAATACACAAACGTGTATCATTTTAAAACAATTTTAAAAGATGTCGACCATATATATATATATATATATATATATATTTGAGTTTCAAAACAATATATTTTAAATTATAATATAGATGACCATATATATATATATATATATATATACACATATATATTTGAGTTTCAAAACAATATATTTTAAACTCATTTTGTGTTTTTATTTAATGTTTCCATCAAAAACATTTTAGCATATTTTATAATCAACAATTATAAATAAGTGCAAAAATAAAAACACAACCATGCATCACACACACATAGCCTAGCCCAAAAATCATATGCTTGATTTCATGAGCCAATATGAAATCAAGAGGTCAATCTAAGGACAATCCTATACTCCCACTTAATCCAAGAACCAAGTGAGATTTTGTGCCATACGTCCATGTTGTTGACTTGATAAAGAAAACACCATCTTCAAAGCAAAACTCCATGTTGCATCTTTTATCTTCAATCTTCATCTTGTTACATTTATTTAAATTGAAAAGTACAACTAGTCTAATACTTACAATAAAAATAAATATAAATACAACTATGAAAATTAAAAATAAATATTATACAACTTTTGCTTCTATGGCCCCAAATAAATTAATCAACCAACATTTATAATGTTGTAATAATCAACAATCATCACAACAAAACAATTCCATAGGCTAAGGGCATCATGGGCTATGCATGCAACAACAATTTTAATAACTACATTATTAAAACTATATATGGCTTGTCCATGGTTGCAATGCATGGGTACAACCATGGATTATATAGAATCAATAAAAATAACTAATCAAGCCATAATAATTAAATTCGAAATTTAAAGTGGTGATTTATTTTTCTATCAAAAAATGATCAAAAAATAAAATCACCTGACAACTAAAAGGTGTAAAAGTGGCTCTGATACCACTGTTGGAAATACTAGACCCTCGTGTGTACTTTTAAATTTTTATAAACGCAGCGGAAGACTAAAAATACAAACATGTATTTTATAAAACATGCACACGATTAATATTTTCACCAAGATCCAATTACACCATGATAGTTGTCATAATAAGTAGATTAAGAATAATACCTTTCAGTAGATGAAATGACGTAGGATGAAAACAATATTCAATAGTATGAATATCTCTACCGTTGATCCACACGAACACTTCAAACAATACCCAGAGGTTGCTAGACCTTAATCACCAAGATAAAACTACCAAACTCCAATCAGATGGTTACCGAACTCTTCGTGAAAGAACAAGTCTTCCCCGTCTTCATCGGGCCTGATAAAACCGTAACCTTTGGCACCATAAAAGTTAACAACTTCCCCTGTTTTCATCGGGCAATCGCTTACAATGTGCCCCATCACACCACAATTAAGACACTTGACAACACTAGTACAATTTCTACGAAGATGCCCAACCCCACCACAGTTATGACATTCACGATCATCAACCCCATCATTAGTTTTACGATTATGTTGCTTACGGTTTTTCCCTGTATTACTCATACCTTGAGCCATTAATTCGTAGCTACAGTCGTTCTTAATTAAACCCTATATATTTATTGGATTAGAAACACCAATTTGTGCGTCCTAAAAGAAATTTGAGATCGTCTATATATACTAGGAGTAATAACCCTAATTCGATTAGGATTCTTCTATTTTTCTTGCGATAGTTAATTTAGTTTCCTAATTTAAAATTAATACTTGATCATCAAGTAAGGAAGTTTCCTTACCGAAGTAAAATCCGTTAATTTTATTAACATATCCAAATATCAACAATGAATAAATAATAAGTACACGTGTGTTTCTTAAAAAAACTTATTATTTGAACTTTTTTTTTTATATAAATACTTAAGATTGTCACTTAAGTGACTGTTGGAGCCATCACCACTTAGGTGGGGTGGTAGAGACTCTTGCCTCTTGGAGTATAAACCAAGGTTCAATCCTTGGCAATGGTGTAATTTAATAATGGTGTAATTTAGTATTATATGGTGTAATTTAGTAGTGTATTATATTTACCGTTAAAAAAAAAGAAAAAAAAAGGTGACTGTTGGGAGGAGGACGTGCAACATTAAATTATTTATTTTTACATTAATATATATAACCACATTGTTATGCGGTCACTGTTGCAACTGCCACCGGCGCCATCTGTCGTCGTCGCCATCATTACTCACGATAATCGACGCATTGTGTGAGTACCCTTCTAGTATCTACCCATAAACTAAAACGAGATTTTGGTCTCCGTTGATATACACGTAACATTATATTAATGCAACAAATGTCTTTTTAGTCATATTCATTAAAAAAACTTATTTATAAAATTTTTATTATAATCTTTTATCCATATTATTATATATTACAATTATGGTCCTCTTAGGAACAGTAAAAGGAACAGTAAATGATGACGTCACGCTGACGTCATCATGACGTCAGCAATTTTGTTTTATTCCTATTTTGTCTTTTCCCGTTTTTTTATTTTTACGATTGTATACTTTTAGAGATTTTTATTTTTACCACTTAACTTTTAGGTTTTATCACTTTAGTCTAACTTTTTGTAACTTTAGATAAATAAGTAAATGAAACTATATTGATATTTTACTTCGAATTTTTTATATTGGTTTCTACTTTCCCATTCTTATTTTCGCTCGGTTATTTTTATTCCTATATTAATAGTGTTAAATATGATAATTAGCGTTTCCGCGGCAACGCGCGGGTAGAATTTCTCGTTAAACTATATAACTTATTATTTAAAATAGGATATCTATATTTTATTAAGTTCCCTAAATTTCCTAACTTCCAAAGGTTTCCTTATCTATATCTATATCGGGAAAGGATTCTCTAAAGTTATCTCAACTTGACTAGTCAAGTTAGGATAACTTTAGGGAACCCCCTCCCATCTATATCTATATCTATATATCTATACTATATTATAAAGCAAATAAGGTTTCAACTTTCAACTTTCAACAATGTACACATGATAATGCATGATGTACCATACATCAATGCCCCACAACTTTCAACTTTCATTTCATCTCTCTCCTCAAATCTCAACCACTCATTTTTTCTTTCTCCTCCATAAATCATTTTATTCCTCTAATTCATTCAAAATCTTTTATCTCAAAAACCGTACATCGATAAATTATAAAAAATATATGGTTGTTCTTAAAATTTCATGCTCTTTAATTAGAGATGTCATTCGATATACTTTCGACGAATTTTTAAATCCGAGGGCGGAGCCGTACGGCTAAGGCATTTGGTTATCACACTCTATGACCTATCAACCCCACCATCTCACCGCCGCAACGCGCGGGTAGAATTTCTCGTTAAACTATATAACTTATTATTTAAAATAGGATATCTATATTTTATTAAGTTCCCTAAATTTCCTAACTTCCAAAGGTTTCCTTATCTATATCTATATCGTATTTATATTTATTTATATTATTATATTATTTATATTATTTATATTATTTATATTATTATATTATTTATATTTATTTATATTTATTTATATTTATTTATATTATTTATATTATTTATATTATTATATTATTTATATTATTTATATTATTTATATTATTTATATTATTTATATTTATTTATATTTATTTATATTTATTTATATTTATTTATATTTATTTATATTTATTTATATTTATTGTTATTATTATATTATTGTTGTTGTTATTGTTATTACAATCTATCTATATCTATATCTATATTATAACTAAAAGAGAGGTTGGGGGTACACTTGACACCCCTAATCCCTCTTTTTAGGCCTAAAGCTCTCTCCTAATTAATCCTCATATTATAGAGCATTCTCCTATTTTTCTATATATTTTTTTAATTTTTAGGCCGACCTATATTATATTAAAAATAAAAAATAAATCTTTTTATCCTTAAAACTCAACCAAAAATTATTATATATGTACAACCTTGGAAAAAAACCTCAAGTATTCTCAACAAAAAAAGGGTTCCACAACCCTCACGTATTCTAAAAAAAAAGTTCGAACTTACTCAACAAAAAAAAGGTTTTTTTTAAATATATTTTGTTCATGTTTAATCATTATTATTTGACATTGAATTCTTATGTTGTTATTATTATTATTATTATTATTATTATTCATCTCTTTTAATTTAGTTTGTTGTGCTATTCAATTTTTTTTTTTTAAATAAAATTTTGTTTATCTAAATTTGAATTATCAGCACTAACCAATGTATATTTGACATGTATTCTTAGACATTATTATTCATTCAGTTAATATTATTGTGTATGTGGTCTTATATTTTGGTTGTACAACTCTATATTATAACTAAAAGAAGAGGTTGAGGGTACACTTGACACCCCTAATCCCCCTTTTTAGGCCTAAAGCTCTCTCCTAATTAATCCTCATATTATAGAGCATTCTCCTATTTTTCTATATATTTTTTTAATTTTTAGGCCAACCTATATTATATTAAAAAATAAAAAATAAATCTTTTTATCCTTAAAACTCAACCAAAAATTATTATATATGTACAACCTTGGAAAAAAACCTCACGTATTCTCAACAAAAAAAGGGTTCCACAACCCTCACGTATTCTAAAAAAAAAGGTTCCACAACCCTCACGTATTCAAAAAAAAGGGTTCGAACTTACTCAACAAAAAAAGGGTTTTTTTTATATATATATTTTGTTCATGTTTAATCATTATTATTTGACATTGAATTCTTATGTTATTATTATTATTATTATTATTCATCTCTTTTAATTTAGTTTGTTGTGCTATTCAATTTTTTTTTTTAAATAAAATTTTGTTTATCTAAATTTGAATTATCAGCACTAACCATGTATATTTGACATGTATTCTTAGACATTATTATTCATTCAGTTAATATTATTGTGTATGTGGTCTTATATTTTGGTTGTACAACTCTATATTATAACTAAAAGAAGAGGTTGAGGGTACACTTGACACCCCTAATCCTCTTCTTAGGCCTAAAGCTCCCTCCTAATTAATCCTCATATTATAGAGCATTCTCCTATTTTTCTATATATTTTTTTAATTTTTAGGCCGACCTATATTATATTAAAAATAAAAAATAAATCTTTTTATCCTTAAAACTCAACCAAAAATTATTATATATGTACAACCTTGGAAAAAAACCTCACGTATTCTATAAAAAAAAGGGTTCCACAACCCTCACGTATTCTAAAAAAAAAGGTTCGAACTTACTCAACAAAAAAAAGGTTTTTTTTATATATATTATATTTTTCATGTTTAATCATTATTATTTGACATTGATTCTTATGTTTTATTATTATTATTATTATTATTATTATTCATCTCTTTTAATTTAGTTTGTTGTGCTATTCAATTTTTTTTTTAAATAAAATTTTGTTTATCTAAATTTGAATTATCAGCACTAACCATGTATATTTGACATGTATTCTTAGACATTATTATTCATTCAGTTAATATTATTGTGTATGTGGTCTTATATTTTGGTTGCACAACTCTATATTATAACTAAAAGAAGAGGTTGAGGGTACACTTGACACCCCTAATCCCTCTTCTTAGGCCTAAAGCTCCCTCCTAATTAATCCTCATATTATAGAGCATTCTCCTATTTTTCTATATATTTTTTTAATTTTTAGACCGACCTATATTATATTATTATTATTCATCTCTTTTAATATAGTTTGTTGTGCTATTCAATTTTTTTTTTTTAATTTTTAGGCCAACCTATATTGTATTAAAAAATAAAAAATAAATCTTTTTATCATTAAAACTCAACCAAAAATTATTATATATGTACAACCTTGGAAAAAAACCTCACGTATTCTCAACAAAAAAAGGGTTCCACAACCCTCACACATTCTAAAAAAAAAGGGTTCGGCTTACTCAACAAAAAAAAGGTTTTTTTTTATATATATATTTTTCATGTTTAATCATTATTATTTGACATTGATTTCTTATGTTATTATTATTATTATTTATTATTATTATTCATCTCTTTTAATTATAGTTTGTTGTGCTATTCAATTTTTTTTTTAATAGTATTTTGTTTATCTAAATTTGAATTATCAGCACTAACCATGTATATTTGACATGTATTATTAGACATTATTATTCATTCAGTTAATATTATTGTGTATGTGATCTTATATTTTGGTTGCACAACCATCGGGTGCAGCGGTAGAAACTATAGCCACCCGTCATCATGAAAGGTTTTTATGTAACTTTTCTTTGCTATGAGTTTGTTTATTTTGTAAATTAATTAGGGTTTAGTTATGTTTTTAATGATGAAGGTGAATGGAACTATTCAGATGAATTACAAGACGATACTATGTTTGATGACGATTATCCTGATAATGAATATGATTCCGATATATATGATAGGTCTTACTCAAAGGATTAGTTTATTGCGCATTACTTCTTCATCTTTTTCGCTTATTTAGATCGTTTAAAGTTCTAATTTATTTTTTTTACATTTATTTAGTTATTATTTAACATACTTCGATATTTTTTTAGACCTTTGATTTATATATTTTGAGACTACTCGTCCAATGGACGGGCCTGAGCACTAGTTATAATATAAGTTAATTGATTTGGGGTTTTGAAGATTTATTGGTGTTGCTTTTCATATTCTGAATGATTTTTCATTTTATGAAATCTTAGGTTATATGTTTAATTTTGCTAAAAGTATATGATTAGATTTATTAGATTTAGGTTGATATATTTAACTTTAGTGCTCTGTTTTTCTTATTAAATGTTATTAATTTTCTTTAGATTTATGGTTTATATTATGCATCAAAATAGATATATTAACTCTTAAATAATAAAATGGAATATAAATATAAATATTATGAATCAATCCTTGCATCCCGTACGGGTATTCATACTAGTATATTGATATACTAGAGTGAAGACCCGTGCAATTGCGAGGTAAGTGGCTGGGATTCACGTCTATTTTCGGGTATCGTGGCATGCTGGCAAGAAAGAATGGTATTGAGCCAATTATCGGTTTCTTCATTTTTGGACCAGAATTGAAAATAGAGTTGGAAATTTTTTTTGTTTGATGGGCTAATGTTGTTTGTTACATGGGTTGTGTTATTGGGCCATACATTCCAATCATGTTAATATTTTTTTGTTAGATAGGCTAACAGTGTTTGAAACATGGTCTGCATTTTTGGGTCATAAATTTCGCCTTTTTTTTTCATTTACTTGTGGGTAATACGATTGTTGGATTTGGAAACATAGGAGGCATTGTTGTTTATTTACGTAAGCTTAATTTAACAATAACTATGCAGAAGTTGAATGGTGTGAAACTGCTTAGATATCCAAAAAGTCGCTTTTTATTATTCGTAATGGTAAGCATGTTATTGATATTGTATATAAGGAGGTACATTTGCTCATATAGGATATACATAACAAATCTAAGCAACAATAACATCGATTATGTCCTAATTGCATTCATGGGATAACATTCACCCACGATAGTGCTACGTATTTAAGATGACACGAGGAGGAAGATTGCTAGGACAATTGAATTCATGGGATAACATTCACCCACGATAGTGCTACGTATTTAAGATGACACGAGGAGGAAGATTGCTAGGACAATTGAATTCATGGGATTACTTCCAAACATTTACCAGAGAACACTCACTAAGAAAAGTATTTCACAACCTGTTCTTCTTCAATCAAAGACTTGGTTGTCCTGCAATGCAGATTCTCGGCAGGTTCATCAAATAGGACAACAAGAGTCGAGATGGTATCATCCCTCACATCATCTGAATCTTAAACCAATTGTTTATTGCAGCATACAAAGACCAACAATGAGTATGTGTCCATGTATATATTGATCGGCACATTTGCACAAAACAAAAAACCCGGGGGCAAACCGACTGTCAAACATCGGGTTTATTGTACCGAAGTGTGACTAAATAGGAATTAGCTGACCAGACATGAAACCATCGAAAACTTCCGACAAAAACAAAATAAGGGACTGAATATAGGAGAATATGTGAACCAATTAACCCAACCTGAAATGAGGATACAACACACTGGATTTACAACCTTCACACCAGAAAGTCACACATGAAAATAATAAATTCATATTGGGTCTCTTTGAGTAATTATTAGTATTGTAAAATTAATTTTGTGGATATCATTTTAATGTAAGAAATTTATTTTATTTAAAATACAACTATTATAGTTTTATTCTGTCTAAATTATATTATGGATAGCTTCAAAGCATAGCCAAGCTAATAAAGAAAAACTAAAAAACAACCCGCGACAAATCATAAGAATTCATCACAAAATTAACTTGGTACTAACATTTTTTCATTTCCATACCATCTTGGGGGTGTTCTTTCCACCACCTTAAATCCCACTTCTTTCTGGTTTGTTGAAAGCAATGTCCCACATGACTGACTCTACTTGTCCATTCACATAACACAGTCTTGTTGGAACCACGTTAGTGTGACCGTCACTGATCATCTATCCTTCCTGATATGATAATTGACGATAACTGAAATCCCTATGTCTAGTAAATATTCGATGGACGTATTTACTCTTAAAGACGTATTATAGGGTTTCCCATTAGGTGATTGGACTTAAGAGGACTAATGAGGCACGAATTAAACACCAGAGGGACTAAATGTGAAAATATGCTCCTTATATAAATGGAGAGTAATTAACCTAATTTTAAGGTTAATCACAAAATAATCACAGCCTCCTAATCTCAATTCGTCTCCTTCCTCTGAAGAATTCATCAATCAAGAATTCATCATTCCATCCTAAATCAATCATCTTATTTTGGGAACCCGAATCAATGGCATCAATGTTTAATGCCCTCACAGGTTCCTCAGGATCAACCGGTACGTTATTATATGGATCGAATCATGTTTTATTCCAACATGTGGTATCAGAGACAGGTTAAATCGATTCCCCATTGATTTGATCCGTTTTCGTGCCCTAACTCGCGAACAACCGATAAGCAGAAAATTATCTTCGTGCTTACGTCATCACGAAGTTAACTTATCTTCGTGATGACATCATCACGAATTTAGCTTATCTTCGCATTTACTGTTTCACGAACTTAAACCTATCTTCGTAAAGCCATTTTCGTACAGCTATCTTCGTAAAGCTATTTTCGTACAGCCATCTTCGTACAGCTATTTTCGTAAAGTATCTTCGTACGAACTTAAATTTTAACTTACGAAGATACTATAACTTACGAACTTAACTTTCATCTTACGAAGATACTATAACTTACGAACTTACCAGTTCTTACGAAGTTAGTATAACTTACGAACTTACCAGTTCTTACGAAGTTAGTATAACTTACGAACTTACCAGTTCTTTCTTACGAAGATACTATAACTTACGAACTTACCAGTTCTTACGAAGTTAGTATAACTTACGAACTTACCAGTTCTTACGAAGTTAGTATAACTTACGAACTTAATGTTTAACATACGAAGATAATCACTACTTACGAAGATAATCACTACTTACGAAGTTAATCACTACTTACGAAGTTAATCCTTATTACGAACTTAACTATCTTCGTACCATGCTTATTTTTCATGGATTACTGATTAACTTAGTTGATTATCAAGTTCGTGCTTATGTTTTACCTTAAAGTTTAAATGGAAAAAATGACCCTTATTTTCGGAAAATAATTTTTTCTGAGGCGTTTTTACCACAGCTCGACCCCAGCCAGGGGCTCTGCCCCTTGGACCCCGCCAGGGGCTGCCGCCCCTTGGACCCCGCTTTCCAGGGGCGCTGCCCCCGGACCCCCGTAATGTGTGGGGGCTTCGCACTAATGTACATGGTTTCATCATTTGCGCCCAAAGGTCAAATGTGATTCTCATGTTGCGCTCTTTTCTCTTTTGCATAATTAACACTTAGTATATTAATTCTGCCCAAAGGTGATTTAATATGTTTTGTGTAGCAAAGGGATTCTTTTCATGCCTAAGATACACGATTAGTATATTAATTCTGCCCAAAGGTGATTTAATATGTTTTGTGTAGCAAAGGGATTCTTTTCATGCCTAAAATACACGATTCTTAATTTTGTGCCCAAAGGTCAAAAGATAAGCGTTGTATTGCATGACCTAATGCTCATGTTTGCTTAGATCTTAGTTACTTCTGCCCAAAGGTGATGTAACATCTAAGTAGAGCCTTACTTTAGCTTATTGTTTTGGTGTTTACAATAGGCTTACTTATCACTAGCTTCATTACTATAATGGTCATAGTCTTATTACTCTAAGGAACAGTACTAATAGGCCTACTTATTTTAGTCATTACTTTAGTTCCATTACTTTAGAAGAGATTACTTAGGCTGCCTTAGATAACTTATCATCTCTCCATTACTATTGGGCCTACTTATTCTAGGCATTACTTTAGAAGAGATTACTTAGGCTGCCTTATATAACTTATCATCTCTCTATTATTATTGAGCCTACTTATTTTAGGCATTACTTTAGGAGAGATTACCTTGTCTGCATAACACGGCTGATAATGTCACTATTACTATTGGGCCTACTTTTTTAGGCATTACTATAATAATCTTCTATCGCTTATGCCCTAAATGTACATCCTTCTTATTTCCACAGTAGTACCTAACCTTGGCCTTATGACGCTCAATGGTACGAACTATGCTTCATGGAAAAGTCACTTAGATCTGACTTTGGGAATGTATGACCTTGACTGCGCTATTCGTCATGATGAACCGCTGCCCTTACTGCTGAATCCACTGCTGATCAGAAGGCGAACTTTGAAAAGTGGGAGAAGTCGAATCGCCTGTCACTAATGTTAGTCAAGAATTCCATTGATCTGACTATTAGAGGAGCCATCCCTGACTCTGAAAAAGTCAAGGATTACCTCAAATCTGTTGAGGACCACTTCAAGGGATCGTCTAAAGCGCATGCAAGTGCCTTGATGTTGCAGATGCTTACATTGAAGTATGAAGGAACTAGCGGTGTCCGTGAGCATATTATGAAGATGACGGACATGGCCAATAAGCTTAAGACTCTAGAGATGGAAGTCTCCGATAACTTTCTGGTGCACTTCATCATGACCTCCCTGCCTGCTCGTTTTGACACCTTCAAGGTTAACTACAATGCTTTGAAGGATAAATGGTCAATGAGTGAACTTATTGGGCACTGTGTTAATGAGGAGGAGCGTCTTAAGCTGGCTCAACCTGAAGCTGTTCACCTGACCACCACCGCTAACTCCAAGAAGAGGAAGGGAAACAACGGTAAACAAACTGCGAACAAAGTCCAAAAGACTAATCATGGTGCAGTTGCCTCTGGCTCTAATTCCTCGACTGGCAAACTTAAATGCAACTTCTGTCGTGACAAAGGACACCGTCAGAAGGATTGCCCTAAGTTCAAGGAGTGGCTAGCTAAGAAAGGTAACGTACTTTATGTAATATTTGATTCCTTTACTACTGAGGTACCTGTTAATACATGGTGGGGTGACTCTGGTTCTATGGTTCATGTAACCAACTCATTACAGGGGTTCCTTACAATCCAGAAGCTACCAAAGGGCCAAAGAAAGCTTAGAGTTGGAAGTGGTGATCTCTTAAATGTCGAAGCCATTGGAACTTATGTCTTACATATGAGCACCGGAAAAGGCATTAGACTAATAGATACCTTATTTGTACCGAGAATTACTCGGAACCTTGTATCTATTTCTAGACTAGACCTTGAAGGTTATGTAACGATTCATGGTTTCGGCAAGATTGCCATAACTCGTAATAATGAATTGCTTGGTCGTGGTTTTTTGGATGGATTGCTGTATAAGTTAGAACTAGATCATAATTTCTCACATTCTTTGTTATCTCTTAATGTTGATGATATAACTAAAACAAAGACAAAATCACCTAAACGAGAGAATTCCTCCATGTTGTGGCATAAACGTCTTGGCCACATCTCACGAAATCGCATGACACGACTCGTAAAGGATGGAATCTTACCCTCTCTTGATTTTAGTGATTTTGAAACATGTATACAGTGCCTCAAAGGGAAGATGGCTAAAGGGAATAAGAAAGGAGCCACAAGAAGTTCCAACTTGTTGGAAATAATTCATACTGACATAAGTGGCCCCTATCCCGCATCCATCACGGGACATACATCATTTATTACATTCATTGACGATTATTCTCGTTACATGCACCTGTATTTGATCAAAGAAAAATCTGAATCCTTACAAACTTTTGCTGATTTTAAAACTTTGGTTGAAAACCAACTTAATCGTAAAATAAAAGTTGTGAGATCAGATAGAGGAGGTGAGTATTATGGTAGACATACTGACATTGGTCAAGCTCCTGGTCCTTTCCATAATTTTTGTAAGGAACATGGCATTATTAACCAATACACCATGCCTGGTTCTCCTCAACAAAATGGTGTTGCTGAAAGGAGAAACCGAACCTTAATGGACATGGTGAGAAGTATGCTTGCCAACACTAACCTACCTACCTTTCTTTGGACTGAGGCCTTAAAAACAGCCGTTCATATACTCAATAGGGTTCCATCAAAATCTGTCCCTAAAACTCCTCATGAGATCTGGACAGGTAAGAAACCGAGTCTAAAATATATGAAAGTATGGGGCTGCCCTGCCGAAGCAAAAGTCTATAACCCTAACTTAAAGAAACTGGATCCCAAAACGATTTCATGTTCCTTTATCGGTTATCCTGATAACTCAAAAGGTTATCGGTTTTACTGTCCTTCCCATACTACTACCATCGTTGACACGCAGCATGCGACGTTTCTCGAGAACTCAGAGATCAGTGAGAGCACAACAAATCCTAACTTCGATTTGCACGAAGTACAAGAAGCAGGGGGAACCACTCGTCGATTCCTCCGATAATTCCTCTTGTACACGATGCTGCTCCTGATGTCACTGATCCAAATCCTCCTAATCAAAACCATGAAGAACCTCAAAACCAAGAAGCACCTCACGTTGCCGAGCCTCACGTTGCTCAACCCCAAAATCAACTCAGGAGATCATCAAGGGAACGCAGGGCCACTAATTTTGATGATTTCATAACTTATCTGACTGAAGTTGAGGACATTGGAAAGCTTGTTGATCCCACCTCTTATCGAGAAGCCATTAATAGTGATCAGGCCACTCAATGGAATGAGGCTATGATTGAGGAGCTAAATTCCATGCAGCATAATGACGTTTGGGAATTGGTTGAACTTCCTGAAGGATCCACAACTGTCGGTTGTAAATGGGTCTTCAAAACCAAATTAGACCCAAAAGGAAACGTCGAACGCTACAAGGCCAGATTGGTTGCGAAGGGCTATACTCAAAAGGCTGGAATTGATTATCAAGAGACCTTTTCTCCTGTCTCTCGTAAAGATTCCCTAAGGATTGTTATGGCACTTGTAGCTCACTTTGATCTTGAGTTACATCAGATGGATGTCAAAACTGCTTTCTTAAATGGAGACTTGCATGAAGACGTATACATGCGGCAACCTGAAGGATTCATTCCTAAAGGTAAAGAGCACATGGTCTGCAAGTTGAAGAAGTCCATATATGGGTTGAAGCAAGCCTCACGGCAATGGTACCTTAAGTTTGATGAAGTCATGAAAGAACAAGACTTCTTAAAGAATCAAGTGGATCAATGCACCTATCTCAAGATCAGTGGGAGTAACTTTATAATCCTTGTTTTGTATGTGGATGACATTCTGCTTGCAAGTAACAACTTGGATATGCTGCATGAGTCGAAGCGAATGTTTTCGCAGAATTTTGACATGAAAGATCTCGGTGATGCCTCTTATGTCATAGGTATCGAAATACACCGGGATAGGCGTAATGGTGTTCTGGGTCTTTCTCAAAGGGCCTACATTGACCGCATCTTAGAACGCTATAAAATGCAATCATGCGCACCCACTGTAGCTCTAGTAGTTAAAGGAGACGTGTTTGGTACTTTCCAAAGTCCAAGCACTGAAGTTGAGAAGGAGCAAATGAGGATGATACCTTACTCGTCTGTAGTTGGGAGCATTATGTACGCTCAGGTCTGTACTCGACCAGATATCGCTTATATCGCCGGTATGCTTGGGCGTTACTTATCTAACCCAGGATTAGCACACTGGAAAGCGGCTAAAAAGGTTCTACGATATCTGCAAGGGACCAAAGACTACAAACTAACGTATAGAAGAAGTGACAATCTAGAAGTAGTAGGTTACTCTGATTCCGACTTTGCTAAAAGCAAGGAAGATAAGAAATCTACTTCTGGGTATATTTTTATGTTAGCTGGCGGACCTATCTCTTGGCGGAGTCATAAGCAGAAACTGACTGCAACGTCCACCATGATGGCTGAATATATTGCTGTTTACAATGCCACTTGTCATGGGATGTTGATAAGGAACCTGGTCGGTGGACTCAAAATCGTCAACTCTATTTCTAGACCATTGAAGCTTTACTGTGATAATCAGCTGCCGTAACTTTCTCGAACAGTAACAGTTCGACTGGCGCTGGTCCCCCAACCCTCCCCCCCCCCCCCCCCCCCCCCCCCCCCCCCCCCCCCCCCCCCCCTCCGACCTGGCGCTGGTCTGTATCTCGATACAAAGTATCTGTTTGTACGCGAACGAGTTGAGGAAAATGTTCTTTGTATTGAGTACATAAGTACAAATGATATGCTAGCGGATCCAATGACCAAAGGTCTTCCTCCTAATGTCTTCGTAGGACACGTGTCGAAGATGGGGCTTACTAAGGACTTAATTTAATAGCATATTGTACTTTTACTGGTCATTATTATTATTATTATGTTAATGAAAATTTTCCTCCTTATTCAGATTTTGTTTGTCTATTAGTTACACTTTGAGCTCATAATAGTGTAAAGACGTTATATAACGAAATTTGTCTTAGTCAATTGATCATTGCTTATTAGTTTTAAATTTGAGTCATAGTTTGACTAGTGGGGGTCCTGAGTTGATGTTCTTCTCTACGACTGTACTTATTGGCTATGATTTCGGTTTAAAACAAAAAAAATGAGTATTATCCCGGCCGGACTTATTAAATGCTCATAGATAAATGATCGCTTGGTCAAGTGGGAGAATGTTGGAACCACGTTAGTGTGACCGTCACTGATCATCTATCCTTCCTGATATGATAATTGACGATAACTGAAATCCCTATGTCTAGTAAATATTCGATGGACGTATTTACTCTTAAAGACGTATTATAGGGTTTCCCATTAGGTGATTGGACTTAAGAGGACTAATGAGGCACGAATTAAACACCAGAGGGACTAAATGTGAAAATATGCTCCTTATATAAATGGAGAGTAATTAACCTAATTTTAAGGTTAATCACAAAATAATCACAGCCTCCTAATCTCAATTCGTCTCCTTCCTCTGAAGAATTCATCAATCAAGAATTCATCATTCCATCCTAAATCAATCATCTTATTTTGGGAACCCGAATCAATGGCATCAATGTTTAATGCCCTCACAGGTTCCTCAGGATCAACCGGTACGTTATTATATGGATCGAATCATGTTTTATTCCAACAAAACTTAAACATGCAAATCTAGCCTTATTATCAAAATGGTGGTGGAGATTTAGAACTGAACCAGAAACCTTATGGAAACGTGTCATTATTGCCATTCACTCTTCTTCGCGTGGGTGTGCTTCTCTACCTCTCAAGCGTGAACAACGGGGTACATGGTCGAATATCTTGAAAACCGGTGACATTTTGTTACAAAACAATTTGTATTTGCATAATTCCATTGCAGGTATAGTTGGCAATGGAGAGACTTTGCGATTTTGGAGAGATGTATGGCATGGAGACTACCCTCTCAAAGATAGATTCCCAGATATCTACAAACTCGAGAGTATAAAGAATGCAAAATTGCTAGCAGACTTCAAGACACACCAAGAAGATGGATGTGGGACTGGATACGAGCCCCTTCAACAGCTCATGAAAGATCCCAATTTGAAGACCTTTGCCTACTGTTGCAAAACACAAGTCTATCAGTAAGGCCTGACTCATGGCGATGGGCTGGACCCGGAGGTTCTAAATTTACAGTTAAAGCTATTCGAAGATCACTACCTAAATGCTCTTATGGGCCGCACCACTGGATCTTCCCATGGTGTAAATGGGCACCATTAAAAGCAAACGTTTTTTGTTGGAAAGCTGAAATGAATAGGTTACCTACCCGTATGGAGCTGCAAAAGAGACATATACCAATACAATCTGAATCTTGTCCCTTATGTAACGAGTGTGAAGAAACAAATGATCATCTCTTCACTGCATGCTACGTGGCTGTGCAAGTATGGCACTTCATTAGTGATTGGTGCCGAATACCACCCATCTTTGCCTTCAGAACTAAAGACCTCTTCGAGACAAACAAGTGGGTTCCAAACACTTCTCAATTAAAAGGAAAACTTGTTAACTTTTTAATTCTCACAACGTGTTGGATTATATGGAAGGCAAGAAATGACGTCGTTTTCTCCAACAAGCCGGCATGCCCAAGATGGATTATGGAAGAGATCAAAGCCACTAGTTTTCTTTGGATATCATCTAGAGCAAAAATAGCGGGCTTAGACTGGGAAAAATGGTGTTCTTTTGATTTTTAATTTTCATATCTTTGTACTCCTAGCTTCTTGCTAGCTTTTATCAATAAAATTTAGCATTTCAAAAAAAATATCATTGTGATATGTCATTGTCTCAATTCATAATTAATGGCTGCCCACAATTGACATACAATCGATATATCAACATAAATAATTGCATAATCAAATATTGATACCATCTATGTTCTAGAAAGAAAAAAAAATTACCACATAAAATTGGCATTCTTTTTATCTTTGCTGGAAAACTGTACTAATGTTCAACCTTTATATCCGTAAATAAACCTCTAATTAATAACCTAAACTGTACTAATTTGTGATATATTGTATCATTGTAGCAACAATATAATAATAATCCTTGTTTGATTCCATTGAAAGCGACGTGAGTAGAATTGGGGCTTGGGGTGGTGATAAAGATATTTGAGATAATAGAAGGTTGGATCCGATTGTCAATGGAGGATTGAAAGTTCTCACACCAGGATAATGTATATAAATTGATGGAATAGAAGTAGGATGAGGGGATGAAGGAGAAAAATAAAAGAAAAGTTGGATGGATTATCGTGTGGGGGAAAAATTAACGAGGTATTGATATCCATTCCTCCCAATTTAGTCTATAATGACCTATTACTCACTTTCAGTAATGGTTAACTGATTTTTTTTACCAAGTACATTTATTTAGCTATTCATTATTTTAACCAGGCACCCCCTTAGTAACGATAGAAAAAACGAATCCATTTACCAAAAGGTAATAACAATACTTACGATAATTCGGGGTTTGTCGGTTGACAATGAGATATTCCACATAGTCTTGGATGCCAGACTTAGCCCTTGCCCTTTGCTGGTTAGAAGAACCCTCCAAGGAGTAAGATTTGCGTGACAAAAACCTTTTGATTGGAGATGGGCAAGTCCCAGTGCTATACCCCTACGGACAATATGAAGTAAAATTGTAAGATTTGTAATGTTTTAATAAAATTAATCTGAAGAATGAAAAATACCTTATAATAATAAACATCTCATCCCGACTTATCAGCCCTTTCAAAAGAGTTTCAGCAAAGTATGGGTGTCCAACTCAAATGCTAATTCGAAACGGCCATTTGTCGTTGCCTCGATACCTAGTAACCTTGTGATGTTGGTTTGTATTGACCAAAGTAGCATGCTTAACGCATACATGACCAAATTATCTAGTGTTTTTATTGCAGCATTAATCTATCCATATTTACTCTTGACAAGCTGGTTGCTTGTAACATTAATGCCCCTTTTTGTTATTTGTTTCAAATTTTGCTTACATTTTGTTGAGTCATGGATTCGCTGAAGATTACTTGCTGAGTCAAGTAGTCGCTGACAGCCTCAGCGAGAAGTTTCATCAGCGAGCCTTCAGCGATCACTATTATCTTCAAGTTAAAGGATAAGTTCAATGACTCACCGTCATATGTTGTAAGTCAAATATAGGCGGGAAAATGAAGATAAGAAGACTGGTCCCAAGGACACGTGTTGCAAGATCAAGATGGAGCCATGTGACCTTGTACCAAAATGGTACTAAGGTGTTTCTCTTTCATGCCGTTTTGGGAAAGAAACAAGATGACTGTTAGGACCAGTTTACTGGAGACCCAGAAGATTTGTCCAGAAATATATTGAAGTCCAGTTGCACCGTACAGTCAACGCATCTGAAGACTTCCTCCAGTTGAGAACTGACCAGTTGAAGAATCATTCCAGTTGAAGTCGAAGACAACAAGTGGAAGATAGAGAATGACAATGGCAGCGAAGCCCAGTTGACATTCTAGTCAGTTACAAACTGGAGACCATCAGTGGAAAGCTCTTACAAAGCTTTACACTGATTACGAGGAATTGACTTTGTGCTTTATGTCCTTTTACCCGGATAATAAGACTTATCTTATTATTTAAATACAAAAAGGTACATAAAGCTGGTTGAATAAAGTTGCTTTATCCTGCAACTTTACACTGCATTTTAAGGAATTAAATGCTCTCAACCACATTTGTACGGCCAAAGTTAACATCCCAATGTTAACTTTGCCTATAAATACAAGTCATTGCACAACCAAGAATATAACTTCTTCGAATACACTTCGATAGAATTCACACTTTGCATACCTGCAATATTCTTGGTGAACTTGTGCAATATTCTCTCAATCGTTAAAAGGAATATTTCACAACTTTAAGTGTTTCGATTGTTTTGAGAAATTCCAAGTGTAGATCAATTGTAGTTCATAGGTTGTTAGGATATTTACATTATTGTATTATCTTGGTTCCGCAACAACCTTGTAATTTATTTAACATTAATAAATAAATTACACTTGAAAATTACATATTGTCTCACCAATTTACTTTACAAGTTATTTGTATTATTGCATTATTCTTTACTTATTGTCACTTAATAAGTAATCTATCTAGAACTTGGTATATACTCTCTGTAACTGGTCGTCTCCAGTTCAGAGCATATATTGCAAAGTAACTCCACCATCGACATTGAGGTGTCTTCAGGTAGTGCCATCTATTGAGTTGGGACTTACAAGTGGTATCAGAGCAGAAGGATAATAAACTTGCCTAGATCTGCTTAAGATGAACACTACTGAAGGTGGAGATGGTTCTGGTCAAGGTGAAATCCCTTTGAATACTAATACATCACCTTTTCAAAATGTTAATACTAACCCTCCTCCTCCTACTGCCCCAAATCACGTCCATGTACATTATTCTAACACTCCTGTTCCAAAATTAATGGAAACAGTGAGACTTTTGGTACATGGAAGGCTAGAATGCTTTTGCATTTTGGTGGGATAGAGAGGTATATGTTGAAAATCCTTAAGGATGAACCATATATACCCATGTCTCTTGGGGTAAGTCCTCTTCTAGATCCAACTGGAAGACGAGGTTCAAGAGAAAAGCCCGAAGACCATTGGTCTGATGAGGATCGTAGACTTGTTGATCTGGACACCAGACTCAAGAACATGATCCTTGGGGCTGTTCCTGAAGATCTAATTCCAACACTTGTGTTGTTCCCCAGTGCAAAGTCAATGTGGGATGAATTAGTTATTCAGTTTGAAGGAGGTGATGACACTATTGTCACCAGGAAAGTTGCCTTGAACAAGAAGTATGAATCCTTCTTTGCCTTGCCCAATGAAAGTCTAACTGGTACATACACCAGATTTTCTAGCCTCATTAATCAGCTGAGAGGCTTGGGTGTAGAGAAGGATAAGGATATTCTTCTTTCCAAATGGGAAAACATGGTTCTTGTCTTAAGACAAGGTAAAACCTTGCACAGCCATACTCTTGCATCGCTCTATGGAGCCTTCAGATTCACTGAAGATAACAATGCTGCAAGACTGGTGGCTGAGCAGGATGCCATAAACCATGCCCAGAGTTCCAAGGTTGCTAGTGTACCTGAGCGACCTTGTGCTGCTTTAATGTCTGCAGAGAGTGTCCAGGCACACTCAATGAAGGAGATGTTAAACAGTTTCTTGAACTCTGGCCTGACCACTGAAATCAGTGATGGTTGTGAGGAAACTGACGATGATGATCTGGTAGCCATGATTGCTAAAACCTTTAACAGGTTTAAGCATAAATCTAAAAGATTTAATGGCCCAATCAATGCTTCCAGCTCCAGCTCTCTGGATAAAACCAATCTTACCTGCTATAAGTGTGGTAAGAAATGTCACTTTATGAAGGAATGCAGATCTAGTCAGTTGAACAACCAAACTGGTCCCCCTGTCCCTAATTTCAATCGGCCTGATGATAGATACAAAGCTAAATACAAGAAGCTTAAGGCCCAGATTGCCCTCTTGTCCATGGAAAAAGAAAAGGATCAGTGCTTAATGGCACAAACTGAGGAAAAATGGGAGTACTCTGATGACTCATCAGCTGATGAAGAAGAGGAAAGGGACATGTGTTTCATGGCCTTGGAAGATCAACAACAGCATGTGGCAAAAGAAGATGTCATCACTGGAAGATGGGTGGACATTATCTTGAAAAAGGTATGTGATTATGACCACCAAGTTGACCCAGAACTGAAACTGGACCTGGCTGAATCATTAAGTGGTGATTTAGCTTTTGTGGAAACTGTAAGAGCTGATAGTGAAAGATATCTTGACACTATCTTAATTGAACTGAACAATGTTAAACCACAACTGAATGATTTACAAAGTGTCCAGTTGGCTCTCAAGGATTCAGTTTTAAAAATTGAGGCTTTGGAACTTGATAATCAAAAATTATTTTCTGATCTTGAAAAAGAACAAAAGATTATCAAGTCATGGGTAAAAGCATCTGGTAAAAACTATGATGCATTTTCTAGAACTATCGATGCCCAGAAGAATGCATGGAAATCTGGAGATCTGGAGATAGCAGCTCTCATACCAGATCTTCATGCATTGCCTCCAGCTCTCAAGGTTGAAACTTCTTATGATCAACCTGAAGCTGTTGAAACTGAACCCTTTGAGACCACCCCCATTGAGGTTAAAACTGGAGCCAAATAGGCTAAAGCTCCAGTCAAAAAGGCCACTGGTAACAAGCCTTTACCTCAAAAGTCTAAGGTGCCCAAGACCCGACAGACTAAAGCTCCAGCTGAACCAAGGTCCAAGGTTCAGCTGCCTGATGAAAATAATATTTTGTTTAATCTGGAAAGTCAACTCCAACTTTTGTCTCGACAGGTTTAGAGTTGTACTGCCCGGATTAAAAATCTGGAAGGAGGTTCATCACCTCCAGTTTTCAAACAAAATATTAACCCCCCTTTAAAATCAAAACAAAGGAATGTTCCATCTGGAACAAAATCTGGTAAAAATAAGGGGAGCAAGTATCAAGTACCAATCGTTTTTACTCCTGCACCTGGAGCTTGTGAAAATGCTCCAGATGTAGCCTCCAGTTCAAAACCACAACAATCAACTGTGACTTCTGTAGAGAAGTCCAGTGAACCCATCAAGAAAAGATGGGTTCACAAAAATAACTAATGATTTTTGTGGGTGTGCAGGGCGATCGAAAGAAGAATATCTGGTATCTGGACAGCGCTGCTGGCTGGACTATGACCGGATGTAAGCCCCTACTTGAAGAGTTCACTGTCCAAGATGGACCGACAGTGACGTTTGGTAATGATCAATCTGGAAAGACTGAAGGATATGGTGTACTCAATAATGGACAAGTCGAATTCAAAAGAGTTGCATTTGTGAATGGTTTCAAATACAACCTGATCAGTGTCAGCCAACTTTGTGATGATGGCTTCAGAGTTTTGTTCGATATTGCTCAAGGCACCATATTTAACAAGGATTGGAAAGTGGTGATGGTTGCACCAAGAAAAGGAAATGTGTACATCATGGATATGAAACCAGCTCCAAAAGAGCAATGCTTCTATACCAAAGCTGATGAGGACACCAACTGGCTGTGGCATAAAAGATTATCCCATCTTAATTTCAAAAATATTAACAAGTTGTCTCGCAAACAACTGGTTGATGGGATACCTCAGATTTCTTTTAATAAAGAAAAGCCATGTCCAGGGTGTGAGATGGGCAAGCAGAAAAGGGCCAGTTTCAAAACTAGGCAAAACTTTAGCATCACTGAACCTCTTCACATGCTACACATGGATCTCTTTGGTCCAGTGAATGTTCAAACTAGAGCTGGAAAGAAGTACACTCTAGTTGTGGTTGATGAATTCACCAGATACTGCTGGGTGGTATTCCTCAGATCCAAAAGTGATGCACCTGCTGAAATCATCTCTCTCATCAAGAGAATTGAACTCAAGTATACTCGAAAAGTTTGTCAGTTGCGAAGTGATAATGGTACTGAATTTCGAAATAAGGTACTTGAAACATTTTGCAATGACACTGGCATCTCTCAAAACTTCTCATCAGCATACTCTCCAGAGCAGAATGGAGTTGTGGAAAGAAAGAATCGCACACTGATAGAAGCAGCCAGAAGTATGCTATCTGAATCAAGTCTTCCCACCAGTTTTTGGGCTGAGGCAGTTGCAACTGCTTGTCACACCCAAAACCGGTCAGTCTACATCAAGAGACATAAGAAGACTGCCTATGAAGTACTCAGGAATCGTAAACCAAATATTGGATACTTTCATGTATTTGGTTGTCCAGTTTATATCTTAAACGATTCCAGTCAGCTTGGAAAGTTTGATGCAAAAGCTGATGAAGGGGTATTTTTAGGTTATTCAGATATTCGAAAGGCCTTTAGAGTTTATAATTATAGACTTCAAAAGGTTCATGAGACAATTCATGTCACATTCGACGAGTCAACTGAAGCAATCAACAAGAGACCAAGCCTTGATATTTCTCCAGTCATTCCAATAAATTTTGGCGAAACTGACCAAGTTCATCAGTCAGTTGTTTCACCAAAAGATGTTTCCAGTTACAACAAATTGGAACCAGTTAAGAAGAAGAACAGCACCAGTGACACATCATTCTATCCCTCCATCAATTTCAACTTACCACAAGAATTGGTGATTGGATCTGATGTACGTGCCACTCCAATATCAGCACCAGTTCAAACTCTAACTTCTCCAGTTCTTCAAGAAATGCCTTTGAATGAAGAATTTCATGATGCAAATCGTGACCTCATTGACTCTGATGAGGATGTAGAAGTAGTTTGGACCGATCCTTCTCCAGAAGCTATTGCAACTGAAGAAGATCGCCAGGTGACTTGCACTGATATTGTAGTTCACCAGCCTGGTCAATACACTAGATGGACTCGAGCACATCCAATTGAACAGATTGTGGGAGATCCAAATAGTGGGGTTTAGACTAGAAGAGCCACCAGTGAGCAATGCTTAAACGTCACCTTCTTATCACTAATTGAACCAAAGAAGATTGACGAGGCTATGGCAGACCCAAGCTGGGTGGAAGCTATGCAATAAGAGCTCGTTCAGTTTGAAAGGAACAATGTTTGGGAGCTTGTTCCTTGTCCACCAGGGTTAAAGAAAGAACCTATTGGTACAAGATAGGTCTACCGAAACAAGATGGATGAAAATGGCCATGTTGTAAGAAACAAGGCCAGATTAGTTGCCCAGGGTTATTGTCAAGCAGAGGGCGTTGACTTTGATGAAACTTTTGCTCCAGTTGCAAGACTTGAAGCCATCAGAATATTTCTGGCTTATGCAGCCCATCTGCAGTTCAAGGTCTTCCAGATGGATGTCAAAAGTGCGTTCCTTAATGGAACATTGGAAGAAGAAGTTTATGTCAAGCAGACTCCAGGTTTCATCGATGAGAAGCATCCTCATTGGGTTTATAGACTGAACAAAGCATTGTATGGTCTAAGACAAGCCCCAAGAGCCTGCTATGATACTTTAACTAAACATCTTCTTAAAAATGGCTTTCAAAGAGGTGCAATAGATAATACCTTGTTTATCTTGAAAGAAAGAGGTAATATCTTATTGGTACAAATTTATGTTGATGACATTATTTTTGGTTCAACTGATGATGCAATGTGTAAAAAGTTTTCTAAAATCATGTCATCTGAGTATGAGATGAGCTTAATGGGTGAATTAACATTTTTCTTAGGTCTTCAGATTAAACAAACTGGAAATGGAATTTTCATAAACCAAGGAAAATATGTCAGAGATTTGTTAAGAAAATACAAATATGATTCAATCCCATCGAAAAACACACCTATTGCAGCACCATTAAATTTGGACTCTGACCCAACTGGCAAACCAGTGAACATAACTGACTATCGTGGTATGGTTGGTTCACTGATGTATTTAACTGCCAGTCGACCAGATATAATGTTTGCAACATATCTATGTGCCAGGTTTCAGGCTAACCCTAAAGAATCACATTTGCACGTTGTAAAGCGTATCTTTAGATACCTGAAAGGGTGTCCTAATCTTGGTCTTTGGTACCCCAAAGGCTCAGGATTAGATCTAATGGGTTATTCAGATTCAGATCATGCAGGTTGTAAGATAGATAGAAAATCAACAACTGGTGGTTGTCATTTCCTTGGAGGAAAACTGGTAAGTTGGACCAGCAAGAAGCAGACTTCAGTCTCTATGTCCACTGCTGAGGCAGAGTACATTTCTGCGGCCAGTTGTTGTACCCAGATTCTCTGGATCAAGAACCAGTTACTAGATTATGGTCAAAAGTATACAAGGACCCCAATATTTTGTGACAACACCAGTGCAATTGCTATATCTCACAACCCAGTGATGCACTCCAAAACAAAGCATATTGACATCAGGTATCATTTTATTCGTGATCATGTTATGAAAGGAGACATTGAAATTCATTTCATCCCCACTGACAAACAGTTAGCTGATGTTTTTACAAACCTCTCGATGAGAAAACCTTTAAACATCTCATCAGCGAACTGGGAATGTTAAATCCTTAAAACTGGAGATTTCTTTGTTATTGAACGCGTCAGTGACACTGATGAAGTTCTCCAATTGAGGAGGTCCAGATAATCTTTGCTCGCCAGGCTATCGAACGCCTTTGTGATACTATCTTGGCACTAATCGATTTCTGGATCATCATTTTAGGGGGAAAGACTCAAAATAATTTTCTAACTAAAATTCATTTTTGTTTGAAAATGGCAACTGGAGAACTCTTCAGTTGGAAACTGGCACTGGACTGATCCTCCAGTGACCAGGTTTAGTCTTGTCTTGTTTTTATAACGTTAGAAATACTTGGTCAATATTTGTGACACGTGATGGTACTCGAGTGTTTTAAACCACTTGGTATCGTGATCTGACGTGTTTAAAGCTATTGTAGTACTTGACAACTGTTTGTATTGGGAACATAAAAAGTGAGTGGGCGCGTGGGTAAGATAAGCCGTCGTAGCATTTAATGCTGACATGGTAGCATTTAATGCTGACATGGCAAATTATTATTTTATTTCAAAATTCAAACACTTTGCTGACAGTAGATTTAATGCTGACATGGTAGCATTTAATGTTGACATGGTAGCATTTAATGTGACATGGTAGCATTTAATGTTGACATGGTAGCATTTAATGTGCATGGTAGCATTTAATGTTGACATGGTAGCATTTAATGGTAGATATAATGTTTGCAACATGGATTTAATGTGCCAGGTAGCATTTAATGCTGACATGGTAGCATTTAATGTTGACATGGTAGCATTTAATGGTAGATATAATGCTGACATGGTAGCATTTAATGCTGACATGGTAGCATTTAATGCTGACATGGTAGCATTGTTGACATGGCAAATTATGATTTTATTTCAAAATTCAAACTTCTACATTGTATTGGGAAAATAAAAAGTGAGTGGGTGCGTGGGTAAGATAAGCCGTCGTAGCATTTAATGCTGACATGGTAGCATTTAATGTTGACATGGCAAATTATGATTTTATTTCAAAATTCAAACTTACTTTGTGAAAATATCTACAAAATGGATTTTGTTTAATAAAATATAATTTTTGGTATTTCATTGGGATCTTGAATCCCTTATAAATACCCTTATTTACTCCGAACTCATTTACTTCCTTCTACATTCTTTCATTTACTTCCCAATCATCTTGCTTCATTTCTCTCTCTGCTTCATAAATCAAGAACCCTAAATTTCAGTTTCATTTTCCTATGGCACCTAGACCATCTCGTTCAAGAGATGTAAATCTCTTGACTGTTCCATATGCTCCTTCACCAGATGTCAAACCGGCATCTGGTGCTCCTAGTAATGCTTCGGTCATCAAACTCAATCCAAATAATCCGATGGCAAGCTTACAAGGATCTCAAGGGTCCAATACCCTTATTGGTAGAATCCAAATTTTTTTGAAGGATTCTCCAATAGGACCCTCATTCTCTCTAAACCCACGCAAGTTGTTTCACGACTACTTGTGTGAGTTTTGGTACACTGCCACTCTTTCTTCAGATTGTTCCTCCATCACTTTTTCATTAAAAGGTGGAACAATCCAGTGTACCTTGTCCGCTGATGTGTTGAGGGATGCCTTACACCTCAACTACTGGAGAGAGGGTGAATCTCCAGTCGTCTTACCCTCAAATGTAAATTTTCGCCAAGTCCTCCTTGAAATGGGACACAAGGAGTGCTTGGAGAATGGAGTTTTGAAGACGAAGGGTGCGATGACCATGAAGGGTCTTACACCTTCATGGAGGTACTTTTTCATCCACCTGGTGGAGAGTATGGGTAGGAGTTCTGGTGGTCTTGACCAGATTAACTCCTCACAAGCAAAGATGGCATACTGCTTGTGGAATGGATTGAGAGTAGACTTTGCCGATATCTTGTTCAGAAGCCTAGTACAAAAACTGAAGGGCACCAGGGAAGTTTGTATCCCCTTCTCAAGGTTTCTCTCTCTCTGTTTTCAACAAATTTTGGGCAGTGATGCATACTTTAGCACAGATTCACCTCACACTGTGCCAGATTTGTTGAGGAATTTAGACTCTCTGGTATCTGAAGCTGGAGAGGTCGAGATTCCAGAACGAATGCAACTGGCATTCGCTAAAACTGATGCACCAATTGACGGTGAGTCAAAAAGACAACTGGGCGGGCCTCAAAATAATGAGGGACCCTCCAGTTCGTCTAATATTGTGGTTGAGGATAGAGCAACCATAACTGAAGCAACTCCAATCACATCTATCCCTGGTGAAGATACTTCGGTATCTGATCCTCCAACAGATGCACCCAACCAGGAAACTGGGAAGGTCATCTGGAGACTGACCCTTCTGGTCAGCCCTCAGTTACATTCATGAATCTGGACATGAATGTTAATGACGAGGAAATCCTTATTGAATCTTCGGATTCAGAAGGTACTGAAACAGACTTGGAGAATTTTGATTCTGCTGTACCAGATCAAAACCCTTCATCTCCAGTCTCGCTTCCAGATGCATCAATTTCACTTTCACCCTCCCAACAAAATGTGCCTACTGAAATACCATTCCCAACTTATAACTATATGTCTGGAAACAGACGTATGGCTCCTTCACCAACTGGGCAATTCTCACTTGTTCGAGAAATGCCACCCCCACCGCCGCCGTTGTTCACACCTGAGCATTCTCAGCATGAACAACACATTGATTATTCCAGTCCTTTCTTCTACCACCACTCCTACTATTTCTTCAACTGCTGGTATGACAACTGGGGAGACTTCTCTAAGTTTGCCTCCTCCAGTTGCTCCAGTAGTAACTGCTGCTGGTCCAGTGACACCTTCTCCTTCGTCACTGGACAGTCAAGTTGTCTCTTTACAAGCCGATCTCCAAAACCTTCTTACCAGGGTGGAGGAGATTCAAAAGACACTTGACAAAAATACCAAGTCTTTCTCCAGATACCACAAGGATCACTTGACCAACATTAAAGTGGTTGATCTGGGGATTAACAAGTTTTCATCAAATGAAGACTTGGTGTTCAACAAGCTAAATGAGTTGGTCACTGGCTGCAACAATCTGGCTGGTACTTTAAAGGAAGCCTTTGACCTTACTCAGTCCAAGGTCACAACTTCAATCTCCAATTTGCTTGGCAACACTGTAAGAACATCTGAAGTAGATTTGAGGGAGATTGAAAGGCAGGTAAAGGTATTGATTGAAAAACCTGGCCTAAATGTGGCTGAACTTGGAGAGCAGTTAATGACTTCAGTTGGTCAGAAGATAGAGGATACGCTGGGTGCAAGAGAAGCACAATTGATTGAAAGGGTGATGTCTGAGATCACCAAGCTGGCCACTCCTCAGGTTGATCTGGCCCCACTCACTAGTGAGATCAACCAGTTGAGGGGCAGCATTGACAATTTGAACACCCAGGTATCCCTTCATGCTCAATCATTGGATAAACTGACAACTGAAGTAGAGAATTTGAAGAAGAAGGATGAAGAGGTAAAGGACAAGGTGGTTTCTGGTCTAGATGAAGATTCTAAGCTTTTAAATGATCTGAAAACTGGTCAAGAACAGGTTACAGCAAATGTTTTGACCCAGTCAAAAGAGACCAACCATCTGTGGAGGTCTTTCAGGATGATGTGTGGAATTTTTAAGGAGTGCAAGGACATGCAAACATGGCAGCCTCTTGACCGGTTGCCATCTCACCCCTCTGAATGGGAAGCTATTAGGGCAGGTCTAGATGCTGCCAAGGGGGAAAGAAGTACAGTCCTTGCACCAGTTGCACCTGGAAGAACTCCATCTGGAAGTCAAGCTGGTAGGGAAATGGCTGGTAGGGAAATGGTTGTAGCTACCAGTACTGAAGCTGGTGAGCAAGCAGGTGATATGGGTGATAGGGGGGATGTTGTTGATAAGGGCAAAGGTTTAGCAGTTGATGTATCTGCCCAGCCGGCCACTGATATACCAATGTTAGAAACTGGCAATGCTGATGTACTTCCTCCAGTTTCAGATAGTGATAGCAGAAGACTGGCTAGACTTGGCAATGATATTAAAGAAAGAAAGAAAATGAAACAAAGAAACCAAGTTGAAGCCAGAGCACATCTTGCACAGATCAAACTGCTTGATATGAGTGATGCTAATCTTTTGGGTATCACTAGTGAGGAGTATGCCAGAGTTAAAAATGATCCCAGGATAGTTGACCAGTTGAAAGAAATGCTTGATGTTGAACTGGACAGACACTATCCTGATGATGAAGCTGAATTTGATGCTAGAAGCTTGAACATATCAGTGGAGAAGGCTAAGGAGAATAGGGCCAGTGGGATTCTAAAAAGAATTGCAAATGTTAAGAAGGTTGTGAAAAGGGTTTTGAATCCACCAAGGAGAATCCCTCAACCAAGAAGACCACTGACAAGAGATGCTGACCTTAGCACATTTGTTGAACCAACTGGCGAGGTATCAAATAATGACATCAAGTCCGCTGTACTGGCTGCTGGTGCTGGGAGTATTAAAATAACAAATGAATCTGAAGCAAGAAGCTATTACTCCCAGATCATGTCAACCAGAAGACATAGTGGGACTATCAATGGTGTCAATGTAACAATCAAGCCAGGCACCAAGCACTTTCAAGTTGAAGTTAGTTATACCAGAGGGCCACTGGTTAAAACTGACAATCCTGGTGCAATGCAGTATGGGTTCAGTGAATGGGTTGAAATGGTGAATGGGTTGGATGCAAAGGCACAAAAGAATAGGTTTGAGAAAGCATGGGTGAACTTCTTAAGGGGCAAGATTCAACACAAAGAAAATCTGGAGCAAAAGCTGAATATTGACCCTGAAGACTCACAACCTATTTCTTCAGTGACCAAGAGAAGAAGAACTGGCGAATGGCCATCTCATTAAGTTCTTTCTTTTCAGTTATCTACTTGTATTTTATTTACATTCTGTAACTTGTATAAATTTCATTTCCTTGTATAAATGAAGTTACCAGTTTGTAACCACAAGGTAGATAATAGATTAGATCTAACAAACTTAAAAGAAAAACCCAAGGCATTTATTGATCTATAAAAATGCCTTGGAAAACTTAGATAGATTTAATCGAACAAGTCTCCCCAGTTCACACTTGTACAGATACAAGGACTGAAAAAGACTTGCCAATATTTCTAGACAAATAGGGGGAATTTGTTAGGACCAGTTTACTGGTAAACTGGCCAGTCTCCAGTTGCACCTGGAGACCCAGTGAAACTGGAGACCCAGAAGATTTGTCCAGAAATATATTGAAGTCCAGTTGCACCGTACAGTCAACGCAACTGAAGACTTCCTCCAGTTGAGAACTGACCAGTTAAAGAATCATTCCAGTTGAAGTCGAAGACAACAAGTGGAAGATAGAGAATGACAATGGCAGCGAAGCCCAGTTGACATTCTAGTCAGTTACAAACTGGAGACCATCAGTGGAAAGATCTTACAAAGCTTTACACTGATTACGAGGAATTGACTTTGTGCTTTATGTCCTTTTACCCGGATAATAAGACTTATCTTATTATTTAAATACAAAAAGGTACATAATAAGCTGGTTGAATAAAGTTGCTTTATCCTGCAACTTTACACTGCATTTTAAGGAATTAAATGCTATTCCTTAAATGCTCTCAACCACATTTGTACGGCCAAAGTTAACATCCCAATGTTAACTTTGCCTATAAATACAAGTCATTGCACAACCAAGAATATAACTTCTTCGAATACACTTCGATAGAATTCACACTTTGCATACCTGCAATATTCTTGGTGAACTTGTGCAATATTCTCTCAATCGTTAAAAGGAACATTTCACAACTTTAAGTGTTTCAATTGTTTTGAGAAATTCCAAGTGTAGATCAATTGTAGTTCATAGGTTGTTAGGATATTTACATTATTGTATTATCTTGGTTCCGCAACAACCTTGTAATTTATTTAACATCAATAAATAAATTACACTTGAAAATTACATATTGTCTCACCAATTTACTTTACAAGTTATTTGTATTATTGCATTGTTCTTTACTTATTGTCACTTAATAAGTAATCTATCTAGAACTTGGTATATACTCTCTGTAACTGGTCGTCTCCAGTTCAGAGCATATATTGCAAAGTAACTCCACCATCGACATTGAGGTGTCTTCAGGTAGTGCCATCTATTGAGTTGGGACTTACAATGACAAACAGAGATGTCTGAAGACCAGTCTTACACACCAATAGATAGTTGACAACCTTCATGTGTCAACATCTATTGGGTTGTCATGTGATGCCTTTTCTCCCCTATATAAAGCATCACTTGACCTAGCCGCAAAGTTGTTGGTTCATTCTACAATAGTCACTTAGTGTGTTTTTCTCTCATTGTAGAATTGTATAATTGTTAAGTTTTCATGTGTGCAAAAACTTAACAATATTTTTTTCTTTCTTTCTTTCTTTGTAAACCAACCATGTATTCACCGTTTAATTAATACTACTTATGATTAAACGTGTTTACTTTCTTGTCTTGCTTTCTTAGTGTAATTTACATTAGTTATTTAATTACATATCGTTGCAAACTTGGGACTTTCAGTTGGTATCAGAGCGGTGGTTCGACACACCGAATCTGATCTGAGTAAAAGTTTGCAAGATTATCTTTCTTTCTTTCTGTACTTAATTTTCTGCATCTAAAAACTTTTCTTTAAACTTCTGTCTACTTTTCTTTTCTTACGATTATGTCTTCTGTTCCTTCTCTGGTTAATACCAGAGATTTTGGGTATGTCTCCATCCCACCCAGATTCGATTCACATGATTTCGGATCTTGGAAGGAGAGAATGCTCCTACACATCGTAGGAGTTGAACCCTATCTTATGACCATTCTAACCAGAGGCCATATGTACCGGTTCTGGTTACCAGGACACCAGGAGCCACTGCTGATGCTCCTGAAGTTGTCACTGAGCTCATAAAACCAGAAGTACAATGGACAGATGACGAGCGTAGGCTTGTCAATCTGGATGCTCGGTTGAGAAATCTCATTATTACTACCATTCCTGATGATATAATGAAATCTGTCATCAAACTTTCTTCTTCTAAATTGGTGTGGGATAATCTGTGTACCAGATTCGATGGTACGGCAGATGTTCTTGTTACCAAGAAAATAGATCTGAAACGTGCCTATGAAGGATTCTTCTCTCTCCCTAATGAGAGTCTGGATGGCACGTATAATCGCTTTAAGTGCCTTTTGAATGATATGACAAATGTGGGCATAGAGCATAATACGCTTGAAATATGCTACAAGTTCATTGACGTCTTGCCCATCAAATGGCAAGGCTTAAGGCAAATTCTTAGAACAACTAAGCAATTGAAGGAGCATGACTTAGAGTCACTCTATGGCACTCTTCAATTTGAAGAGAGAGCCCTCTCTCAAACTTTGAGAGCTGAGGCTGAGTCTAAGAGGCATGCTGGTTCATATGCTTCAACTTCTTCCTCTTCTTTATCTAGTGTCTCTAATGTTCATGACCCTCTTGCCCTGGTCTCTGCTGAAGTTAGTCCTGTCCATCTTGACATGGACATCAGCAATTCTACCCCCTCTAACGTCCAAGATCTTGTCAATGACCTCGATTTCGAGGAGAGACAAGAGATGTTCTTGGACTTCATGAACTTTGCTCTTATCGCTGGTAAACGATATTCTAAAAAATGGAATGGTCGTAGGTCGACTCATTTCCAAAAACCAGTGGTAGACAAGTCTCAAGAAGAATGTTGGAGGTGTGGTCGTAAAGGCCATTACCAAAAGGAATGCAAAGTTTCTATTCCTTCTTTGCAGGCAGCGAAGCCCTCTTCATCATCAGCGAGGCCCTCTTCAGTCAAGCCTGCTGATGAATACAAAAAGAAGTATTATGAGCTTCGTGCCAAAATGGCTGATGTTGAAGAAGCCAAAACTCCCGCCAAAGGTCTTGTTGCTGAAGAACATGACTGGGTTGATTCCGACGTTTCTGACAGTGAGGACTTTGTTGATGCCATCTGCTTTATGGCACTCGCTGATGACCAGGCGCTGACAAAAGATCAAGTGTGCTCCAGTCAGTGGGTCAATATCACAATCAAGAAGGTATGCACTTTTTCCTCTGCCTTTGAAGAGGATAAACCTAAAATTCTTGAATCTCTTACTTGTGATATTCAGTACGTCGAATCTATTCGTGCTGATCTTCAGTCTAAACTTAACTCAGTAAGTGCTGAGCTAAGTGATAAGACTGACAAGCTCAAGGATTTGAGAAATGTCCATGTTGAGCTTGAATCCCAAAAGCTTCTCAACCAACTCTTCAAATCTCAAATGAGAAGCTGAAAAATCAGGTCACTGACCTTGAAAAGATAGTCACCTCCTGGTCTAAAGCCTCTAGGCTTCACGACCAAATCTTCAGCTTGCAGGTTCCTGCTCAAATGAAATCCATAATCGGTGGTGATTATGAGACTGCTGCTGTCATCACCAATATGTTCAGCGAGAGACCTGCTGCTGAAGAGAGGATTCCTTCCAGTGCTCTTACTTCTCGTGAGGAATTGCTTAAAAACTACTTTGTTAAAGGCATGAATGACTATCATTCTGAACTGAATGATGAGTCTCCCTCACCCAGCACTTCCACTTCTTCGTCACAAGCAGAAACTAGCTCATCAGCTAGCTTTGCTAAGACTGTCTTCCCAAACCATCCCATTATTGACATGATGCCAAATGAGGGTCGTGTTCAATATTCCTCTTCCCAAACATTTGAAGGGAATATTTCAAGTGATGGTTTCAAGCCTCTTGCTCCTAAGGTTTTCACTGTTAAGCCCAATGGTGGGTTCATTGTTGAACCCTTTAGAAGGAGCAAGGTCGCTGTCCCATATGACTACAGCACCCCTCAGCGAGCTGTGCCTGTTAGTCAACCCGCTGAGAATTCCGTTCCCTCAGCAGTCGCTGAACGCCATGCGTCTCAGCCCTCATCTTTTTCTAATACTTCTCCTGCTGGCAGAAAGGCTGTTATGCATGAGCACTTAATGAATAGACGAGCTAAGTTTGCTGATGCTTGTTATCAGCAACCTAATTCTGTCTATGTCCCAAAGGGAACTTTTGTCCCTCGTCAAACAAAACCTGTTCAGCAGGTTAGACCTCCTCAGCCAGGAGGTCAGCAAGTTGCTCTAAGTCGTCATAGTTCTCAGCAACCCAGACCTATTCAACAAGTCAGACCTCCTCAGCAAGGAGGTCAGCGAGTTGTTCTGAATAATCATGCCCCTTCTTCTTCAAATGCTCAATCTAAGGGCAAGTCCATTCTTGGCCCTGTTCCCAAAACTCTTCCTGTTCGGTTCAGGAAGAAAAAGGCCCCTTCAGTAGCATCAACTTCTTCCTCCAATCATGAGATTTGTGAGTTGAATAAGCGTGTCAACGACTTGTCCTCACAACTCAAGGAATTTCTGATTCAAAATCAGAAGGCTGGAAGAAAATGCTATTTATGTGGCGAAAAAGGACACATCGCTGCTGACTGCAATGACAAAGACTCCAGGAATCCTCCTGAAGTAGTCATTCAGCCAAATCTACCCTCAGCTTCCGCCGCTCATCCCTCCTCTGAAATCGCTGAGCGAACTCCCCAGCTGAATCTAATATCAGCTTGGGTGAAGATGTTGTTCTCACTGATGACAACATTGCTGAATACATTGCCGCTCAGCAAATCTCCTTTCCCCAGTCTCATGAAATCATTACCAATGGTAGTGACAGTATACTGGCTGAATATGGGGAAAACAGCCAAGTCACTAACATGGTTGTTCTAAACACTGGAAGCTCTGTCACTTTTACCTCTGAAGATCAATTCTTCACACGAGAGATTACTCATGATATGCTTCTGCTCATCAGCTAGTTGATTTCCTAGTTGATCCAAATGCTGATCCTAGAGCCCCTCTTCCTCTCGTTTTAAATGATGGTGACTTTGCTCATCTTCCTCTCACATCCTCTGCTGACGATACTATCAGCGAGGATGCTCATGATTCTTCCTAAATCCTTCTTATGTTATCCTACAGGCCTCGCTAGGAAAAGAAGTGTGGTATTTGGACAGTGGCTGTTCAAAACACATGACTGGATCCAAGGACCTGCTGGATAACTTCGTGGAGACCGATGGTCCCACAGTTGTGTTTGGTGACAATTCTACTGGCCAAACTGAAGGATATGGGTCTCTCTCAAATGGGCTGATCAAATTCACTAAGGTTGCTTATGTGAATGGATTGAAACACAATCTGATCAGCATCAGTCAATTGTGCGATGCAGACTACAAGGTTATCCTTGATAAGCATCAAGGCACAGTGATCAATGTCAATAAAGAAGTGGTCTTGGTTGCTCCAAGAAAAAGGGATATCTACTTGGTAGATTTCACTCCTGTCAAAACTGACAGCGAGACCTGCTTCTTCTTAAAATCTGCTTCTCAAATCAACTGGTTATGGCACAAGCGTATGTCGCATGTGAACTTCAAAACCATAAACTCTTTGGCCAAGAAAAATCTAGTTCGAGGCCTTCCTCCTCTCACTTATGAGAAGGACAGGCTCTGTGGTGCTTGTGAAAAAGGTAAAAGCCACCGAGCCACCTTCAAAACCAAACAGGCCAACTCTATCAGTGGTTGTTTCCATCTCCTTCACATGGACCTTTTTGGTCCAGTAAATGTCCAAAGTCTAAGGGGTAGCAGATACACCTTAGTTATTGTGGATGAATATTTACGATATACTTGGACAATCTTTCTTCATTCTAAGAGTGATGTTGCTGAGGAAATAATTAATTTCATTAAAAAGATGGAAAACCTCAACAGCATACGTGTTAAAGAACTCAGAAGCGATCATGGCACTGAGTTCAGAAACCACACTCTTGAGAATTTTTGTGCTGATCAAGGGATTAGACAAAATTTCTCTTCTGTTCGCACTCCTAAGCAAAATGGGGTAGCTGAAAGGAGAAATAGAACTCTCATTGAAGCTGCAAGAACTATGCTCAGTGAGTCCTCTCTTCCTAGTAAATTCTGGGCTGAAGCAGTCAGTACTGCTTGCCACACTCAAAATAGGTGTCTTATTGTCAAGCGACATGATAAGACTGCCTATGAAGTTCTCAAGGGCAAGAAACCTCAAATTGGATACTTCCATGTTTTTGGTTGCCTAGTTTTCATCCTAAATGATAAGGATCATTTAGGAAAGTTTGATCCCAAAGCTGATGATGGCTACTTTCTGGGATATTCTTCTATAAGCAAAGCTTTCAGAGTTTTCAATACTCGCACTCAAAAAGTAGATGAATCAATTCATGTTACTTTTGATGAAAGCTGTTCAGCTTTAGGTGATCTCTCAAATGAGTCATCTGCTGAAGTAATTCTCAGTGATCTATCTGACTCGTCTGAGGTATCAGCGACACATCATGATGTTGCTGAACAACCTATCGCTGAGTCTCCAAGTCCTTCACCAAATAATGAGTACATTGCTGCTCACATTTATTCTATAGATCCAGTTGAGCCTCTTCTTCGAACAGTTAATGCCACTTCCATTAATGTTCCTCTCTCAACTGAACCTCAAGATGCTGACGATGTCGCTGAGGAAACATTTCATGATGCCTCAGCGAATCCTCTTTCAGGAAACACTGAGGATGACACTCCTCAGCAAGAGGTACCCACTGTTCTCAGTGACCCTCCTGTCAGCAACCCTGAACCCTTGCTAACCATTGATCTCTCTTCCTATACTCCCACTCCTAGTGAAACTACCACCACAGTATCCGCTATGAATCATTCTTCTATTCACACACCAGCACTCAAATGGACTGCTGATCACCCTCTTGACCATGTGATTGGTAATCCACACAATGGTGTCCAAACTCGCTCAGCGACAAGTAATCCTTGTCTCTATGTCAATTTTCTATCTCAAATTGTGCCTGCCAATATTGGTGAAGCCATGGCTGATCCCTCATGGGTGGAAGCCATGCAAGAAGAACTAACACAATTTGAAAGACAACATGTTTGGTTCCTTGTTCCTCCTCCCTATAAAGAACCCATTGGCACTCGATGGGTTTATAGGAATAAGATGGATGAAACTGGTGTGGTCATCAGAAACAAGGCAAGATTGGTTGCTCAAGGTTATACTCAAGCTGAAGGCATTGATTATGACGAGACCTTTGCTCCATTCGCTCATCTTGAAGCCATTCGTCTCTTTCTCGCTCATGCTGCTTACAAAGGCTTCATTGTCTATCAAATGGACGTCAAGAGTGCCTTCTTAAATGGTGATCTTGATGAAGAAGTCTATGTTAAGCAGCCTTCTGGCTTTGAGGATCCAAAGCATCCTCACTATGTCTACAAGCTAAATAAAGCCTTATATGGTCTTAAACAAGCTCCTAGAGCTTGGTATGACACTTTGTCTACCTTCCTTCTTGACCATGGCTTTCGTAGGGGAACCATTGACAGCACCCTCTTTATCTACAAGCATAAGGGTGATGTTCTGTATGTGCAGATTTATGTCGATGACATTATCTTTGGTTCCCTATCCACCAAACTCTGTCGAAAGTTCAGTTTTCTTATGTCTAGCACTTTCGAAATGAGTATGATGGGTGAATTAACCTTCTTTTTGGGGTTACAAATCAAGCAGCTTCCCACTGGAATATTTATCAATCAAGAAAAATATATTCGGGATATTTTGCATAAATTTGACTTCACCCATGTCACTCCAAAGGGAACTCCAATGTCCCATCCTAATAATCTTCACGCTGACCCTGATGGTAAGTATGTGAATCCTACTTACTATCGTGGCATGATTGGGTCACTCATGTATCTCACAGCGAGTCACCCAGACATCATGTTTGCAACATGTCTCTGTGCTCGCTATCAAGCTTCTCCTAGAGAATCTCATCTCCTCGCTGTGAAGCGTATCTTCAAATATCTCAAGGGTACACCCACGCTGGGTCTTTGGTACCCAAAAGACTCCAACTTCGAGTTAGTTGGATATTCTGACTCCGACTATGCTGGTTGCATGCTTGATCGCAAAAGCACCAGTGGAGGATGTCAACTGTTGGGGGGGGGAAGCTGACTAGTTGGACTAGTAAAAAGCAACACACAGTTTCCATCTCCACAGCTGAGGCAGAATATGTCTCTGCAGCGAGCTGTTGTGCCCAAATACTATGGATGAAACATCAGCTTGCTGACTATGATTTGGAATACTCTAAAATTCCAATCATGTGTGATAATACAAGTGCTATTGCTATTACACACAACCCAGTTCAACATTCCAAAACTAAGCATATTGATATTCGATATCACTTTATTCGTGATCATGTCATGAAAGGTGACATTGAGATCTACTTCATTCCAACTGATGATCAACTAGCTGACATCTTTACTAAACCATTGGATGAAACTAGATTCAAACTACTTGTTAGCAAGTTAGGAATGTTGAATGGGGAATCAGCGACATGACTTGTCATGTATGCTAATTCAGCGAGCTTAAGTCAGTCTTACTCGCTGATCTCAAAGCAATGAAGAGCTTAAAGTCTTCATCTAGTCCAGTAGCAAACTGTAACATCCCAAAACTTAATCGTTCATGTTGACTAACGTCGTTAGGTCAAATTATAAGTCCGTGATACGTTTGTGTGGAAATATGTGTTTATATGTTTATGTGCCCTATATGTGAGATTTAATTATCTTTAATGAGTGACAATAAAGTGGATTAAATGATGTGTAAAAGGCCTTTGTAGTGTGCGAAAGTGCTTTAGTGTGTTATATGTATCCCCAATAAGTGTTTTTAAGCGAAATAAAGTCGATATGAAGTCCAGGGACTAGTTTTGCCAATGGTGGAAAGTTAAAAACGGGTTAAGAAAGGATTAGACTAATCTAGGTTAATTTGGCAGCCTCTAATCTAATTAGAAACACACACACAGCCTCTCTAATTCCCAAATTAAATTCTTAAGCAAATCTTCAAGGTTTTTGGTTAATCATTCGAGTGTTTTTGTAATTGGATTGGATCGGTCACTTGTTGTTCAGGTAATCAACGATCTACTACGTATATTTCAGATTCAAAGGTGATAATTAAAGGATTCAGATCTGATTTTAAAAGGGTTTTTGTTTAATTAGGGTTCATGTTGTGTCTTTGGCTAATTAATGATCTAAACGGTGTCAAACGAGTTTGTAATCGATATGAATGATCAAAATATGTTTAACAATGTCAAAATCATGTTTTGGGTGAAGCCCAAGTCGTTTGTTTCTGGAAAAATCGAAGAACAAAGTCGTTTTATGAATTCTGGTCGAAATTGAGTCTTAAATTTGTTTTCTGATGTCAACAGCTTCCGAACGAACTTAAAGTTCGTTCTAAGCTTCCTAAGTTCGTTTGGAACACTCTAAATTCGTTTGAAGATGAGCCTAAGTTCGTTTGAACCCAAACTAAGTTCGTTTGAAGCCTTCAAAAATCGTTTGAACCCTAAGGTGTCTAAATTCGTTTAAAGTGAATGTCTAAGTGGTTTTGAGACTTAAATTCGTTTGAGTAAACCCTAACTTCGTTCAACCAACGAAGTTAAACTTCGTTTTTGGTCTTCTAAGTTCGTTTGAAGGCAACTAAGTTCGTTCAGTGAGTCTAAGTTCGTAAGAACAAACCTAAGTTCGTTTTAAAGTTCGTTTGGGTCCCAAATGACTTATATTTTGTATATTAATGTATCTTAGGTGTCGGGGATTATTGTTAAGCACTTTTAGCCTTTCATTACGCGCGCACACTCCCAACAGGTAAGATACACTACTTTTGTCACGCTGAGGGTGCAACGAAAATGGTTCGTAAACTATAACCTCCATAACAGTAATGTATAACTCATAGGTGGTTGGGTTGATATGGGAGGTAATCGGGGATTAATGATGACGATGTTTATGCCTAAAATGTTTCCCCGTACATGTGGTTACGATATGAAATGTTATGATGAACGGTGGTTAATGATATGTTTACGATATGATATGTTATGATGAACGGTGGTTAATGATATGTTTACGATATGATATGTTATGATGAACGGTGGTTAATGATATGTTGTAATGTTGTTATGTGCATGTATATGTGGCTTGTTCATCTAGAACACTAGACCTTTTTAGGTTGCCATGACACGTGCACGTTTTAAGGGCCCTAACGTGAAAAGATGATAGTATGGATTAGTTTAGGTTAATTTGGCAGCCTCTAATCTAATTAGAAACACACACACAGCCTCTCTAATTCCCAAATTAAATTCTTAAGCAAATCTTCAAGGTTTTTGGTTAATCATTCGAGTGTTTTTGTAATTGGATTGGATCGGTCACTTGTTGTTCAGGTAATCAACGATCTACTACGTATATTTCAGATTCAAAGGTGATAATTAAAGGATTCAGATCTGATTTTAAAAGGGTTTTTGTTTAATTAGGGTTCATGTTGTGTCTTTGGCTAATTAATGATCTAAACGGTGTCAACGAGTTTGTAATCGATATGAATGATCAAAATATGTTTAACAATGTCAAAATCATGTTTTGGGTGAAGCCCAAGTCGTTTGTTTCTGGAAAAATCGAAGAACAAAGTCGTTTTATGAATTCTGGTCGAAATTGAGTCTTAAATTTGTTTTCTGATGTCAACAGCTTCCGAACGAACTTAAAGTTCGTTCTAAGCTTCCTAAGTTCGTTTGGAACACTCTAAATTCGTTTGAAGATGAGCCTAAGTTCGTTTGAACCCAAACTAAGTTCGTTTGAAGCCTTCAAAAATCGTTTGAACCCTAAGGTGTCTAAATTCGTTTAAAGTGAATGTCTAAGTGGTTTTGAGACTTAAATTCGTTTGAGTAAACCCTAACTTCGTTCAACCAACGAAGTTAAACTTCGTTTTTGGTCTTCTAAGTTCGTTTGAAGGCAACTAAGTTCGTTCAGTGAGTCTAAGTTCGTAAGAACAAACCTAAGTTCGTTTTAAGTTCGTTTTAAAGTTCGTTTGGGTCCCAAATGACTTATATTTTGTATATTAATGTATCTTAGGTGTCGGGGATTATTGTTAAGCACTTTTAGCCTTTCATTACGCGCGCACACTCCCAACAGGTAAGATACACTACTTTTGTCACGCTGAGGGTGCAACGAAAATGGTTCGTAAACTATAACCTCCATAACAGTAATGTATAACTCATAGGTGGTTGGGTTGATATGGGAGGTAATCGGGGATTAATGATGACGATGTTTATGCCTAAAATGTTTCCCCGTACATGTGGTTACGATATGAAATGTTATGATGAACGGTGGTTAATGATATGTTTACGATATGATATGTTATGATGAACGGTGGTTAATGATATGTTTACGATATGATATGTTATGATGAACGGTGGTTAATGATATGTTGTAATGTTGTTATGTGCATGTATATGTGGCTTGTTCATCTAGAACACTAGACCTTTTTAGGTTGCCATGACACGTGCACGTTTTAAGGGCCCTAACGTGAAAAGATGATAGTATGGATTAGTTTAGGTTAAAGGTGGAAATCTAAACTAAATATGATAAATTCTCGAGCTAATTAGATGTTAAGTGTTATGCATAACCTGTGCCTTACGGTGGTAATAGGTACATCGTGCCTTACGGTGGTAATAGGTACGTATAAATCGTGCCTTACGGTGGTAATAGGTACGTATAAATGGTGCCTGACGGTGGTAATAGGTACGTATAAATCGTGCCTTACGGTGGTAATAGGTACGTATAAATGGTGCCTGACGGTGGTAATAGGTACGTCATGCCTGACGGTGGTTATAGGTTACGTTAAAATGGTTGCTCGGGTGGTTCCTTGCAACAAGTCATATGTGGCGAGTAGTTTCGGGTGGCCTGATGACCCACCTAATGTCATGAACATAGCGTGCTACTCATGGATCGACATTGTCTTTCCTTAAAAACGGTAACTTCGGTTACAACTTAACGAGGTGAATCAAAGTGATCAAATTGATTAGGCACGCTTAGGGTCATGAACTCTATGCTTATATGTGATGTGGATAGGTTTATACGGTGGTATGAATGCCTAATAAAATGACGTAATGCTTTAAAGTGACGATTTAAATGGATGAAATGTTTTGCTTAAACCTGGTGTTATCTTACTTAGCTTTATAGCTAACACTTGTTTCTTTTAATGTGTTGACACCCCTCAGGTTAGGCAGTGAGATGACGTGTGAAGCTTTGGTGAGAGATGGGTAGATGATCAAGCTGGCTTTAGTTTACCCAATAGCTTCGCATAGACCTTATGTTATTGATTTCCTTTATGGAACTTATGTAATGATTATGTTATGATTGCTTTATGTTGGGCAATCTTATGGATTTCTTTTATTACAGATTTGATGCTATTAGTAACACCACCAATGTTTTCTCAACTGTTTTCCTTAGTTGAGTATTTTCCTAAATCGTTTCCGCATGATTTAACGCCGTTAGGCGAAATTTTTGGAAATCCATATTTTTACGAAACGGGTGTTACAATTTGGTATCAGAGAAGTAGTTTAAGTGAACCAAGGCCTATTGACCATAGGATTTGGACTTAAACTTAGGATATGCACGCTAGGTACTCGTAGGATGCCTTAGCTAGTGATGACATGTGATGTAGGATGGGTTGGGATGAGTGCGAGTGTGATAAGGCTTACGAGATGTTTATGTTACGATGATATGATTTAGCCTTATCCCAACGAACTTTTGTTTTATTTCGCGCTTATCGACTTCACCATTTTATTGAAGGAAAATGGTTAACACTCGCAACCGCAACATCCAACGTGACAGAGCAACTGCCAGCGTTACTCCACCTGTCCATCCAGGTGCAGTTGCTACTAATGCTGCTGCTACTGCTGCTGCAGCTAACGTGAATAGAAATCGAGTGAATCCTCAGCAGGTCAATCGGCAAGGCTCGTTAGGCCCTATGCCTCCACCTTCTGGTAATCAACCCATAGTTAACGAAGCAGTGGTGGAGCAAATCCCAAATGCAGCTGAATTGTACAATCTTGTGCTGACTCTCCAGGCCCAGTTAGCACAGACTCAGGAGCAACTGAACAACGCTCTTGCCGAAAATGCTGAAGGAACTGATGGCAATTTCTCAGTGCCTTCTCACCATACTGAGCTACCAGTTAATAATGTAGTCGTTCCCCCTGTTAATGTTGATGTGGCTCCTCCTAATGTAGTTCAAGCTCCTCGATTCAAGTTCGAAAGTTTTCAGAAGTGCGGAGCTCAGAAATTCTACGGAACACTTAATGCAGTGGGTTGCATGGAATGGCTTGATGATACTGAGATGGTTTTTGAAGCTTGTGATTGTCCCGAGGATAAGAAAGTGTTGTGTGCTAGCAGAATGCTGAAAGAAGGTGCTCGGGACTGGTGGAAGAGCATTACCATTTCGATGACTCCAGCTATGGTATCTGCTATTACGTGGGCTAACTTCAGACAGAAATTTATTGAAGAGTATATTGGAGTTCATGAGCAGAGAAAAATGGAAAAAGAGTTTCGTGCCCTGAAGGCTGAAGTGGGAAAAATTAATGATTATGCTCGTTCCTTTATGGAAAAGATGAAATTTGTGGGTCATCTATTCAGAACTGATGCAGATCAAGTCGCCTGCTATGTCGATGGTTTACCTCCAAGTTATCGAGGTATTTGTAGGCAGCATAAGACTCTAACTGAAGCAATCAAAGAATCTAAGAAGCTTGATGATGATTTTGCTGCGGATAAGAAAGTTGAAAAGAAAGAGGATGAGAAGAAGTCTGGCAATAAGAGGAGGTTTGGTGGATCAAATCGTTTTGGAAAGAAATTTAAGGGATCTTCATCGTCCTCTGACAAGGGAAGGGCAGACAAGGATGGAAAATGGTGCCCAGGCTGCAAATCTATCCATTCTGGTCAGTGTTCTACAAAGACCCGCAGGTGCAATAGGTGTGGAACTCAGGGTCATACCATTGATCAATGCACTGACAAGGCAAGATGTTATAAATGTGGAGATTCAAAGCACCGTATTGCCGATTGTCCCCAAATGAAGAAAGATGAGGGAAAGAAAGCGGAAGCTTCCAAAGCCAAAGCCCGTGCTTTCCAGATGACGGCCGAGGAGGCAAAAGACGACGATCAGGTAGTTACTGCTACCCTTATTGTTAACTCAAAACCCGCTAATGTGTTATTTGATTCTGGTGCGAACAAATCTTTTGTGTCTACTCTGTTTGCTCCTAAGTTAGACATGACTACTAGTTCTTTACGGTGCCCTATAGAAGTAGAAGTGGCTAATGGTGCAACGTCTATTATTCGGGAAGGTTACTCTGATTGTCCTTTAGAAATAGAGGGTCGTTTGTTTACTGCTAACCTGTTACCCGCTACCATTCCTAGTTTTGATGTTGTTCTCGGTATGGACTGGATGTCGAAAAATGATGCTGTCGTCTTATGTGCAAAGAAAATAGTTCGTATCGCTACTCCTGACGGAAAAGGTGTTTGTGTCTATGGTGACAAGAAGCCGGGAAATGTTAAGGTGATCTCGATGATGAAAGCACTTCGTTGTATACGGCAAACTAAGTCACATTTTCTAGCTTATGTCACCGATTCTCGTATCGCGAAGCCTACAGTCTCTGATGTCGAAGTTGTTTCCGAGTTTCCTGATGTTTTCCCTGAAGATCTTCCAGGTCTTCCTCCGGATCGTGAGGTTGAATTCTCCATTGACCTCATTCCTGGTGCTACTCCTAATGTAGTTCAAGCTCCTTGATTCAAGTTCGAAAGTTTTCAGAAGTGCGGAGCTCAGAAATTCTACGGAACACTTAATGCAGTGGGTTGCATGGAATGGCTTGATGATACTGAGATGGTTTTTGAAGCTTGTGATTGTCCCGAGGATAAGAAAGTGTTGTGTGCTAGCAGAATGCTGAAAGAAGGTGCTCGGGACTGGTGGAAGAGCATTACCATTTCGATGACTCCAGCTATGGTATCTGCTATTACGTGGGCTAACTTCAGACAGAAATTTATTGAAGAGTATATTGGAGTTCATGAGCAGAGAAAAATGGAAAAAGAGTTTCGTGCCCTGAAGGCTGAAGTGGGAAAAATTAATGATTATGCTCGTTCCTTTATGGAAAAGATGAAATTTGTGGGTCATCTATTCAGAACTGATGCAGATCAAGTCGCCTGCTATGTCGATGGTTTACCTCCAAGTTATCGAGGTATTTGTAGGCAGCATAAGACTCTAACTGAAGCAATCAAAGAATCTAAGAAGCTTGATGATGATTTTGCTGCGGATAAGAAAGTTGAAAAGAAAGAGGATGAGAAGAAGTCTGGCAATAAGAGGAGGTTTGGTGGATCAAATCGTTTTGGAAAGAAATTTAAGGGATCTTCATCGTCCTCTGACAAGGGAAGGGCAGACAAGGATGGAAAATGGTGCCCAGGCTGCAAATCTATCCATTCTGGTCAGTGTTCTACAAAGACCCGCAGGTGCAATAGGTGTGGAACTCAGGGTCATACCATTGATCAATGCACTAACAAGGCAAGATGTTATAAATGTGGAGATTCAAAGCACCGTATTGCCGATTGTCCCCAAATGAAGAAAGATGAGGGAAAGAAAGCGGAAGCTTCCAAAGCCAAAGCCCGTGCTTTCCAGATGACGGCCGAGGAGGCAAAAGACGACGATCAGGTAGTTACTGCTACCCTTATTGTTAACTCAAAACCCGCTAATGTGTTATTTGATTCTGGTGCGAACAAATCTTTTGTGTCTACTCTGTTTGCTCCTAAGTTAGACATGACTACTAGTTCTTTACGGTGCCCTATAGAAGTAGAAGTGGCTAATGGTGCAACGTCTATTATTCGGGAAGGTTACTCTGATTGTCCTTTAGAAATAGAGGGTCGTTTGTTTACTGCTAACCTGTTACCCGCTACCATTCCTAGTTTTGATGTTGTTCTCGGTATGGACTGGATGTCGAAAAATGATGCTGTCGTCTTATGTGCAAAGAAAATAGTTCGTATCGCTACCCCTGACGGAAAAGGTGTTTGTGTCTATGGTGACAAGAAGCCGGGAAATGTTAAGGTGATCTCGATGATGAAAGCACTTCGTTGTATACGGCAAACTAAGTCACATTTTCTAGCTTATGTCATCGATTCTCGTATCGCGAAGCCTACAGTCTCTGATGTCGAAGTTGTTTCCGAGTTTCCTGATGTTTTCCCTGAAGATCTTCCAGGTCTTCCTCCGGATCGTGAGGTTGAATTCTCCATTGACCTCATTCCTGGTGCTACTCCTGTAGCCAAAGCTCCCTATCGTCTAGCTCCGACAGAAATGAAGGAGTTAATGACTCAAATTCAGGAACTTTTAGATAAAGGTTTCATTCGTCCGAGTTCCTCTCCATGGGGTGCTCCTATCCTTTTCGTAAAGAAGAAAGACGGATCCATGCGCATGTGTATCGATTATCGTGAGCTGAATAAAAGAACGGTGAAGAATAAGTATCCACTCCCTCGCATTGATGATTTGTTCGATCAACTTCAAGGTGCTTCCTATTTTTCGAAGATCGACTTACGATCTGGCTATCATCAACTGAAGGTTGAAGAGGAAAGTGTAGCCAAAACAGCGTTCCGAACTCGTTATGGTCATTACGAGTTCCTTGTCATGCCATTCGGTTTGACAAATGCTCCAGCGAAGTTTATGGATTTGATGAACCGTGTCTGTCGACCGTTTTTGGATCATTTCGTTATCGTTTTCATCGACGACATTCTTGTGTATTCAAAGTCGGAAGAGGAACATAGAGAGCATTTGAGGGCTGTCTTACAAGTCCTCAGAGAGAAAAAGCTATATGCTAAGTTCTCCAAGTGCGAGTTCTGGCTAAAGGAAGTTCATTTCCTCGGCCATGTCGTCTCCTCGGATGGTATAAAAGTGGATCCTGCAAAGATAGAAGCGGTGTCAAAGTGGGAGCAGCCTAAGTCTCCTACAGAAATAAAGAGTTTTCTCGGTTTGGCTGGTTATTATCGACGTTTCATTCAGGATTTCTCGCGCATTGCCAAACCAATGACTGAATTAACGAAGAAAGGTGTGAAATTTGTATGGACTGATGCTCAAGAGAAAGCCTTCACAACGTTGAAAAAGAAGTTGTGTGAAGCTCCAGTCTTAGCCTTACCCGAAGGAACAGATGATTTAGTGGTTTATAGTGACGCATCCATCACGGGGTTAGGGTGTGTACTAATGCAACGAGACAAAGTTATCGCTTACGCCTCTCGACAGCTGAAGCCTCATGAGCGGAACTATCCTACTCATGACCTTGAGCTGGCTGCGGTTGTTTTTGCTCTGAAGTTGTGGCGACATTATCTGTATGGTACAAAGTGTACCCTTTATACGGATCATAAGAGCTTACAGTACGTGTTTACTCAGAAGGACATGAATGTTAGACAACGGCGGTGGATGGAGTTATTAAAGGATTACGATTGTGAAATTAAATATCACCCAGGCAAAGCTAATGTGGTTGCTGATGCCTTAAGCCGCAAAGGATATGCGAAGAGTAGATTATGTGCGATGATTACAAAGATTGAGTCGAATTTACTGGAACCTATTCGAGTAGCTCAAATCGAAGCGTTAAAGGATGATAATGTGAAAGCGGAGTCTATTGGGAAGAAGAAGAAGAACAGACTCCAAATGGAAGAAAATAGTCGTGGCCTTCGAACTTACAAAGGTAGAATATGGGTTCCTCTCTATGGAGGCAATCGTGAGTTAGTAATGGATGAAGCTCACAAAACTAAGTATTCTGTACACCCTGGTGCCACAAAGATGCATGCAGATTTGAAGCCTATTTATTGGTGGCCCAGTATTAAGAACGATGTAATGATGTACGTACAGAAATGTTTGACGTGTGCGAAGGTGAAAGCTGAACATCAAAAGCCTTACGGGAAGTTTCAGCAACTCGAGATCCCTGAGTGGAAATGGGATCGTATTACGATGGATTTTATAACCAAGCTTCCAAGAACGCCTCGTGGTCATGATATGATATGGGTTATTGTCGATCAATTAACGAAGAGTGCTCACTTTCTCCCAGTTCGTGAGACTGCTCCTATGGAGAACTTCGCTACGTTGTATATTGATGAAGTGGTTACTAAACATGGTGTTCCGATATCGATTGTGTCCGATCGTGATGCTCGATTCGTTTCCAACTTTTGGAAGAGTTTTCAACGGGAAGTTGGTACTCAAGTTCGTCTGAGCACAGCCTATCACCCGCAGACCGATGGGCAAAGTGAAAGGACTATTCAAACGCTCGAAGATATGCTCAGAGCTTGTGTAATGGATTATGGTGGTTCGTGGGATAAACACCTACCTCTTATTGAGTTTGCGTATAACAATAGTTATCATGCGAGCATTGGAATGCCACCGTATGAGATGTTATATGGTAGAAAGTGTCGGACTCCTAGTTGTTGGTTGGAGCCCGGGGAAAAGCAATTTGTTGGACCCGAAGTAGTACAAATTACGGCCGATAAAGTTAATGTTGCAAAGAAAGCCTTACGTGTTGCTCGCGAAAGGCAAAAGTCATATGCTGATAAGAAAAGGAGGCCGTTCGATTTTAAAGAAGGCGAAATGGTTTTACTCAAGGTGTCGCCTTGGAAAGGTGTATTACGGTTTGGAAAACGTGGAAAGTTAAGCCCCAGATTCATTGGACCTTTCAAGATTATCAAGAAGGTTAATGAACAGGCATTTCAACTGGAGTTACCTCCAGAACTACACGCAATTCACAACACATTTCATGTGTGTTATCTACGTAAATGCTATGCGAATGAAACGGATGTCATTCCACTCGATATGAATGATCAAAATATGTTTAACAATGTCAAAATCATGTTTTGGGTGAAGCCCAAGTCGTTTGTTTCTGGAAAAATCGAAGAACAAAGTCGTTTTATGAATTCTGGTCGAAATTGAGTCTTAAATTCGTTTTCTGATGTCAACAGCTTCCGAACGAACTTGAAGTTCGTTCTAAGCTTCCTAAGTTCGTTTGGAACAAACTAAATTCGTTTGAACCCAAACTAAGTTCGTTTGAAGCCTTCAAAAATCGTTTGAACCCTAAGGTGTCTAAATTCGTTTAAAGTGAATGTCTAAGTGGTTTTGAGACTTAAATTCGTTTGAGTAAACCCTAACTTCGTTCAACCAACGAAGTTAAACTTCGTTTTTGGTCTTCTAAGTTCGTTTGAAGGCAACTAAGTTCGTTCAGTGAGTCTAAGTTCGTAAGAACAAACCTAAGTTCGTTTTAAAGTTCGTTTGGGTCCCAAATGACTTATATTTTGTATATTAATGTATCTTAGGTGTCGGGGATTATTGTTAAGCACTTTTAGCCTTTCATTACGCGCGCACACTCCCAACAGGTAAGATACACTACTTTTGTCACGCTGAGGGTGCAACGAAAATGGTTCGTAAACTATAACCTCCATAACAGTAATGTATAACTCATAGGTGGTTGGGTTGATATGGGAGGTAATCGGGGATTAATGATGACGATGTTTATGCCTAAAATGTTTCCCCGTACATGTGGTTACGATATGAAATGTTATGATGAACGGTGGTTAATGATATGTTTACGATATGATATGTTATGATGAACGGTGGTTAATGATATGTTATGATGAACGGTGGTTAATGATATGTTTACGATATGATATGTTATGATGAACGGTGGTTAATGATATGTTGTAATGTTGTTATGTGCATGTATATGTGGCTTGTTCATCTAGAACACTAGACCTTTTTAGGTTGCCATGACACGTGCACGTTTTAAGGGCCCTAACGTGAAAAGATGATAGTATGGATTAGTTTAGGTTAAAGGCGGAAATCTAAACTAAATATGATAAATTCTCGAGCTAATTAGATGTTAAGTGTTATGCATAACCTGTGCCTTACGGTGGTAATAGGTACATCGTGCCTTACGGTGGTAATAGGTACGTATAAATGGTGCCTGACGGTGGTAATAGGTACGTATAAATGGTGCCTGACGGTGGTAATAGGTACGTATAAATCGTGCCTTACGGTGGTAATAGGTACGTATAAATGGTGCCTGACGGTGGTAATAGGTACGTATAAATGGTGCCTGACGGTGGTAATAGGTACGTCATGCCTGACGGTGGTTATAGTTACGTTAAAATGGTTGCTCGGGTGGTTCCTTGCAACAAGTCATATGTGGCGAGTAGTTTCGGGTGGCCTGATGACCCACCTAATGTCATGAACATAGCGTGCTACTCATGGATCGACATTGTCTTTCCTTAAAAACGGTAACTTCGGTTACAACTTAACGAGGTGAATCAAAGTGATCAATTGATTAGGCACGCTTAGGGTCATGAACTCTATGCTTATATGTGATGTGGATAGGTTTATACGGTGGTATGAATGCCTAATTAAAATGACGTAATGCTTTAAAGTGACGATTTAAATGGATGAAATGTTTTGCTTAAACCTGGTGTTATCTTACTTAGCTTTATAGCTAACACTTGTTTCTTTTAATGTGTTGACACCCCTCAGGTTAGGCAGTGAGATGACGTGTGAAGCTTTGGCGAGAGATGGGTAGATGATCAAGCTGGCTTTAGTTTACCCAATAGCTTCGCATAGACCTTATGTTATTGATTTCCTTTATGGAACTTATGTAATGATTATGTTATGATTGCTTTATGTTGGGCAATCTTATGGATTTCTTTTATTACAGATTTGATGCTATTAGTAACACCACCAATGTTTTCTCAACTGTTTTCCTTAGTTGAGTATTTTCCTAAATCGTTTCCGCATGATTTAACGCCGTTAGGCGAAATTTTTGGAAATCCATATTTTTACGAAACGGGTGTTACACAAACGGCTATTGGTAAAGACTTATAAAATCCGTTGATCCCTGTTGCTTTGGGAAAAAGTAAATAATAGCAATGAAGAGCTAAAAGTCTTCATCTAGTCCAATAGCAAACGGTTATTGGTAAAGACTCATAAAATCCGTTGATCCCTGTTGCTTTGGGAAAAAGCAAATAATAGCAATGAAGAGCTAAAAGTCTTCATCTAGTCCAATAGCAAACGGTTATTGGTAAGACTTATAAAATCCGTTGATCCCTGTTGCTTTGGGAAAAAGCAAAATAAAAGCAATGGAGAGCTAAAAGTCTTCATCTAGTCCACTAGCAAACGGCTACTGGTAAAGACTTATCAAATCCGTTGATGGCTGACAGTTTGCCAAAAACTGTAGTCAGCGACCAACGTTAGTTGTGAAGTCGCTGACAAAAACTTTAAACATGCTGAGCACCCTTCAGCATGTAATCTTTCCAAATATCCTTCTTAAGAAATTAAAATTCTCATTTAATAAAACATAGGATATTTTCAAAACTAAGTGTTTTCAAAGTAACTATGTGGGTGACGTGGCAAAATCTTGAACCACATGTTTTATATATTCAAACTGAAAGGTCACCTCGATTTTTGCCCTGATCACGTCATTTGTCTGTATGTGACAGTCTGACTGACAGGTTACGACTGCTCAATACGGCGCACACTCAAGTATTTTTTATTGGACAAAATTTCTTTTCCTTTATTTAAACGTTACTCTCAAAATCTTTTTATATATTATACATATGTACGAAACAGTTGTTGGTTACAACTGTTCCACAGCTTGAAAAAGAGGAGAGAGAAATTATGTTGTAAAATCGTGGCCCACCACCATACCTTATATATACAACCTCATTCTCACAACCCTATTTTCATGCTTCCATAACTATTCATATTCTCTCAAATCAAATATCTCTCTCCATCTGTCCATCCTCTTTCATAATCTCCTTCATCTTCTTCCCAACAAAAATCAATGGCATCCTCCTCTGATATTCCTCAAAATGTTGAGATCCCTCCTTCTTCCTCTACCGTCGCCGTACAAAACCCACCGGTTCCTGAACCACAAGTTCAGGAACAAGTTCATATCTCTTATCTTAATTCACCAGTTTTCACTCCTATAAATATCACAAAATCATCCAAAGTGAATTTCTCTGCTTCCCAAATTGTTGTGAAATCCAATAATCATATTGGCACATCTGAGTTGCCAAAAGATTCTAAGGGGTACAAGCCCATGTTGGACTTTATCCATGCTTCTCCTGCCAGTCATTGTATTATGGAAGATCCGGAGAAGATTTTTGTTCATCTTCTCCGAGAGTTCTGGTGGACTTGTGAATATAATGATGAAACGAAGTCCATCACTGGCACTGTTAGACAAGGGGCGAAATCAATAACTATTACTCCGGCGTCTCTTTGCCAAACCCTAAGATTTCCCCAAGAGACAAATGAAAACAAGTTTGTAGAGGCTGTTGGTGAAAATGAATGGAAGGAGTGGTTACCTTCCATTGGCTATAACTATAACTTGAAAACTCCTCCAGCAATTCCAAGCAACCCCTTGAAGCAGAATCTTCCCGGGATCTGGAGAGTTTTGTTCACTCATGTAATTCAGTGCATGGGTGGTAATTCTGGATCATATAATCAAGCATCATCTACCTCGATGCCGATTATTCATGCCCTCGCTGAAGGGAGATTTGTAGATTATGGGAAGCTGATTTTCAATGATATGAAGAACAAGGTCAGTATGAACAATAGGTCACATACAGTGCCTTTTGTAAGAATTTTCTCTCTTATCTTCAAAGAGGCACTGAGTGAAGAATATGTGTTACCAAATGCTGCCACAATTCCTATAGCGAGAGTGGGCAACAACATCTACAAGCATCCCGCTGAGCATCTTGTTGCTCGCCTTACCTCACACATGAAAGAGGTACTCTTCTCCCTAAATTCTTCTTTATACCCGAAAGACAGCGATTGGGAGGCAGCACTTCTTTCTGATGAAGTGGCTGATACAGTCGCTGTGGATGCTCAAATGCCTTTAGAGGCTGGCTCGCTGGTAAACCCCCCAGCGACCTCCAAAGCCTCCAAAAAGACCAAAGCAAAATCCAAGGCAGCATCCTCAACACAAACTTCACAATCTTCACCCTTCGCTGACGTCCCAAAACGTAAGCGGAGTGTACCAAAGGGCCAACCCAAGGTTAGGAAGTCCTCACTGCCCAAGGACGATAGTACCCAGGCCACCCCATCAGCAGCCTCCCAACAGGCTGCTGACGAGACAAATGGGAACAGCAGGCAGCCACCTCAAACTTCTGTAGGCGAGGTTGGTGAAGATATTGGGTCACCCCAGCCCACTAGAGGTCAAAGTCCAACTCCACCCCCAAATAATTCCCCTTCTTCTCAATTACCCTCTGAGTCGTTGACAGTAGCCAGATCACAGGTGATGCTAGAGTCAACACATTCTACGGCCAATGATGTCTTGGTGGAACAACACACTGAGACTGAGGCACAAGGTTCCCTTACCCCTCCTTCTTCTATTGTCTTGGAAACTGTCTGTGCAGGGACTGAGACAAATATCTTATCAAGTGAAATGGAAACTGATGAAGATCTGGGCAGCGAGTTTGACCTCCAAGATAATGATGCTGAAATCACACTCGCTGCCGCAGAAGAAAGTGAAGAAGAGGCTTATGTAAGTGGTTTCTTAGATGAAGACTTGGGATATATGTTGATCTCCTCTCCTCCTACTGAATCTGAGGTTATCCCAGAGTTGTTGGCCGATATGCCTCCTCCACCATGCTACTCTCAAAGACCCACAACTTCTCATGAACAAGTTGGTTTTTATGAAGACTATGTGCCTGAAGTGAATGATGCTGAGCTTCAGCGAAGGGTGGAATTATGTCACATTCAAAGAATAAGGCCAGCTGTTTATGTTGAGGTGGAAGAAGTTGATGATGAAATAATCATGGAAGTGCCACCATTGCACCACCCAGATTTTTTCAGGGTTCCTTGCTCTAAGTATCCTGTCTCTCTAAAGGATCTCAAGGTCCCTTCTGCTGATGAAGAACTCACCACTGCTTTTACTGCTGTCAATATACCTGGCCTGGATTATGTTGAAACTCGTCAGCTACAAGAATTGTTGAGAAGGGTGCAAATCTGCCAAAGTCAAGGGAATAGACATGGATACTTGTATGCTTAGCTGGTAGACCAAGTAGCTCAGGTTCATATTGAGGCTCATGAAAACTTTCTAAAGTTGATAGCTGGAAATGTTGACTTGACTGATGAGCTAGCTGAGCTCAAAGGTATGGTGTTTGGGATCACCAAGAATCAAGTCATCCACACAAAGTCAAATGAGCAGTTGTTTAGAAGAAATCAAACCTTGCTGAATGAAAGCATGAAGAAGGTCAGCACCTCTAATTCTGCCATCTCTGCCTCATTGGACAAGCTGAAAAATGAAGTTTCTGAGTCAGCTCTTAAAGAAGTTGTGCCAGCACTTCTTGAACTCTCCCAAACAAACATTCTCTTCACCGCTCATCTTCGCCAACTCTACAATAAAATTTCTTTCTCTTCTACATCTCAAGATGATTTCCACACTTCCATCACTCAAGAACTCAATTCTCTCAAGAACAAACTTTTCTCTCAAACTCCTTTTCAAGTTGTTGTTGACAAGAAGCTACTTGATGAATCTGTCACCAGGACAAAGAAACTTGAAGAGGAGGTTGTTGGTCTTAAAGGAATGATGGGTGAAATGTTGGGCCTCCTCAAAAAGGGTAATGTGGAAGTAGCTCGTACCTCAGCTGCTTCCAAGGGGGAGAAAAATGCTGAGGACCCAACACAAAAATCAAGCCAGCTGAGAAGGTTGTAGAACCGGCAGCTGTGAATGTAAATGTTGAAAATGCTCCCCAAGTTCCCCCCACTGAAACTGGCAATGCTGAGAAGGTTAGTAAACCGGCAGCTAATGTTGAGGGGGAGCAAACCTTGAATGTCTCTAAAGAAGCTGAGAAGGTTATTGAACCGGCAGCTGAGAAGGTTGTTGCTGAGAATGTGCCAGCAAAACCAATAAATGTTTCTATCTTCAAGCCAACTGCTGAGTTCCACGCTGCCCTTGAAAAGAGATATGCTGATAAGGGTAAAGCAGCAGTGGTTACTCAAAGCAAGCCATCAAAAGTTCCCACTTCAGCAAGGGAACAACAAGAAAAGTTAATGTCTGGAGCCTTTCCCAAATCCACAACTTCTACTGCTGAACTGTCTCCTGAGGAAGTTGTTCGTCAACATGAACGGTTAAGTAAGAAAAAAGAAGATGAGCTGTCTCAGAAGTTTATAAGTGAGCAAATTGTTGGTGATGAACTTAAAGATGCTGATGATGAGACAAAGAGGTTGGCTCAGCAATCTGATGGATTGGCAGTCTTGAAAAAGAATGAAGAAAAGTTCTTTGCCAAAAGAATGAAAACTTTTGAAGAAGGTCAGGCGACCTATCTTGAATCAAGAGAGGTAAGGCAAAGGAAAGAAGAGATCACGTCGGTCAGGGTCTCGCTAACCCAGCAAGGGATGAATCTTTCCCTACAAAGAAAAGGAGTGCCCAAGTTATATACGCTGAAAAATGTTACTAAGGATACACTTGGGCCAACTGAATGGATCGAAATTTACAAGCTGATCAAGGATAAGACAGTTGTAAGTTATGAACCGCTGATCAAGATGGCAGGTGAGCAGATAAAACATATTCGCAAAATGGAACAAAAATACAAAGTCAAAGACTCTCTGCTCAGCGCTGCAAGACATCCATATCCTCCTCCTCCTCCTCAGCAACCAAGAAGTGGTGTGAAGAGAACAGCTTCTGGTCAAGTGATGTCTCAGCGTCCCTTCATTCTCAGAGCTGTTCCAAAGACTGATATAGATGAGGAGCCTCTGCTGAATCTAAGAATGCCTTCCAGGACCCTCTTTATGGATGGAGCTTATGATGACAAGCTGGGAGGTTTCTGCTTTTGCAATGTCCATGGTCATGAACTCTTCTTCAGGACCAATGAAATTGGAATTGCCCCCTCTACTTTTCTTTTGAAAATAAGAAAGTATTGTGCTCAGTCGTCCAACAATCCCGAATTTATAAAACTAATTGATCAAGAGCTGCTGAAGCCTGAAAGACAACAAGACAAAGCTTTCATCGAGGCCAAGCAAGAGTCGCAATGGGATTAAGGAGACTTGTAACCTTTGTAATGCTGTTTTTATTGTAAAGTTGTTTGTCAAATAAATAAGATCAACATTCCTTCATTTCTATCTATTGTACTTCTAAGAAGTAACTTATACTCAGCTAAGTCTCCTCAGCGAATAGGGGGAGATTGTTGAGTCATGGATTCGCTGAAGATTACTTGCTGAGTCAAGTAGTCGCTGACAGCCTCAGCGAGAAGTTTCATCAGCGAGCCTTCAACGATCACTATTATCTTCAAGTTAAAGGATAAGTTCAATGACTCACCGTCATATGTTGTAAGTCAAATATAGGCGGGAAAATGAAGATAAGAAGACTGGTCCCAAGGACACGTGTTGCAAGATCAAGATGGAGCCATGTGACCTTGTACCAAAATGGTACTAAGGTGTTTCTCTTTCATGCCGTTTTGGGAAAGAAACAAGATGGTAAACAGAGATGTCTGAAGACCAGTCTTACACACCAATAGATAGTTGACAACCTTCATGTGTCAACATCTATTGGGTTGTCATGTGATGCCTTTTCTCCCCTATATAAAGCATCACTTGACCTAGCCGCAAAGTTTTCTCTCATTGTAGAATTGTATAATTGTTAAGTTTTCGTGTGTGCAAAAACTTAACAATATTTTCTTTCTTTCTTTCTTTCTTTGTAAACCAACCATGTATTCACCGTTTAATTAATACTACTTATGATTAAACGTGTTTACTTTCTTGTCTTGCTTTCTTAGTGTAATTTACATTAGTTGTTTAATTACATATCGTTGCAAACTTGGGACTTTCACATTTGAAACAGATGCCTCTTAAATCTGGATATGAATATTCAAAATTTTCACAAAAATCAACAAATTTTGATCCTCACATGCATGATACACTGGAATAGTTAGATTTTCAGTCAGATAACTCTTCATAAAAGGGGAAATATTAGCTACATGGTAATGTAGCCTATTAACTACAATAAATCAGTAAAAAGACACTTTTACCCTTAAATTTAAATTAGTTTCTATTCATCCTAAGTTAATGCACCGCAAAGATTTTCGTTGATTTTACCAAACTCTCAATAATTAATACTGTTTATTATTGAGATCGCAATAGTTGAAGATGTTCCAAAATATACTTTTGAATATGCCAAGCACAAAAACGATGTCTTGTTTTTGAAAAAACCTTGGCAATTGCTTTACCTGTTGCTAAATCTTGGCCAGTAATGATAGAAACTGGTGGACATCTATGTAGTATTTATTATTGAGAGTTGGTAAAACCAATGAAAATCTTTGTTGTGCATTAACTTAGGATGATTAAAAACTAATTTAAATTTAAGGGTAAATGTGTCTTTCTACTGATTTATTGTAGTTAATAGGCTACATTACCATGTAGCTAATATTTCCCCATATATTGCCGGAGGAATGCATGCCAACTTTTTTTGCAATCCTTCTTATAGTGATAACCTCATTTCATGAAAAAAGTTATTCGAAGGTTCATAAATAGCTTTTTTTCAAAATTAGTGACATCTTCATCTATAAATTTTGAGGGAGAAACTTTTTCATTATTGATGAAAATGTCACTAATTTTGAAGAAAAAGCTAATTCTAAACCTCCAAATGAGTTTTTGCATGAAGATGAGGTTATTACCATAAGAAGGATTCCAAGAAAAGTTATAGGGTTTAAATTTTTCCATATTTTATGGAAAGTTATCTGGCAGGAAAAATCAAATTATTCCAGTGTATCATGCATGTGACGATCAGAATTTTGTTGATTTTTGCAAAAAATATGAATATTCATGTCCAGATTCAAGAGACACCTGTTTCAAATGTAAGCTAAATTTGAAAAAAATAACAAAAAATGGGCATTAATGTTAGAAGTAGCTAGCTTGTCAAGGTGAAATATGGACTGGTTAATGCTGAAATAAAAACAATAGATACCACGGTTGGTGTATTTGTTAAGCATGCAACTTTGGTCAATATAAACCTACGCGGCAACATCACAAGGTTACTGGGTATGGGTATTGAGGCAATGACAAATGGCCATTTCGAATTAGCATTTGAGTTGGACACCCATACTTTGCCAGAAACTCTTTTGAAAGAGCTGATAAGTTGGGACGAGCTGTTTATTATTATAAGGCACTTTTCATTCTTTAGCTTAATTCAATTAAAACATTACAATTTACTTCATATTAGTTGCAAGGGTATAGCACTAGGACTTGCCCAACTCCACTCAAAAGATCTTTGTCACACAAATCTTGTTAGAATATGTATCGGTCCAACAAGGGCCCAAGCCCAATAGTCATGTGTAACCTAATTAGGGTTTATTTCTAGTATAAATAGAGGCATAAGTTGTAATCAAATATTATCAAAAATATCAATACAAAAATCATCTCTTCAATTTCTGTTTATTAACATGGTATCAGAGCCATCAATCGGTTCGTCATCTACCCGATATACTTCCGCCTAAACTCACAAACCATCGAGCAGTCACCATGGCCAAAGCCGGCGACCAAAGCTCGGGTTCCGAGTTGGAACTTCAATCATCTCTTAACAAAATCAAAACCCAAGTCACCATGGAATATTATTCCGGCGACTGGGGTAAACAACCACAACACCTAAACCGATCAAATAAAACAACCGAACTTACCGTCAAAACTCCTGGCCGGTATAACAGAGGAAAAACCACCAAATCCGGTCAATCGAGTAACCAAAAACATGGTCGAAAATCGAGAGCTGGCTGTGGAGAGCTAAAAGCGGCCGTAGATCCATTCAATTCTGATCAAACCCTTTTTCCACCATCAAAATCGACTGAAAACCCTAACTTTTCCATGCAACCGCCGCCTGCCATCGTTCGCAAAGAAGATGCTCACCAACAAATTATGGGAGCAACAACAAGCGAATCACATGGTGTAGCTTCCGGTTTAATCGCCGGAGAACTTACCGGCGGTGGCAGTTTCGTGTCAAAGGGCATTCGCCGGAACGACGGCAAGAAAAAATGGAATCAAGATGATAAATCAAATCTTAAGTGTGATGAGTGTGGCATGTCGAGGCACACAAAGGAGCAGTGTTTCGAAGTCGTTGGGTACCCCGATTGGTGGACCGGACCAAACAAGACGGCCTCATCTAGCAAGGATAAAACCCTCGCACCTACCGCCGCAGTAGGTTCCAATAAAGATGGAAATAGTGGCCGGAGCTCAGGAAGGAAAAAGTGGTTTCTCGGTGGTGGAAGGAAAAAAAGAAACAGGGAGATCGATCAGTTCTCTAAATAACCCATTTTCCTATAAAAATGATCGATCAGTTCGTTTCTCACAAAACAAGGAATTTAACCTTGTTAATATTTCAAAGCCATTTAGTGGGTCAGTACCTTCCACGTTTCATAACCAATCACAAAATAAAAGATTTGATTTTTCTGATGGGCCAGATTTCCGTCATGGGCCAGATTTAGTTCATGGGCTCGATAGTAAGGAAACAAAAAGCCCAGTGTTTTCTGGGTCGGCATATGCGGCCCAAAGTGTAAGTGCAGATCCAAATGGGTCTTGGATATTTGACTGCGGAGCAACGGATACGATGACTTATGAGTTATCGGATTTTATAAAAACATCAAAACCTGGGAAAACTCATATCAAAGCCGCAAATAAAGGAAAAATGGATGTAAAAAATGGTGGAACAATTAAATTCTCCACAGACATTCAATTGTCTAATTGTCTTTATGTTCCTGACTTATCACACAAACTTTTGTCAATAAGTCATGTAACAAAAGAACTTAATTGCTCAGTTCTCATGCATCCAACCTTCTGTTTGTTGCAGGATATCAGGACGGGAAGGATTATTGGGCGTGGCACTGAGAAAGGAGGACTGTATTATGTTGATGAGGTTACTGAAAGTGGGAATGTCATGCTTGCTCATGGAACTAGTGAAAGAGAAGCATGGTTATGGCATAGAAGATTGGGACATCCATCAGTTAGTTATTTGCATCTTTTATTTCCAAAACTTTTTCCGTTGAATAAAAAGATTTGATTTTTCTGATGGGCCAGATTTCCGTCATGGGCCAGATTTAGTTCATGGGCTCGATAGTAAGGAAACAAAAAGCCCAGTGTTTTCTGGGTCGGCATATGCGGCCCAAAGTGTAAGTGCAGATCCAAATGGGTCTTGGATATTTGACTGCGGAGCAACGGATACGATGACTTATGAGTTATCGGATTTTATAAAAACATCAAAACCTGGGAAAACTCATATCAAAGCCGCAAATAAAGGAAAAATGGATGTAAAAAATGGTGGAACAATTAAATTCTCCACAGACATTCAATTGTCTAATTGTCTTTATGTTCCTGACTTATCACACAAACTTTTGTCAATAAGTCATGTAACAAAAGAACTTAATTGCTCAGTTCTCATGCATCCAACCTTCTGTTTGTTGCAGGATATCAGGACGGGAAGGATTATTGGGCGTGGCACTGAGAAAGGAGGACTGTATTATGTTGATGAGGTTACTGAAAGTGGGAATGTCATGCTTGCTCATGGAACTAGTGAAAGAGAAGCATGGTTATGGCATAGAAGATTGGGACATCCATCAGTTAGTTATTTGCATCTTTTATTTCCAAAACTTTTTCCGTTGAATAAAAAGATTGATTGTGAAACTTGCATTCTCGCAAAAAGTCATAGACAATCTTTTAAACCTCGTAATAGTAGAGTTGAATCTCCTTTCTCATTGGTTCATTCAGATGTGTGGGGTCCTGCACCGGTTAGTGGAGGTCATAATTTCAAGTACTTTGTGATTTTTGTTGATGATTGCACCCGAATGACATGGATTTATTTTTTGAAAAATAAAGATGAAGTTTATGATAGATTTACTGTGTTCTATAACATGGTCCAAACTCAATTTCAAAAATCTATCAAAGTCATGAGAACAGATAATGGTGGGGAGTATGTGAATTCACAAATGAACCTGTTTTTTCAATCCAAAGGTATAATCCATCAAACCACTTGTCCTCACACCCCCGAACAAAATGGTGTGGCTGAAAGGAAAAATAGAATTCTTTTAGAGATGACTAGGGCACTTATCATTGAGTCCTTGGTTCCTAAAAGTTTTTGGCCCGAAGCTTTAGCTACTGCTACCTACTTGATCAACCGTCTCCCTACAAAGATTCTCGATATGAAAACCCCTTTGAAAGTCCTCTCTGAGTTTCATAAACTCCCATCAGTTCTTACTTTGCCAACTAGAGTATTTGGATGTACGGTTTTTGTTCATATTCCAAAATCATATCGTAATAAACTCGAACCGTGTGCTGAAAAATGTGTATTTGTGGGATATGGAGTTAATCAAAAGGGGTATAGATGTTATAATCCTAAAACTCATCGTATGTTTACTACGATGAATTGTGATTTTTTGGAGACCAAGTACTTTTACTCTCAGGAACTCAGTGGTCAGGGGGAGGAACAAAGTGACACACTGAGTTGGCTTCAATATTCATCAGAAGTTCAGTCCACTACCTCATCAGAAGATCAGACTCCAGATAAAGATTTACAGTCCTCCTCTCAAAGTGACAACCCAAATCCAGACCTGATATCCGAGGTAAGTATTTCTGAGCCAAGCCATACTTTGAATAATATGGGTATTCCAGCTAATGAAGTACAGGAAAATGTTAATGGAGAGTCAGAAAATATAGAAGAAGTAACCCCTCCTGAAAATGCTCCAGAAAGTGCTCCAGAAAGATATGCTCTTCCACCAAGGTCTACCAGAGGAATTCCTGCAAAGCGATATTCTCCAGAAAAGAGTTCTCGGTCTACTAAGTACCCGGTAGACAAATTTGCTAATATCGCAGAAGGTTTGTTCTCCAAAGAAGCAAAAGCATTTGCAGCGAAACTATATTCAGAAGAACTCCCGTCAGATGTAGAGCATGCCTTAAAGTTAAAAAATTGGAAGGATGCTATGGATAGTGAAATGGAGGCTCTTATAAAGAATGATACATGGGAGAAGTGTATTCTTCCAAAAGGAAAGGATCCAGTAGGGTGCAGGTGGATATATACCATCAAATATAAACCGAATGGGGATGTAGAAAGATACAAAGCAAGACTTGTTGCCAAAGGGTACACTCAGACTTATGGCATTGACTATTCAGAAACTTTTTCTCCAGTTGCAAAACTAGATACCGTAAGGGTTCTTTTCTCAATAGCAGCAAACCAGGGGTGGTCTCTTCGTCAGTACGATGTGAAGAATGCCTTTTTGCACGGAGAATTAAAAGAAGAAGTGTATATGGATCCTCCTCCAGGTTTTTCCCATAATTTTAAACATGGGGAAGTTTGTAGGTTGAAGAAGTCCCTGTATGGGCTTAAACAGTCACCCAGAGCCTGGTTTGGAAGATTTACTCTTGCAATGAAGAAATATGGATATCAACAAAGCAATTCTGATCATACATTGTTCCTTCGTCATAGAGGGAATCTAGTAACATGTCTAATAATTTATGTTGATGACATGATTATCATAGGAAATGATGAAAAGGAGATGGATCAACTAAAAACAGCTTTGTTTGCAGAATTTGAAATGAAAGATTTGGGAGATCTAAAGTATTTTCTTGGAATAGAAGTTTCAAGGTCTGAACGTGGAATTTTTATTTGTCAGAAGAAGTATATATTGGATCTTTTAGCTGAAACAGGAATGATTGATTGCAAGCCTGCAGACACACCCATGGTCATCAATCAGAAGTTGTTTATAAAGACAGATGCTAAAGCCACTGATAAAGATAGATATCAAAGGTTGGTAGGGAAACTTATTTATTTGGCGCATACTCGTCCAGACATAGCATATGCTGTTGGAGTGGTTAGTCAATTTATGCACCAACCTCAGGAAGATCACATGGATGCAGTTCTGCGAATTATCAGGTATCTTAAAGGGACTTCAGGTCATGGGGTGTTATTTAAAGCTAATGGTCATCTCAAGATTCAGATATATACAGATGCAGATTGGGCAGGAGACAAAGGTAATCGAAGGTCAACTTCTGGATATTTTTCAATGGTAGGTGATAATTTGGTTACATGGAAAAGCAAAAAACAAAAAGCTTTGTTTGCAGAATTTGAAATGAAAGATTTGGGAGATCTAAAGTATTTTCTTGGAATAGAAGTTTCAAGGTCTGAACGTGGAATTTTTATTTGTCAGAAGAAGTATATATTGGATCTTTTAGCTGAAACAGGAATGATTGATTGCAAGCCTGCAGACACACCCATGGTCATCAATCAGAAGTTGTTTATAAAGACAGATGCTAAAGCCACTGATAAAGATAGATATCAAAGGTTGGTAGGGAAACTTATTTATTTGGCGCATACTCGTCCAGACATAGCATATGCTGTTGGAGTGGTTAGTCAATTTATGCACCAACCTCAGGAAGATCACATGGATGCAGTTCTGCGAATTATCAGGTATCTTAAAGGGACTTCAGGTCATGGGGTGTTATTTAAAGCTAATGGTCATCTCAAGATTCAGATATATACAGATGCAGATTGGGCAGGAGACAAAGGTAATCGAAGGTCAACTTCTGGATATTTTTCAATGGTAGGTGATAATTTGGTTACATGGAAAAGCAAAAAACAAAAAGTTGTCTCCTTGTCAAGTGCTGAAGCTGAGTTTAGAGGTATAGCTAGAGGATTAACAGAAGCATTATGGTTGAGAAAGCTTGTGTCTGAAATCGGTTTTGCTCCCAAAGAAAGTATTCGAATCATGAGTGATAATGAAGCTGCTATCCAGATATCAGAGAATCCAGTTCAACATGATAGAACCAAACATGTGGAAGTGGATCGTCATTTTATAAAAGAAAAATTGGAGAGTGGGATCATCAAGTTACCTTTTGTTAAATCTGAAGAACAGCTTGCTGATATTCTAACCAAGGCCGTGGGAACATCTATGTTTCATAAGTGTCTAAGCAAGTTGAATTTCGTTAATCCCGATATTCAACTTGAGGGGGAGTGTTAGAATATGTATCGGTCCAACAAGGGCCCAAGCCCAATAGTCATGTGTAACCTAATTAGGGTTTATTTCTAGTATAAATAGAGGCATAAGTTGTAATCAAATATTATCAAAAATATCAATACAAAAATCATCTCTTCAATTTCTGTTTATTAACAAATCTTACTCCTTGGAAGTTTCTCCCAACCAGTAAAGGGAAAGGGCTAAATCCAGTCTGGCATCCAAGACTCTGTGAATATCTCATTGTCAACCGATAACCCCCGAATTATCAAGTAAGTATTGTTATTACCTTTAATAAATGGATTCGTTTTTTTTCTATAATTACTAAGGGGGTGCTTGGTTAAAAATAATGAATAACTAAATAACTGTACTTGGTTAAAAAAAATTAACCATTACTGAAAGTAGGTCATTATAGACTAAACTGGGAGGAATGGTTTATCAATACCTCGTTAATCTTTCCCCAAAACGATAACCCATCCAACTATTCTTTTATTTTTCTCCCTCATCCCCTTTTCTACTTCTTCTCCATCAATCTGTATACATTATCCCACTATGAGAGCTTTCTAACCTCCATTAACAACTGGATCCAACCTTCTATTATCTCAAATATCTTTGCCATTATCCCCAATTTTACTCGCTCTCAAAGGAATCAAACAAGGATTACTATTATGTATTGTTGCTACAATGATACAATATATCACAAATTAGTACAATTTAGGTTATTAATTAGAGGTTTATTTATGGATATAAAGATTGAACATTAATACAGTTTTCGAGTGAAGATAAAAAGAATGTCAATTTTATGTGGTAATTTTTTTCCTTTTTAGAACATAAAATGTTGTTCTTGATGGTATCAATCTTTGATTATGCAATTATTTATGTTAATATATCGACGGTAGATCTGACGTTGTGTGCTGGAATAAAGAAAGAAGAAAGGAGAGAGAGGGGGAAAAAAAAGCGAGATGAGTGAGAGAAAGATACCTTTGGAAAAAATATACACGAAGAAGCAATGTTTTCTTATTTTCTTTCTAGGGAGATAGTGAACAGTTTAACACATGTATCTATATTTTTATATGGGGAAGATGAAAGTTCTGTGGCTTAAACAAAGACACGTATATTATGACAGAATGCATTAATGTCCTTCCTTTTTGGAAATGATGAATATAATATATTTATATCTTATCTATATCTATATAGTCCGAGTATGTAAATAATTTTTTTACTTTCTCATAGTATTTACTAGTATATATATATTCTAAAGTATAATATTAATATTAGTGTTTGTTACCATTTACCAACAATTAATATTAATAAATATGGTTGTAAATTTTATAAAACAATAAATCTCTATATTAAATAAAACAAAATTGTGATTACATCATCATTTTATCAAAAAATCTTACATGTCAACTCTTAAAATTTTTTTAAAAATTTTCCTTCTTAACTAAATAATTTATGACATCATTATAAATTGCATTATTTGATTTGTTATGTATTTTCTAATTTCTTACCATATTGATTAATATATCTTTATACATATTCTTAAAGTATATATTTTTCGAGACAAAATAGATTTTATTTCTTTTCAATATTTCTTTTGGTTTGCTTATAACAAAATTTATATTAAATGTTTAATATACATTTTATTATGTGTATATTACAATACTTTCATGTATGTATGTTATAACATTACATTTTATGTAATATGGGCTAATAAAATATAGCATTTATATACACTATTCATCTATTCTTACAATTTTGCTTTTTTTCCCCTTTGTCTTCATTATTATAATATATATTTTTATATATGTGAATATACACAATGAATACAGATGTATATATCGAACTCTAAATATGTATTTTTTATCTACCCGAGTATTACCCGGGTTTAATTAGCTAGTTTATTAATATATAAATAAATATAAGAGTATTTTTTTTCTAGCTAAATATGAATATACTATTGTTGTAGATTTTAAATTATTATTAAACTTTAGTTTTTCATGGTCATTGACTTATTTTATAATATGCTAATAATTTAAATATATTGCCAATATTTATATTATTAATAATAAATTTCTTTATAATTTACAGTTACCGTATATCGGCGATACATCTCTGCTAGCAGTGGCGGATCTAGAAATCTGTCAGTGGGTATGCACTTTTTAATAATAAAAAAAAAATTTTTTTGGTAAATATATTATCCAAAAATTTAGAAATTTTTTGCCTTCTCAAATAATTTGAAGAAGAAAAATATTATCCCTTTATATAATTTTCCTAAAAACATTAACAAAAAGAAAAATCTATTGCACCTCTCCTTCACATCTTCCTCAATATTTTATTTCCATTTTATATTTACCCAAAATTAAATAAACTTACTACTTTTATAAAAATAAAACATTACATTAATAACAAAACCAATATAATTTGTTTAAATCTATTTAAATTAGTTTATTGAAATAACATTTTTAAGTATATATTGAAAGTTTGAAACATATACTAACATTTAGATCAAAATGGAAAAGCTTTTAAGATTGAAGGGTTACTTTTGACAAATTTAGAAATATAAGGTAGTATGTAAAACAATGAAAGAAAAAGGCATCATATATGTATCACTGTATGGCCTTATCTTCCTCAAACTTGCCGACCTGCAAAAGCTAAGTTACTCCGTCGTATACCTGCAACTTCCGGCGAAAGGTTTGCACTCTCTTTTTTTCCCATCATCTTTAATGGGTGTGCACCTTTTTTTTTTCCAGGTTATAAACTATTAAGGAATTAGACTAAAAAACCTCTAAACATATTTATTTACCACTAAAAGGAGCAACCTTAGGGTATGCAAGTGCATACCCTATTTTGTGCATAGATCCGCCCCTGCCGCTAGCCCGATATATGTTTCAAAACTATACTCCCTCCGTCCCATTTTAGTTGTCCTATTTTGACTGGTCAAGTCTCTTTTTTTCGACTTTGACCGTAAATATCTTTGTTTCTGTTATATATTAGTTGATGAAAGTTATATCAATGAAAAGTACATTTAAAACCCAATCAATTCATATATGTCATATCCAGTGTTATAGAGCACAAAGAAAAATATTTACGGTCAAAGTTGAAAGAAAAAGACTTAATAAGTCAAACTAAGACACTTAATATGGGACAGAGGAGTATGAATTAAGAACCAAACTAAAATTATCAAGTAAAAACAAACACCAACTAATTAATGAATCAAATAAATTAAACAGCAAGAACAGAACAAAACACTAGCAAGTAAGCGTAAACTTCAAAAGCGCATACACGTAACCCAAGACAAAAAGCAATCACCAAGTCCTAGCCAAATACCGAGTCAAAAACTAGCAAATATCGAGCAAACTTCAAGTAAATTAATAGGCTAAACAAGTACAAGAAATAGTTTAGCAAACTAAACTAATAAGCAAATACGGAACCAATAGGCAAGACAATCAACTACTTAAGGCTGAGCAAAATGGTTCAGCTAAACATAAGACTCTCGAGCAGAATTGTTAGCAAGTTGATCACAATTGTCTAGAACTACCTTGATATCAATCCAATATGAACAACCATAACTATAAACACACAAGGCAAGTTTTAATGAATCTCGCAAGTTGCAACAAACAACTATGTAGCTCATAAATGAAATTTAGTTATAACCTACTGAATTTCAACTCAACTTATCAAATAAAACAGGCAGTCATAAGCAACAAGCAGAACTATAAGTAAAACGATATTATTAGCGGCACACAAATTAAGCAAATCAAATAATTCTGATCAAATTATCACAACCAGAAAGAAGATGCATAAAACTTGATCTCAGCTGAAGTGTAATTGTAGCAAACTTGTAACTATATCTACTAGAAAGTTCAACGCCCGCATTGCGGGCTGCAATAATCATGGATGCGCCATGCCGCGGGTAAATGAAAATATATTTATTTAAGGGCAATGTCACAACCACTTCTAAAAACGTCACTCCATCCAAGCCCAAACGAAAGAACACAAAAACGAAAAAGAAAAATATTTACGGTCAAAGTTGAAAGAAAAAGACTTAATAAGTCAAACTAAGACACTTAATATGGGACAGAGGAGTATGAATTAAGAACCAAACTAAAATTATCAAGTAAAAACAAACACCAACTAATTAATGAATCAAATAAATTAAACAGCAAGAACAGAACAAAACACTAGCAAGTAAGCGTAAACTTCAAAAGCGCATACACGTAACCCAAGACAAAAAGCAATCACCAAGTCCTAGCCAAATACCGAGTCAAAAACTAGCAAATATCGAGCAAACTTCAAGTAAATTAATAGGCTAAACAAGTACAAGAAATAGTTTAGCAAACTAAACTAATAAGCAAATACGGAACCAATAGGCAAGACAATCAACTACTTAAGGCTGAGCAAAATGGTTCAGCTAAACATAAGACTCTCGAGCAGAATTGTTAGCAAGTTGATCACAATTGTCTAGAACTACCTTGATATCAATCCAATATGAACAACCATAACTATAAACACACAAGGCAAGTTTTAATGAATCTCGCAAGTTGCAACAAACAACTATGTAGCTCATAAATGAAATTTAGTTATAACCTACTGAATTTCAACTCAACTTATCAAATAAAACAGGCAGTCATAAGCAACAAGCAGAACTATAAGTAAAACGATATTATTAGCGGCACACAAATTAAGCAAATCAAATAATTCTGATCAAATTATCACAACCAGAAAGAAGATGCATAAAACTTGATCTCAGCTGAAGTGTAATTGTAGCAAACTTGTAACTATATCTACTAGAAAGTTCAACGCCCGCATTGCGGGCTGCAATAATCATGGATGCGCCATGCCGCGGGTAAATGAAAATATATTTATTTAAGGGCAATGTCACAACCACTTCTAAAAACGTCACTCCATCCAAGCCCAAACGAAAGAACACAAAAACAAAAAAAAAATATAGAAAAAACTATAAACAAAAAACGATAACATATATGTGAAATAAACCTTACCAAAAGAAGAATTAAAAAAATCAAAGATTAAAAAACCAACTTATTATAGAAAAAAGGGGTTAAAAAACAAAATCTATCTAAAGAAATATAAAAACAATATATTACAATATATAAATATAAAAAATAAATAAAGAATTAAAATATAAATTATAAAATAAAACAAATTATTCACAAAACTTTAACAAAAAGGAACGGTTTAAAAAAAGAAATCAAAGGTTTTAATAAAAAACAACATATAAAAATAAACAATTAACAAAAAAAAAAACTAAAAAATATCAAAATATTATAAAAGAACAAAATGTTAAGTGTAGAAAAGGTAAAAAAAAAAAAATGTTAAAAAGGATAAAAAAAAATGTCACACCCCACCATAGGCGGAATCGTAGGATATGACGAAAAGACATAGCATAGCACATGGAGTTTATAATAGAGTCATACTAAATGAAATCCAAATAAATGTATTTCCCACAAGCGGGATAAGTCTAGGCAACACGCCTCAAATAGCAAAAGATGTAGCAAATAACAAATAGAGTTTAATGTTCAAATGCAAACTAGGAGTCCATGAAGGATCTCTTTATTAGTCTTCCTAAAGTCCATATGCTCACTCTCTTTAAACATTGTTATTACCTGAAAATGAATGCTCGAAATTGTCAACATAACGTTGGTGAGTTCGTAGGTTTAATGTAATACAAATGAATTTGTTGTGCAATGATATAAAGTAGTTTGGACAATAGTGTAAATATAAACATGTAGTAGCATATACGCATACCAAATACTGATCAATGCCATCATAGTTTTCCAACAACACAAACTCATCACTGCTTGCCAACAACTCAATCACACATTGTAATACCAACAAACTACCAGCTGGAGTATAAAGTTGGTTAATTGTTATCACTGTTATCCATTGCCGTTAATTTGTCTTCAATAGATATCGACAAACATCTATTGCATCATTGTAATCACACAAGCAAGCTAGCATACACATTTCATAATTACACGTATTTGTCCAATAAAACAAACTAGTTTTGGCACAGCTAGTAAAGAAATGAAAAATGTTTTGAGCATCATTTTCCCCCAAAGAAATAGAATAAAAAGGGGCCACGAAACTCACCTCAACAAGCAAGTAGTTGTGCAAAGTCCAAAATGATCACTAGAATCTACACAACACATATACAAGAACAAGTTACAATCATGGACATGGTCAATAACCGTCCATTGTAACCCGTATTTGATGATATACATATATGGCTACTTTCAAAAATATTCCCAACCTGATTTGTTATGTATTATTAAGTTACAAGTCATATAACTTAATATAGAGTATTTGTTTTAATGATTTATGATTGGTTTCTACAAGTTCATATTCACTGAAATTTTTGGTAAATTTATCTATTTTTAATCTGGAACAAACGAACTAACCATGACCTTAAATTTTTACCACTGTAACTTTTATGTGTTAGATACTTACATGAATTTTTAAAGAATTTATTTTGTACTTTAACTACTTTTAAAAATTCGATATTTACAGACTAGTCAGAAAATTCACTGTTTGCGCACAGAAAAGTTTTATAAAAGTTAAGGACCTTCGGAGCTTCAAAAAAATCCAATTTTTTTACTATCAACTCTTAACATCTTAAAAATGTTTCTGGAAAAAAATAAACTTCCAGTTCTTAAAATTGACCAAGATATGACTATTTGAAGTCGACCGAAATCTGTTCGGAAAACTCAGATTTGCGCAGTTTTCTCATAAAATTCTTTTGACGAACTTAAACTTCGTATTTTGACACGAAACCAATTTCCAACAGAAAGTAGACTTCCTGAACTTAATTTTAGACACCAAAAACGTGACTTAACCATCTTCCATGACCAAGATACAACCCTTCAAAGTTGACTAATTGAATCTGTCAAATTTCTGAAATAATTCCAACTTACTCTTTTAAAGACTACTGTAACTAAATATTTATCTAGACTTTCCAATCTTACCAACACTTATCTAAATCTGTTATTATGATGTACGTGTCTTCATAAGTAGTTTTTTTTTTAGATTATATTAATTACTACACTATAATTAATATGTAAACTTTCAAGATTAATGTGATCTATACTCCAAGCTTTTGATTTAACCTTAAAAAGTCTTTTATTAGTTCTGTAAATTTTGACATAATATATATTCATCAAATAGGTTACTTATAACAAAAGATCAATAAGTAGATATATTTATGTATATGAAAAGAAAAGTAATTTACCCCAAAATTGATGATCACTCCTTAGATACCTTAACAAAATAAAATATAATTCTATAAAAATTTTAACCAAAGATTGTTATATAAAAGATCCTTTAAAAACATAATGAAAAATTAATTACACTCACCAAAATGCAAGAATCCTCTAGGATGAATGCTTTAAAAATATGACTAGGATATATTAGAGTATTATCTAGCATGAGTTTTATTAGGAATTTAATTCCATTCCCTCTAACCGTAAATCACAAGATTGTGATTTTAAACTTGGCTGGAGTTAGACTAAAACTCATTTACTTGTTAGGTTCATGGAGTTATTACTTTTGTTATCATGGAATGAATTGGGATGGGATGGTAAACCCATTTTGGCCGAACTCTACCATCGAGTAGAGATACCTTCCCATTTGTGATATATTATACATTTTAACATAAGCTTTTATAAATCTAACATTCCATACTTTAACAATCTTATTATTATTACTATTTTACTACATGTATTGATTATAATTTACTTTGATAATTATAGACTTTAAGCCACCATTAAGTAGTGTATAGAGATTTATCAGTGTCTAGAAATGAATATGACATATAACTATATGTCTAGATATCAACGGGAATAACTATAACCGTCTATGTTTAGTAAAATAGAGTGACTAAATCCTAAACTATTGGAATTCAAGTAATAAGAGTCACATATTGGAATGATCACAATATCTCTACGCTTGTTATACTATGTAGGCACATTGACTAGTCAAGAAATTAGGAATTCAAGTTAGAGACTATTATAAACTATCGGTTTTGGTGACGGGTGTCACAGTCTCCCCCACTTGAGAAAATTTCGTCTCGAAATTTAGTTGGAAATACCGTTGAAATCTATCACTGAATAATTGTGGATGTTTGTTTTTCATTTAATGCTATTTCGCGGTCTAGTTTGGTACCACCTCCATTGTACTGTTAGTATTTATATATAGGGTACTGTAGCTAACCTACCACACTACCAACACACCGATAACGTACTAGATACCTGCCGTAACCATACACTATACTTATCCACATTAATAGATATTTCTTTTGCTCCCTTTGTTCATAAGGTACATTTAGGTGCTCGTTGAAGGTTCCATTGAAGATTAACGACTTGAATTTATAATGTTTTAGTTCATACATCTTTTGATTCCTAATCATAATAGTTTCTCTACCTAAATGTAACTTATGGTATTTGAATCTTATATTCTCATCCAATGATAAATTCAAAGTTTCGTTAACAAGGCATTTCTTAGGATTTCGACGCATGAAATGTATCATAAACATTGTTTAACTCATGATATAATATGGAATTATAGGCTACTTGGACGATTGGATTAATAATATTTTTGAATGGACTCACAAACCTGTGCTAACTTTCCCTTTTACTAATTGTAAGAAAACTTCCCAAAGCGACACTTCGAGTAGCAGTTTATTGTTGACGCAAACTTCTAAAGATTTTCGTAATAGCTCTTTTTGAGGATCATGCATAGCTTATGTTTGTCCTTCCATTGGGAGAATTATTATGGTATTTTCTTGTACAATCTCAAGTCTAACCACTTTACTCTTCTAGTAATCCACAAATTTTCCAATCTGAATTATTTAGCAGAAATAGCTTATGGTAGTCTTTGTATCTCTCACTACTTGTATAAGGTCTACGCAGGGTGACTTTAATATGTTAAGATAACTTCGACTCTATCAAGTTGATGACTAGATATGACTTAGAGAATTCCGTTGACTGAATCTTCTGAGAGAATTGCAACATATCAAAGTTTCTTGTGTTAAGATTGCTGAATACACAATAACTATAGACAACTTATCAAAAGTTCAACAACTGATTTTTAAAAGAAAGTTGAATGTTTGAGTTTGTGTCACAATTACGTTAAGGTCCCCCAACACATACAATTTAGTTAATGGTTTGATTTTGTTAGATTTTAAACTTATAGTATTTTGTATATAAACTAAGAAGCACGTTGATTGGTAAAAATAAAATAGTAGGTGATGCGTTATATTTGGTTGAATTGACTATTTGAGAACAATACTATAAAACTATTTTAATTTTGACGTTTTTAAATGAGCTAGACCAGGGACTAGACACCTTAAATGTCTATTTCAGCACAAGAGATCAAAGATTTTAAGGGATCGATTAACGGTGGATTAATAACAATGTTGACGTATTCAAAATGATCAGCATATCTTTTTATTTTGTAAAATCCAATGTGTATAAACAAGTTATAATATTTCATTAAGCAAAAACAAATTATCGACGAAGTATATAGCTTTAGAAAAATGACAAAGTTTCAAACAAATATTTTTCATTTTGTTACAACTGAGATAGTTTATTCTTTCTTTCTTTTCTGTGTTTGTTTCTGAGTTTTTGATTTACATAGCTAGGGTTGATATATTTTGTGTTTTAACCAATTCAGTCTTTTCTTAGACCACTATTAACCGTTCACCATTTCCATTTACACTTTTTACTCTCACGTCAGCTCCATTTTCTCACCATCCTCGCCTTTTCTTTTCTCCCTTAACCATTCCCTTCAAATTTAATAACCCACTATACGCATAATATCACCAATCAAAATAAAATAAAGCAAAGTAGCAAGAAAAAGACAATGATTAGGGTCCACAAAACCATAGCTGAATATAATCATTATCTTTTCATCACCTTAACCCATTTCACATACACCCCTTAATCATTCACCAACTTCACCCTCATATTTCACCTTTCTTCTTCACCTATCCTTAATATTGGTCCTCATAGGATTTCTAAGTGTTCAACGAATCTTGATTCAAGACCTCAACACTGGCGTTGTATTGTTATGGAGAACTCGACTAATCAGCTGTAATACATTATTTGGTAATAGTATTAATGTATAACAACTTCTTTAATTAAACTTAATGTAGTTGTAGGAGGTTTCGCTCAACAAGATTGTGAATGACTTGAATAAAGAATTGAGGTTGTATACTTCTCCCACTTACGAAACATGACCTCATTCAAACGTCCATTATATAATTTTGATTTTTTTTTTAGTAAATATTAAATAATATTATTATATCGACTATATGTTTCTTTGGTAGGTTTCGGGTTAATGCGGGATTATACATTCATGCGTGAAGTTATGGGATTTACACTTGACATGAGACTTCATTTTGAGTTTAATTGATGGTGTTTTTGATATTTAAGTTGTTTCTGATTTCGTGGTTTTTTTTTAGTTATTTATTTGTGTTATATGTCTTGCTAGCTACACTAGTTTGCTAAGTAGGATTGCTATGATAACTGAACATGAGTATAAATTTTCGTATATAAAAATGATTATCTAGCAATATGTATAAGATAGTGAAATAGATCTTATTATTATAATAAGAATAAGATAAACAAATGAGTTTAGAAAAAAAATGTGCAAATAATGATTAATAGATATTGAGTTAAAAATCTATCATGTAAAATTTTCAACTAAATGAGAGAGATTTGAATTCAACTCGCCAGCCCAACAATGTTTTATTATATAATTATTAGAAAGATACTCTAGACACTTTCTTTAGGTGACAGTTAAGCACTTGCTCAAAGATTGGTTTAGCTTTCCAAAATGCTTACGAAGGGTCACATTCACTTTCTACTTTTCTTGTCGAGTCAAGGATAACCTACCATGATGGTCTCTCAATTAGAGTATGAAAATCTATGTGTGGTGTTTGATAGATCAGTAAGCTAACTTCTTTTTCTTTTCTTTTTTTTTTTTTTTTTTTAATGCTTAATTTGGGATCTATATTAATGATAATATAAGATTTTAAGATGATGATGATAGAAATAGCTTACAAAATGATATAATATTTGAATTTGATAAATAAATGAGATGAATAAAGAAACCGATAAAAATAATTAAATAAGACCAATGATTATGAGATATGTGATAGATATATATTTTGAATTAGGTGATGTCCGTATCATTATTTATACATACTTAAATATATATGTGTGCGCGCGCATGACTAATTATATATGTTGAAGTGGAGCTTTTTTTTTTTAAGTTTTAGTTTTACGTATTATTTTACTAGCATTTTTTTTTATAAAGTTTGTACTGACTTATTAAATGTGTCGGTTATTCTTTTATAATAAGTTAACAAGAATGAAAAGTTATAATAGTAAGAGGGATGAGTGGAGCTACAGATGGGGATAGGACTAACTATTATATTTATAACTTAGTATCTCACAATTATTTTATTATATATATATATTTTTATTTTTTATTTTTTTGAAACTTTGTAATGTGTTTCGGGATTTTCATTTCTTGAAGTTGTATATATCGAGTAACACCTAATTAAATACTTAGAACCTCCCATTAAAAATTTGTTATATATGTGGGGAGAGTGACCCTTTTTTTTTGCATTATCAACGCTATATTACAAGGATTTTAATTAAGGATTTGTCGCATATACTAGAAATAGTCTTTTAAAGTCAAATGGTTGTAGTTGAAACGAGTTTCTATTTTTAAGGTACATCTTGAGACTATAATCTAGACTGATTAGCGATGGTATGGGAGAGGAGCCACCATACATTAAACTATACAAATCTAAAACCATATCACTATGACCCTAGACAATGGGATTCCCCAGGATTAGCATGCGTTGCAAATTACAATTACGTGTGCACCCGTTATTGTAATTTACTTTGCATGGTCACCCTAGTTCTTCCCATTCTCGAATATGTGTATTTTCCTGTGTGGAGTGTTATCTACGTTAAGGACACCAGATCATTAAGTCACTACAGGTTTATAATGTGTCACTAAAGAAAGCAGTCTAGAAGGTTTCTAAGTTGTAATCAAGAGGCCGATTGAGCCTTAATCATAACTAAAAGAAGAAAAAATCCTTAGGACTTATGTATGCTCCACTTCTAGTTTCCTAACGTCGTGTTAGGTGATGTGTTCACCTTCAATATCCAACCTCACTAATTATAGACAGAAGCTTAAACAACTAAGGTGATTATAGGTCTAAATATTAGGCTTTCTCAAAATGACCACAACCCCGAAAGAAGTAGTGCCAAACAAGCTAAATCTAGTAATGTAGGATTTACTAGTGATCATAGTTTAATAGTGCACGTATTACTATTACATGAGTCACGATAAACATATACAAGCACCTAGGTCACATAACAAAACACATATTGGTCACAAATAAATGAAATAGCTCATGAATGATTACACATATATATGATGCACACATAGTCCCTATTATGCATGCTATATGTGGGAACTTAGGTTATAGTGTAGGTCAAACCACCTAATTCTCTATAACCAAGTCTCTGATACCAGTCTGTCACACCCCACCATAGGCGGAATCGTAGGATATGACGAAAATACATAGCATAGCACATAGAGTTTATAATAGAGTCATACTAAATGAAATCCAAATAAAGGTATTTCCCACAAGCGGGATAAGTCTAGGCAACACGCCTCAAATAGCAAAAGATGTAGCAAATAACAAATAGAGTTTAATGTTCAAATGCAAACTAGGAGTCCATGAAGGATCTCTTTATTAGTCTTCCTAAAGTCCATATGCTCACTCTCCTTAAACATTGTTATTACCTGAAAATGAATGCTCGAAAATGTCAACATAACGTTGGTGAGTTCGTAGGTTTAATGTAATACAAATGAATTTGTTGTGCAATGATATAAAGTAGTTTGGACAATAGTGTAAATATAAACATGTAGTAGCATATACGCATACCAAATACTGATCAATGCCATCATAGTTTTCCAACAACACAAACTCATCACTGCTTGCCAACAACTCAATCACACATTGTAATACCAACAAACTACCAGCTGGAGTATAAAGTTGGTTAATTGTTATCACTGTTATCCATTGCCGTTAATTTGTCTTCAATAGATATCGACAAACATCTATTGCATCATTGTAATCACACAAGCAAGCTAGCATACACATTTCATAATTACACGTATTTGTCCAATAAAACAAACTAGTTTTGGCACAGCTAGTAAAGAAATGAAAAATGTTTTGAGCATCATTTTCCCCCAAAGAAATAGAATAAAAAGGGGCCACGAAACTCACCTCAACAAGCAAGTAGTTGTGCAAAGTCCAAAATGATCACTAGAATCTACACAACACATATACAAGAACAAGTTACAATTATGGACATGGTCAATAACCGTCCATTGTAACCCGTATTTGATGATATACATATATGGCTACTTTCAAAAATATTCCCAACCTGATTTGTTATGTATTATTAAGTTACAAGTCATATAACTTAATATAGAGTATTTGTTTTAATGATTTATGATTGGTTTCTACAAGTTCATATTCACTGAAATTTTTGGTAAATTTATCTATTTTTAATCTGGAACAAACGAACTAACCATGACCTTAAATTTTTACCACTGTAACTTTTATGTGTTAGATACTTACATGAATTTTTAAAGAATTTATTTTGTACTTTAACTACTTTTAAAAATTCGATATTTACAGACTAGTCAGAAAATTCACTGTTTGCGCACAGAAAAGTTTTATAAAAGTTAAGGACCTTCGGAGCTTCAAAAAAAATCCAATTTTTTTACTATCAACTCTTAACATCTTAAAAATGTTTCTGGAAAAAAAATAAACTTCCAGTTCTTAAAATTGACCAAGATATGACTATTTGAAGTCGACCGAAATCTGTTCGGAAAACTCAGATTTGCGCAGTTTTCTCATAAAATTCTTTTGACGAACTTAAACTTCGTATTTTGACACGAAACCAATTCCAACAGAAAGTAGACTTCCGGAACTTAATTTTAGACACCAAAAACGTGACTTAACCATCTTCCATGACCAAGATACAACCCTTCAAAGTTGACTAATTGAATCTGTCAAATTTCTGAAATAATTCCAACTTACTCTTTTAAAGACTACTGTAACTAAATATTTATCTAGACTTTCCAATCTTACCAACACTTATCTAAATCTGTTATTATGATGTACGTGTCTTCATAAGTAGTTTTTTTTTTAGATTATATTAATTACTACACTATAATTAATATGTAAACTTTCAAGATTAATGTGATCTATACTCCAAGCTTTTGATTTAACCTTAAAAAGTCTTTTATTAGTTCTGTAAATTTTGACATAATATATATTCATCAAATAGGTTACTTATAACAAAAGATCAATAAGTAGATATATTTATGTATATGAAAAGAAAAGTAATTTACCCCAAAATTGATGATCACTCCTTATGGCTACTTTCAAAAATATTCCCAACCTGATTTGTTATGTATTATTAAGTTACAAGTCATATAACTTAATATAGAGTATTTGTTTTAATGATTTATGATTGGTTTCTACAAGTTCATATTCACTGAAATTTTTGGTAAATTTATCTATTTTTAATCTGGAACAAACGAACTAACCATGACCTTAAATTTTTACCACTGTAACTTTTATGTGTTAGATACTTACATGAATTTTTAAAGAATTTATTTTGTACTTTAACTACTTTTAAAAATTCGATATTTACAGACTAGTCAGAAAATTCACTGTTTGCGCACAGAAAAGTTTTATAAAAGTTAAGGACCTTCGGAGCTTCAAAAAAAATCCAATTTTTTTACTATCAACTCTTAACATCTTAAAAATGTTTCTGGAAAAAAAATAAACTTCCAGTTCTTAAAATTGACCAAGATATGACTATTTGAAGTCGACCGAAATCTGTTCGGAAAACTCAGATTTGCGCAGTTTTCTCATAAAATTCTTTTGACGAACTTAAACTTCGTATTTTGACACGAAACCAATTCCAACAGAAAGTAGACTTCCGGAACTTAATTTTAGACACCAAAAACGTGACTTAACCATCTTCCATGACCAAGATACAACCCTTCAAAGTTGACTAATTGAATCTGTCAAATTTCTGAAATAATTCCAACTTACTCTTTTAAAGACTACTGTAACTAAATATTTATCTAGACTTTCCAATCTTACCAACACTTATCTAAATCTGTTATTATGATGTACGTGTCTTCATAAGTAGTTTTTTTTTTAGATTATATTAATTACTACACTATAATTAATATGTAAACTTTCAAGATTAATGTGATCTATACTCCAAGCTTTTGATTTAACCTTAAAAAGTCTTTTATTAGTTCTGTAAATTTTGCCATAATATATATTCATCAAATAGGTTACTTATAACAAAAGATCAATAAGTAGATATATTTATGTATATGAAAAGAAAAGTAATTTACCCCAAAATTGATGATCACTCCTTAGATACCTTAACAAAATAAAATATAATTCTATAAAAATTTTAACCAAAGATTGTTATATAAAAGATCCTTTAAAAACATAATGAAAAATTAATTACACTCACCAAAATGCAAGAATCCTCTAGGATGAATGCTTTAAAAATAAGATTTACAAAACTTTGGTTGTATGGTGATGTTTTAGTTCGACGGCAGTAGCAAAACAAAAGAGGTTATATTTTTGTTTAGGGTAATTAGTTTATATATATTCATATAGATAAGTGTTTTGGAGTTTACATATGACTAGGATATATTAGAGTATTATCTAGCATGAGTTTTATTAGGAATTTAATTCCATTCCCTCTAACCGTAAATCACAAGATTGTGATTTTAAACTTGGCTGGAGTTAGACTAAAACTCATTTACTTGTTAGGTTCATGGAGTTATTACTTTTGTTATCATGGAATGAATTGGGATGGGATGGTAAACCCATTTTGGCCGAACTCTACCATCGAGTAGAGATACCTTCCCATTTGTGATATATTATACATTTTAACATAAGCTTTTATAAATCTAACATTCCATACTTTAACAATCTTATTATTATTACTATTTTACTACATGTATTGATTATAATTTACTTTGATAATTATAGACTTTAAGCCACCATTAAGTAGTGTATAGAGATTTATCAGTGTCTAGAAATGAATATGACATATAACTATATGTCTAGATATCAACGGGAATAACTATAACCGTCTATGTTTAGGAAAATAGAGTGACTAAATCCTAAACTATTGGAATTCAAGTAATAAGAGTCACATATTGGAATGATCACAATATCTCTACGCTTGTTATACTATGTAGGCACATTGACTAGTCAAGAAATTAGGAATTCAAGTTAGAGACTATTATAAACTATCGGTTTTGGTGACGGGTGTCACAAAAAAAACAAAAAAAAAACAAATTATATAAGGTTAGGGGGTGGAAAGAATAATAAACAAAAGGGGAGGGGCCAGAAAGAAAAAGGAAAAAGAGGAAGGGGGCAAAGTGAAAAAACCTTTGAAGAAAACAAAACCAAAAATAAAATAATGAGGGAGGGTGCGCTATATTTCGAACCCAAGACCTCCAACCCTAAAGGCATAATCCCCAACCACTGATCCAAATCCGGTTTTTGGTTTCTTTTCCGTAAACCTCATATTTATATTAAGAATGCGAATAAAGACAAAAAGGGTATTGTTCATAGGCACGACCATTAATAGTATCAGTAATAGTAATAGTAATATCTATATCTATACATCTCTACAACAATATAAAGCATTTACTCTGTTGAATTTTTTCAACTAAGGAGTTGATAATCACAAAATACCCATATTCTTTTTTTAATAATTTAAATATTTCTACATAATATACCTATAGGAGCAAGGGTGCAGTTGTCACAAATTGGTATTTTGGCAAGATTACAACCAATCACAATTTGACATGTAGTCAAACAAAAAAGAAACCAAAAAAAGTTAAAAGTTAACCGATTTAGATTTAAGCCAAAATGCCAAAAGTTGCTAAACACAAAAAACAAAAAAAATGGTGGGTCCTTGTACTTGCTTTTGTGAACAAAAAGAGAAGCCAAAAGAAGCCACAATTGGCCAAATATAGCCGATGGAACTTGGCAATACAAAGTGTCAATGCTTGCCAATGGATAGGGTATAATGAAGCCAAAGAGCCAATGCTTGCCAATGAAAAGAGCCGATGAAAACTGCCGATTGCACTCCTGCCCCTAATATCCTTAATGAAATGTTTTACATACATCCCTCAACCCTTAAATATATACATTATCCCTTTTACAACAATTACTTTTATATTAATTAATAACCACACCATTATCACTGTCGCCGGCTCGCCGCCCCCACCACAACCAGTCGCTGCCAACATCACCACACCGCTGTATCGCACGGACATATGACTAGTACCACACAAATAACTCTCACAAGCAACTAACACAACGATAATAGCAAGCATTTTTCATCCAGGCAATTCTACAAACAATTTGTATGCAGATCAATATTTTAGATCAATAACTTAGCTGTTTTGCAAGTTAATACAACCCATATTACAGAGCATAAATCAAACACAAAGATCACGTAGGCATTTAATCAACCACTTACTATGTGAAAACTAAAAACGGAAATCGAAGAAGAATGATATGAGATTTGTAGATGATGCGAACCACGAACAAACCCACTGGTTACTATTAACAAAAAAAAATCATTTTGATTTGATTTAAGAAAATAAATTTCAAATAAATTTAAAGAAATGGATTTACTAACAAGATAAAAACAATAATTTAATGGTGAGAGGTAGGTGGTAGTTGAAATAAAATTTAATGAATGTATTAATTAGAAGTGATATTGGTGAATGCATTGAATGTTGGCTTAAATAAATATGTATTGAATGTTAGACATTTATCAGGGGGTAGGGATGACCATGACCCCACCCCCAAAGGTTTCATATTAAATGTCTAATTTTCACTTTTTGAGTTTTTTTTCCCACTTTGACCACAAATATCTTTATTTGTGTTATATAGTAGTTAATGAAATTTATATCGATGAAAAGTATATATTTAAAACTCAATCTATTCATATATTGTATATGAAGTGTTATACAGTATAATACAAACAAAAAATTTTATGGTCAAAGTTAAATGCAGGAGTTTTGACAATTCAAAATTAGACATTTAGTGTGGGACGAAAGAAGTACTTCTTAATCTGGCCAATCAATACATATGGTTATTTTGGTCTTGTAATTCTTTTGTACACATAAAACCAGAAGTAGGAAGGAGGTTTATAAATAGTTTTAAATAAGTTAGAAATTAATATAAAGTCAAAGACTCAAAGGCAAGAATCACTTTTTTTTAGAGAAATGTGATTATACGGTCCATAATACAATGAAGCTATCATCCATTGAATGATTTTTTGTTTGAATTTTTTCTTGCTAATCAACATGTTGGAATAAACATGATTCGATTCGAGTGATAAAACATCCCCGATCGTCATGTGGAACCTGTAAGAGCATTAAACATAA
>CM067168.1:75982083-76043240 GCA_034093135.1 Erigeron breviscapus
ATTCGTGATGGTGTAAGCACGAAAACATCTATAAGTCGTGATGACATAGGCACGAAAATATCAGTAAGTCGTGAGGACATAAGCACGAAGATATCATAAAGTCGTGATGATGTCAGCGCGAAGATGTCATAAACTCGTGATGACATAAGCACGAGTTTGTCAGTAATTCGCGTATGAAAATAGCTGAAGTTCATGATGACGTAAGCGCGAAGTGGGCATAAGTTCGTGATGACGTCAGCACGAATTCGTGATGACGTCAGCACGAGTTTTGTACTTCTCCAGATTTTTAGTTCGCGAAAACCCTCGAATTCGAACCAAATCATGATAGATCGATTGTAACGCGGCTCTGATACCACATGTTGGAATAAACATGATTCGATTCGAGTGATAAAATATCCCCGATCGTCCTGTGAAATCTGTAAGAGCATTAAACATAATTGGTATTGACTTCGGGTTCCCAAAACAAGATGATTGAGTAATAATGGGATGATAAATTCGTCTGTAACATGATGCACGAATTAGAGAGGAATACACACACGAATTTAGTGAGGGTATTATGTGTGATTAGTGATTATTCATTAATTTTAAATTAGGGTTAATGGCCCTCTATTTATAATGAGAGTATTTACACATTCAACCCCTCTGATGTTTAATGTGTGTTACATTAGTCCTCATAGTTCCAATCATCTAATGGGAAACCCTATAGTATGTCTTTAAGAGTAAATATGCCCATTATATATTTACTAGACATAGGGATTTCAGTTATTGTCAATTATCATATCAGGAATGACAGATGATCAGTGACGGTCACACTAACGTGGTTCCAACACAACATTCAACAATTGATTAATTTGGTATTTCTCAATTTTTTTATTTTCTAATTTATTGTTTAATGTTTATTTTTATGGTTTACTAGTTACTACTACAGCCAGTGGTGGCGGATGGAGTGTATTGGCAGAAGAGGGAAATGACCACACGCAGCCCAAGAATTTTTTTTCTAACGTATATGTATTTTAGCTTTTAAAGAAACAATAGAATAATACAAGCCACAAACTATAATTTCTCAATTTCATTGTTTCTGTTTCTTTCGCATTCTATTTTGCACGCACAACTTTACAAGAGATATTAGCTTTCCCTCTAACTCTCTAAGCAACTATATGATTTTGTCTTTCAAATTCCAACTGTGAAAGTACTCAAATTTTAATCTTTCTTTAGTATGTTCGAATTATTGGATATTCCTATTCACTACAAAATTGAATTCAGTAAATTTTTAAAAACTGACTCCTTTTCTTTTTGTTAAGGTATTTAAAATATAAAGTATTTAACAATTATTGCTATTATTAGGACATTGTTATTTGAATTGTGAGATGATGAAAATTTGATTGAGCTATAAAATTTGTTCTTAAGAGTTTGGGTATACCTAGTAATATACAGTAATATTTAATAATACAATATGTAAGCTGTGAATTGTTGTTGAGTTATGTATTATATGGTTGTTTAAGTGTTTTGTTATGAAATAATGGAAAAGTACCTCAAAATTTGAACATCAAAAGGAGTGACACTAAAATACTCTAGCCTATTTATATCCCGCCCGAATTCTAAGTTTTGCATATTTTCATTAACGCAACAACGGTCCGGGGGGCTGCAACTAGAAGCAGTTGAGTAACCATCATTCAAACCAAGCTGTTTGAACGCGTTCACGTACTTGTCGAGTTCATTATCTTCAGGCTCTTGATCACCACATTCAACCATCTTTACGTCTTTATCTTTTATCGCTTTCCCACAGCTTTGGTAAGCCATGATCTAGCAGGAATGATGGCTATATTATTTTAATTTATCCCCTTTCCATCTTTGCGCCATGTATTATGAGTTATTCCTAACCCCGAAGAGTAAACCGCGTACTTGACTATTATGTATTATACGACGACTTTGACTAGCAATAATATGCTAATAATGGAAAAAATAACTTACGCTTGCTTGTCACATGACATTACTTAGAGTGGGAGCAATGGCCAGATTCCATGTAAAACGTGATAACGAATTAAATTATGTAAACTATTTTTGAAAATGACAATGAATATTATATCAATAAATATAGTAAAAGTTATTCATGGATACAAAGTTTAAAACAAAAACAAAAGCTGTTTGAACGCGTTCACGTACTTGTCGAGTTCATTATCTTCAGGCTCTTGATCACCACATTCAACCATCTTTACGTCTTTATCTTTTATCGCTTTCCCACAGCTTTGGTAAGCCATGATCTAGCAGGAATGATGGCTATATTATTTTAATTTATCCCCTTTCCATCTTTGCGCCATGTATTATGAGTTATTCCTAACCCCGAAGAGTAAACCGCGTACTTGACTATTATGTATTATACGACGACTTTGACTAGCAATAATATGCTAATAATGGAAAAAATAACTTACGCTTGCTTGTCACATGACATTACTTAGAGTGGGAGCAATGGCCAGATTCCATGTAAAACGTGATAACGAATTAAATTATGTAAACTATTTTTGAAAAAATGACTCCTTTTCTTTTTGTTAAGGTATTTAAAATATAAAGTATTTAACAATTATTGCTATTATTAGGACATTGTTATTTGAATTGTGAGATGATGAAAATTTGATTGAGCTATAAAATTTGTTCTTAAGAGTTTGGGTATACCTAGTAATATACAGTAATATTTAATAATACAATATGTAAGCTGTGAATTGTTGTTGAGTTATGTATTATATGGTTGTTTAAGTGTTTTGTTATGAAATAATGGAAAAGTACCTCAAAATTTGAACATCAAAAGGAGTGACACTAAAATACTCTAGCCTATTTATATCCCGCCCGAATTCTAAGTTTTGCATATTTTCATTAACGCAACAACGGTCCGGGGGGCTGCAACTAGAAGCAGTTGAGTAACCATCATTCAAACCAAGCTGTTTGAACGCGTTCACGTACTTGTCGAGTTCATTATCTTCAGGCTCTTGATCACCACATTCAACCATCTTTACGTCTTTATCTTTTATCGCTTTCCCACAGCTTTGGTAAGCCATGATCTAGCAGGAATGATGGCTATATTATTTTAATTTATCCCCTTTCCATCTTTGCGCCATGTATTAGAGTTGTTTTTTTTTTTTTTTTTTTTTTTTTTTTTTTTTTTTTTTTTTTTTTTTTTTTTTTTTTTTTTTTTTTTTAGTTAATTGGCTCCATCATTGGTTCTATTTTTTTTTTTATATTGTTGTTTGCTCTTAATAAAATAACAGTGGGGAAGTACTCTTTCTCATGTACCACAAAACATCGATAATATATTTCTTTAATTGACAAAAGATCTGTAAGTCGATTTTTTATGAGTAATGATATTCGAACCACATATTTTGATAAATCTACCGCACAGTACAACTTTCTGAACATACTGTACAAGTTACTAAAACACATATGTGGTAGATTTATCACAACCTGTGGTACGAATATCACTTCCCATTTTTTATGGGCTAATGTATATTTTAAATGATTAACGAGTTCTCACATGTTTAAAGGACTTACTTGAACTTGATTATATATTATAGGGTAAGGTTCATGTGAGAAATATTCACATATTCACATATGTAATTTTAAAGTTCATATGTGAACGAATATGTTCACAACTACCATTCGTATATGAACATCAAGTTATAATTTAGAAGTTCTCATGATTTTTCCATTTCAAATGGTTCTTACATCAACCTTTTCCTATCTACCAATAAACTAAAACAAGATTAACGTTTTCTTTGAACGACACATGGTGTCCTATCTAATTCTACACAAAAGTAAAGTGATTGTTTTAATAATTATTTGTTCTTATTTGAGATTGTTATCATCTGCGTACCTATTAATACATTATATAGGATTTATTATATTAGAAAACTATATATATAGATCTAAATTCCATAAATTGTTTTCTAACTTTATACGTATAATATTTGTATATTAGTTTATTCGACAATGATGTGAACTTTAATCATCATCGGTCTATTATTTTCTTCTCTATTCTGATTCTAAATTAATGCATAATCCTTACCATGATTTATAATATCCGTTTATTAGCTTTCTCTGGAGGCCTTAGTGAATGAATTTTATTTTTTTTTTTAATTGTTACATGTTCTCAATAAAATAACAGTGGGGAAGTACTCTTTCTCATGTACCACAAAACATCGATAATATATTTCTTTAATTGACAAAAGATCTGTAAGTCGATTTTTTATGAGTAATGATATTCGAACCACATATTTTGATAAATCTACCGCACAGTACAACTTTCTGAACATACTGTACAAGTTACTAAAACACATATGTGGTACATTTATCACAACCTGTGGTACGAATATCACTTCCCATTTTTTATGGGCTAATGTATATTTTAAATGATTAACGAGTTCTCACATGTTTAAAGGACTTACTTGAACTTGATTATATATTATAGGGTAAGGTTCATGTGAGAAATATTCACATATTCACATATGTAATTTTAAAGTTCATATGTGAACGAATATGTTCACAACTACCATTCGTATATGAACATCAAGTTATAATTTAGAAGTTCTCATGATTTTTCCATTTCAAATGGTTCTTACATCAACCTTTTCCTATCTACCAATAAACTAAAACAAGATTAACGTTTTCTTTGAACGACACATGGTGTCCTATCTAATTCTACACAAAAGTAAAGTGATTGTTTTAATAATTATTTGTTCTTATTTGAGATTGTTATCATCTGCGTACACATATGTGGTACATTTATCACAACCTGTGGTACGAATATCACTTCCCATTTTTTATGGGCTAATGTATATTTTAAATGATTAACGAGTTCTCACATGTTTAAAGGACTTACTTGAACTTGATTATATATTATAGGGTAAGGTTCATGTGAGAAATATTCACATATTCACATATGTAATTTTAAAGTTCATATGTGAACGAATATGTTCACAACTACCATTCGTATATGAACATCAAGTTATAATTTAGAAGTTCTCATGATTTTTCCATTTCAAATGGTTCTTACATCAACCTTTTCCTATCTACCAATAAACTAAAACAAGATTAACGTTTTCTTTGAACGACACGTGGCATAATATTTGAACGACACATGGTGTCCTATCTAATTCTACACAAAAGTAAAGTGATTGTTTTAATAATTATTTGTTCTTATTTGAGATTGTTATCATCTGCGTACCTATTAATACATTATATAGGATTTATTATATTAGAAAACTATATATATAGATCTAAATTCCATAAATTGTTTTCTAACTTTATACGTATAATATTTGTATATTAGTTTATTCGACAATGATGTGAACTTTAATCATCATCGGTCTATTATTTTCTTCTCTATTCTGATTCTAAATTAATGCATAATCCTTACCATGATTTATAATATCCGTTTATTAGCTTTCTCTGGAGGCCTTAGTGAATGAATTTTATTTTTTTTTTCTAATGTGGTTTGGAAAATATCTACCTCAAGTAGAACTGTACTCGGTTCAGGCATGTGTCATTTTTACATTTATTTGTTTGTTTTTAACTTATACTAGCCTTGTGCCCGCGCGTTGCGACGGCAAAAACTTACGGCGACGCGAGATGCTATAGATATTTTAGCATGGATGCGACTTCGTTGCAAGGTTGCATAATAGATATTTCACTTCTGTTGTATTCTTGACAAAAACTAAATTGAAAATTAAAACCTTCACTTAATATATTTGTGTGTTGTATAAATGAGAATCCTACGGATATAGATATTTGCACTATATTATGAAGAATTAAATGCATACTAATATAGCACTAAAGAGCAGAGCTACGCAAGTAAGTCAGCCATCAACATGACCAAACTGACATTACTCAACACAACTTTCTCTCGTGCCAAAGTCCATTCAATCTGTTTGAGTCGGTTCGGGAAATCCTCATAGAAGTAGCAAGTTGCTCCTCTGAAGGTTTTTTCTTCAGTCTGAAAAATTGCATATCCAACAAGTAAACACATTGAATCTTAGTAGACAGAAAAAAAAATCAAATACTTGAGAATGTACGTATACAGATGTTTATTATACATGAGAAGATTAGTTACCTTAATTTCTGCTCTTCCAAGCATAAACCAATCTTGATTTGTTTGATACAATGGCTACTTGTGAGTGAGTAAGCAATACCTCACTTGTCACACCTTCAACATAACCTATAGATTGATTTTGAAGGATCTCTGGACCCAACTAAAAATGCCAAAACATTTACAGACGTCACAATGTAACATAAAAGAAAAAAAATTGACTTACCCAAGTACGAATTTTTTTTTGAAATGGTCATATTTGCAATGTGTTTTGTCAAATAAGTTTCGAGAATTTTTTTTTATGAAACAGGTTAATCCGGTAGTGCCACTACCGGACTCGCTAATCCAATGCGAAACCGGTAGTGGCAAAACCGGTGTCACGATCGAAGACCGAGACCGGTATTGGCACTACCGGTCTCGCAGGTGTACAGTAGCAGCAACAGAAGCATGGCAGAGGCAGCAGTGTACGTACGTAGGTGAAGGGACAACTCACTTTGAGACCGGTTATCCCACTACCGGTCTCGAAGGTCACGACAAATTTAAAAAAGTCGTATATATATGTGATATGTGTTAATATAAAAGAAAAGCACACATCTAAATTTGTATACCCCAACTTCACTTATAAACTTCAAACAATTTGTATACAAGTCCAGTTAGAATTTTTTTAAAACAGATAATGGCTTCTTCGTCGTCGTCATCTGACCCATCATCACCTCGTATGGTAACATTTCATGCATTGAAAGCGCAATGTAAAGAGGATATAGACGACGAGTATGAACTTTACCACAAAATTAATGATTGTAAGCTTCTTATGGAACAAAGAAAGCTCGAACATAAGAAGAAAATCAAAGAAATAAGGAAAAGGGGCAGCGAAATCATTATAAGTGAAGAGCAGCATAGCGAATATCTTGAAACGACATTACCAAGTATCGACAAAATAACTTCTGAACTTGAGAAACTGCTAAAGTTGGTTGTAAAAAAAATCGACTCTGAAGACGGTTTCCAATAAAAAGTTTATGTAGTTTTTTTAATATCGTATTATGTCAGCTTGATGATGTTTTTACTGTTTTCATGTAAAATTATGATCTGTTAATGTGATTTTAATATAATATGTACTATTTTCATGTTAGTTTATGATCCATTAATATCATTATATATCTAAAAGTTCTATCAAGCGGTTGGAAAATTTGGCGAATTTTGGAAAATTTGGCGAATTTTGGGCTTCATTGATGGTAATGATGTTAATTATTTGTGAATTCGTTGTTCGTGCATTGCATTCTTCATGAGTTGATATTGGGTTATTGAATTGAATGATAAAGAATTAAAGATATTAAATGGAGGCTCGGTTATTAAAGAACAGGCAGACGAAGAAGCAACCAATGACATTCATTATTCCATGGGGGCAATTCATCTTCTTTTGCATATCGATTTTTTTGTTCATCTTAATGTTCAGGATTATTCCATCCGAGGTATGTGTTTTTTTTTCTTTTTTACTGCTTAAACCAATTTTTTTTTTCTTCAAAATTTGATGAAGACGTCTATAGAGGTGTAAAGTGCAACGGCTTGGGAGGGGAAGAGGTATTTGAAAACATCTATCTTTAATGACTTTACTCTTACCATTCCATCTTCCAACTTATTTCATAGATGATGAATGTATCTCAAGAACTTCAATTTTTGTTGCTCATCTTCATTTATTCGATTCATATCTGGAAATTTTCCTCCTTTATTTTTCTTTGATTGTATCACAACAATTATTATTCAAATTTCATTCCTTTTTTTTTGATCGTATCATAACAACAATTTTTTCAATCGAGGTATGTGAATATTGTAGGAATTTTCCTTACCTATTTTTAGGGTTTTTCATTGGATTTTTGGATGTATTTTTTCATGATGAATTTGGGTGTTGTATTATATTTATGATCAGTTATTCAATCAATTTGTATTATTTGGATGTATAATATGCAGGCAGCAGGTTTTCGTAATGGGTTCTTAGATGTAAATGAAGGGGATGATGCATATTGGAGACCAGATATCTCGATCGAAGGGAGAATGATATTTTATAAACTTATATAAACAAAAATATTCTATTGTAGAGAACAAGTGAAACCCATTGCCAAAACACATACACTAAGTTTTTGGGTTTTATATTTTTTCACCTAATAAGTTATTTTGATGAAAATCATAGTCTAATATGTTGTATCAGGTGTATGACGTGACAAAGTTCTTGGAAGATCATCGCGGTGGTGATCATGTTATGTTGTCAGCAGGTACACCACTCTTGCTGTGTTCATATTTCCAGTTTTTTTTTATAATGTAATATGATATATGAAACTTAGCAATGATGGCTTGATCATCATAAGAGTTAAGTCAGGTATATCAGATTGTAAATCAGATTTGTTGGTTTATTTTACTAATCAGAGTTATTAAAAAATTTTGTAAGAAAGAGGGTAAAAAAAATGTTAGCTTTTTATTACCCATGATGGCTTGATCATCGTAAGAGTTAAGTCGGGTATATCAGATTGTAAATCAGATTTGTTGGTTTATATTACTAATCAGAGTTATAAAATTTGTTGTAAGAAAGAGGGTAAAAATAATGTTAGCTTTTTATTACCCCGGGAATCAACTCGATGATTATTTGAGAAGGTAGAATTTTAGGAATAAGATTTCCCTGTCCTGTCCATATAGACAAACTCTATATTTGAAATTTTCTTGATTGTTTATATTGTGCTTGACCATGTTTTATTTTTCATTTTTGGTTTTGAGTAGGTTAATGTTGATGAGTGTTTGTTTAGTGTGTGTCTCTAATTTGGATGGATTTTTGTGGATTGTTTGTTTATTAGGTTGAGGCTTGCTCAAAATTCAAGCAGTAGATGAACATATGCCCATATATGATCTTCCTTCTAAGATTCTTTGTCGTGATATTTCTGTCCAATTGAAGGTAAAACTAGAGATAATACCTTTGTAGAGATTCAGATTGATGTCGGTTGTATTGGTCAATTTCTTTAACTTTTGGGGAGCTGGACATAGATGAGGTGTTTGTACAGAGTACTTTAATTCCTGTACCGAATGTGATTTTATTGGATATTCGATTAGCTAGCTTCACATATGCCAGCCTATCGTATAGCAAGTTAATTTTCGTACATAATTTTTTGTATGATGACAGCAAGATGACAAGGCGGTTAAGATGGAAGTCGTGCTGCCTTTTCAACAGCAATTTAATGTTCATTCTTTTTGCAAGACACTGACTGCCTTAGATACGAGCACCTATGGTGGTTTTTCTGTCTTAAGACGTAATGATGAAGAATATCTTACACAACTGGTCAGTGATATATTGACAGTTTTTTTTTTTGGAGTTGATTAATTGTATTTTGGTACTTAGGGTCACATGGTGCCTTCTTTTCGGCAGAATATGTCAATGCAACCCCTCGCACAGAAGTTGGTAGCCAAGGATTTACATGGAAACGAATGGCACTTCCTTGTGGAGGAAGTGGTTTATATATTTTGGAAAGGACGAGGTTCTATATTTTTGTTTCATCCATGCATAGTTAAGATAATAAACCAAAAGATAACTGGGTGTTTTCTAATTTGACAGGTTCCCAAAATAGTCCTGTATTTTGGTGCTATTGGATTTCAATAGGCTGCAAGTAGATATGCAGTTGTATATGTTGATAATAGCAACCAAATTTCATTCCAGTCGGCAACTTATCTGCCTTTGAATGTAAATGGAGTTGGATCACGAACACGTAAGCATGTTAGTGTTGTTTCTAAACTTATATCTTTTGTCTTTCTTTTCTTCTATTACCATGTGTTACAACATTGAACATCTTTTTCGCTTACTTATTTTTGTTATATATCACATGCTATACAAAAACTTATGATTAATATGTTCCACATGTGGTACTGTGCAGGTCTCTTGGGATTATAAGCAACCAAGTCTCTTTAGTTTGATTGATGGAAGGATGGCGTCTATATAAATCAACGGGATAGTGTGTGATGTTAATTCTACTTTCCCTGTTTGGGTTTGAAGTTTTCATGTTTTGGAAATCCGACACCATATTGATCTTTTAATTATTGTTTTTGAAACTATGTTGGTGTCATTGTTGGCTTTTGGTTTTTGTGTTTTGATTTTGAAAATGATGTGCTTTTGAACACTTCCGATCACAGCTATTCTGGCCGTGCATCGCACGGGGTTGCACTCTATTATTGACTATAATCGTATGGTTGAAGGAATTGAGGATGGAAGGAATATCATGACTGGATGGGTATTTACCTCAATTCCTGGATGGAAGGAATATCTTGATGATGAAAGCTGTAATTGGTTACCCTTAAAGATTCTTGATGATGAAACCTTCCAATTAGGAAAATTACATGCACTTCCAAAGACAGGATAATATATCGATTCATGATCATCAGCTTTCACCGAAGACGTCAAACACATCAACATGCCCGGCCGTGCATCGCACGGGTCTTCACTCTAGTGTATTATCTAAAAAAAACATAATATTAACTTTATTGACAAACATATATTTATTAATCAAAACATACAAGATAATACATAATAGAATCTATCTATGGCCACCCGTTCCACATCCTGGTGGTCCAGGAGGAACTCTGCGACTTCTTCGCGGACCCACTTCTTCTTCTCGTTGTTCTTCTTCTTGTTGTTCTTCGTCATTTCCCAGATTTGTAACTGGGTATTGAGAAGAACTTGGAATGTCGAAAGGTTGCATTGGATAAGGAGAGTAGTTTCGTGCCGGTGGACCAGAAAACTGGTAATCTGGTGCAAAAAGTTGAGAGGGGACATTGAACAGATTGTCAAATAAATTACTCGGAGTAAAATAACCTGGGTTCTGAGGGATATGTTGGGTGCCAGAACTTGAGGCATCGGCCCATGAATTACTCGGGTTGTAATTTTGAAAACCCGAGTTTGGTGACGGCCTAAACACAGCTTGGCCACCAAAACCAGAAGGACCAGCAGCAGTCCATGAATTATTCTGGAAATTTTGGGAGGGGGGAGGCATTTGAAAATTCTGCGACTCAGGAAACATGAAATTTTGTGAACTATAATCCATACGTTCATCCTGACGACTGTATGAAAATACCTCCCTCGGTATTGTCCTAAAATCCCCAAACATCTGGCTGTGTTCCGGATTGGTCTCTTGTAAATGACGAGCTCGGTCGTCAACCTCCAACAATCCCTGTTGCTGTGCACCATAAAATATTAGTAACAATTTTTAAAAAATATTAACAACTTTTATTTTTTTGAAAAAATACTTACATACAACTGTTGATTAACCCCCCAGGCAGGGTATTCGCCTTCACGTTGGGGCTGACCTGGTTTACCGATGAGCAACACGGTACGGTCCTGATACCACCGCATATAGCCCACGTCAGTGGTGGACCCCTCATCTCCTAGGTGGAGCCGTTGATGTCGGGTGTCCCATTCGTCGACATATTTACTGTTTCTTTTTCCCCAGTCAACCACAAGTTTTCTCCCCTTAAGGAGTCTACGAAGGTCAAGCCACTGTTTTGGTTCCAACAAACCAACTTCATTTGGAATGGTTTGTATCATTCCAAACTGTCTAGCAACTCTCTGTGCTAGATGAGGTTCCACCTCCTCCCAATGTATCAACGCCCCAATGTATGGCCATATGTGTTGACCATCCGTACAATCTTGAGGTAGTAAGTGGAGGAAGGTGGTATACGGGGTCCACGAAAACTGTATTGTAAAATATAGACAAATTGTAAATTTAAAATAACTTAAAAACATATAAAACATAGAAATTAATAAATATTACCTGATTATTTGTTAACGTGTTAAAAAATGACCGGTATGCACTTAGTACATGAGCAGGTGTATGAACATGGGAGAACTTTCCATGCCATCTATTCGCTAAACACTCGCTATAATTATATTCCGGCTTATCTTTAAAAGGGGTGACGCGTGGGGCAATCCCTGACATTCTTTCCCACGCCCAATACTGCAACAACAACAACGGCCCATCAATGCCCATTCTATCTGGCACTGTAGCCTTAGAAAGATTCATGTACAAACAAGCAAGAGTTGCAGAACCCCAACTCTTTCGACCTTCATAGCTCAGGTCTTCTATGTACTGTAAATAATTCAAACTTATATCATAGGTGTTTGAATCATGAAAGAGCTCCAAACCACAGAGGGCTAGAATAATCATTCTAGCATTTTGCAGGCACAATTCATCGTCATTTTCATCAAAATCTTCGGCCATGCGTCCTGCTAACGTCACCAATTTGATTTTACCATTGCTCAAATTATCTTCATACAGTTCATCAGTAGGAAAAAACCCCAAAAAATCCACACACATCTCATTCCAGAATTCAACATTACGTGGTTCCGTAGACCACTCACCAGTCACAGCTGGTCCATCTATGGGTAAACCCCACATCACCTGCACATCTTGCAGGGTAACAGTTGCTTCACCAATTGGCAAATGAAACGTGTTTGTCTCGGGACGCCATCTTTCAACCAACGCGATAATGAGAGGATGATCGATTTTGTGGACCACTGACATCAATACACCCTCAAACCCAGCATTCCTGATATGCGTCATGACCTTCTCACAGATGGCTTTGGTTTTCTTCATCTTTGCAAGTAAGTACATGATTCCTCCATCACCTTTTCTACATCTTGGCTCACTTACTTGGCGGTCATGGAAAATATTGTATGCACGATGGGTATCTTCAGTTTGTCGCCACAACAATTCTGGATTTCTTGGTACACAGGTAATGTTAAGAGATGCCATTTTGTATTGTAAATGAAAGTTTTTGATGATTGAAATATATGTTTGCTTTTGAAAATAATGTATGTTTGTATTGTATGCGTGACTATTTATCATAAACATGCATGCATATATAAGTTCAAACTATTAAAGCTTTTGCATGTGACTTTTGTCTTCATCTTCGAGACCGGTAGTGGGATACCCGGTTTGGAAGTCATTTGTCAAATCACCTGCTGCCCTGCCATGCTTCTGTTGCTGCTACTGTACACCTGCGAGACCGGTAGTGCCAATACCGGTCTCGGTCTTCGATCGTGACACCGGTTTTGCCACTACCGGTTTCGCATTGGATTAGCGAGTCCGGTAGTGGCACTACCGGATTAACGTGTTTCATAATTTTTTTTTGGATCGAAACTTATTTGACAAAACACATTGCAAATATGACCATTTCAAAAAAAATTTCACCCAAGTACCCCCACAACCTTCCCACCCACTCGGTATATATTCCAAGACAATACATGGCCTTTGTAAATTACCAGGAGTACAAAGGGAAAATGATGCCATAGATGGTTTGTACCATGGGTAAAAAAATCAAGGAGCAACATTATTGTCACTCAAGTCACACGAAAAACTACACATTAGCTTCTTTCAAAATGAAACTTGATAAATACAGAAATAGGTCAAAGCTAAATTTCAATACCACATGTTTCCCGAAGCCACGTAGCTTTGACCGAGATCATTTATCGAACCTCACGTAAGCTTCCCCGTGTCTGAACAAAGAAAGGGTTAGTGAGAAAAATAATAGTTAGAAACATATTTGAGTCATGAAACGTTTATTAGTAAGAGACACTAAGTACAGGATCGTTCGCAGGGACGCTTGCACTACCTAGTCTAATAATGTGTGTAATTCTAGCGGTTGGAGGGTTGTCACGATTTCCTATTAAACTAATGCAAATAAAAAGTAAATAGAAGCCGCAACCACTTATTCAGCGAGAGGCTTAATCTGAAAAGTTGAATTAAAAGCTAATAACAGTAATTAAATTAAAATACTTGTTTGGCATCTCCGATCTCATGGTACGACCAGATTACTTATCCTACCCATTTGCTAGACTGTTGGAAAACTTAATCACGGCTCAGATTCTTGTTAGATTCACTTTGCCTAAGTAACTAGTGTTGTCCCTATACTCACACTACTCTTTAAACAAATTCTCGTTAGATTCATTGTTTAAGCTTTAATCACCTAAGTCTGTGTTACTAATCCATCTTTTAATATACCCGGCTATTAAGCCATTACCAGATAATAATTCCCTCCGGTGACCACAGTGCACGTTTCCATGTCACTGGATCACGTCTGACATTGTTAAGCATCATGTTCAATTTATTCTAATTATTATGGTTCTGGATCCCTCAGTTATAAGTGAATCACCTTTTACATCTAGTTATAGACCGACTAGTGTTTTCCATCTTTATGTATTAATCCTAGTGTATGATTATAGACCGATTATCAGAATTAAATTAATACATGCAGATATAGAACCTATAACAATATGAAGAACTCATAAAACATGGATCTACGACAAACAGTAAACACTATCCAACATATCTAACAAATAAAGTAAAATAAATAAACGTCTACATGATCACATCGATCCAAACAAGTATTCAGCCTACTAGCCTGACATTATTAAAGGAATAACAAAGTCTGAAAAGATGAAAGACATTGTTTACCAACTAAAAGTAAATAAAAGAGATAGATCTAGGTAGAAGATGAAGATCGGAAGGGGTTAGAAGCTCCAAAACATCCTTGGAATCTGTAAAGTTGACCTAGGTTTTGTATATGGAGGCTAGGGCTGCTGAATCGGCTCTCTCTTAGGGTTTTGAGGGTTTTTCGATTATAAATAGGCTGAAAGACGGTTGCTGAACTGGGTCGCCCAGCGGCGCTAGGCCTTGCTGCTGATGGGCCAGCGGCGCTGGCAACGGTGCCAGCGGCGCTGGCAGCTCCTGCTGCACTTCGATTTGCTTTGTTCAACTCCCGAATTGCCTCCTTGTGTCTTGTAACTTATATAATTCCTCTTGTCCTACAGCTCAATCTTACTTCTTAATGCAGACTAGTTATGCACTTAATTAAAGTTTGTATAGCAATTAGATCTACCTAGTTACTAGCGAGGCATTTATATATTATTATTAGTTGTACTTGTGATTCACCACTTAGATATACCCTCACACTACCATCATGCTCGCCAGCTAACCACTAAGCAGGTACAATATTATCATCTTTAATAGTTGAGACAGCGGTGACAGGTCGGTGGTTCCCCACGCGCAAAGCGACATAACTCAACTAATGGTTAGAGTTTATACCTTACATCAGGACAACGGTGACAGGTCGGTGGTTCCCCACGCACAAAATGACATAACTTGATGTGTATAGTTTTACTCGTTAATAGTTCTTTGAACTCTTTTATTAATCTACCGATTGTCTTTTCTTAAGATTTTACTACATTTATTCATGCAATAGACATTGTTAGAGATCCCAGATGTAACACCCCAACTAAGGAGGAACAATGAGATGTACAGAAAGTCGATTATCATTACAAAGGATAATAGATAAACATTCACCATAGCTTTATTTGATAAAATAAACTTACAATAATACAAGCATGTGAACCAATTCCCAAGTACAATGCGTCCACCGTACTTGGATATTAAGTCCACGAAACAAATAACAATTACATGAAATAATATACTACAATGATCAAGGCGGATTCCATTGCCCATCACAAGGTTTGATATTTGACTCTAAAATGCAATGCAAATAATCATGATGCATATAATTCCTCAAAGCTTATGCTAAATCCTGAAAAGCATGAAGAAAAAGTGTCAACTACGAAAACGTAGTTGGTGAGTGCATAGGTTTTCGAGTAAGTCTCGTTACGTATACATTTCAAAACTTAGAAAACATATTATTACATATCAATATACCCAAACCACATGACCGACAAAATTCTCACATCAAACTATCAAGTTTTCCAAATATCATAAGTCACTTCAAAGCGTTGAAAATCCATGGTTAATTATAAAGCTCTCATTTGTCAAAATCATCGTGAGAGAAAAAGTATATCAATCGATTAATCATATATCACACCCAAACCATGCGATCATCAATAATTACCAACCATCAATAATATCCACAACATTTGTCCCAAATTTGTCATTAGTAACATTCACATTGATATTTTAGATGAGTTTAACTTGAGCCACTACTAAGACCCTTTCACGTCCATACCCAAAATTTTATCCCAACAATGTAACCATAATAGCACATGCTGTCAATCACGTGCTTTAACCATAAACGGGTCGTGCCATGGAGACGACCAATAATATATAAAGTAGATTAGAGCACCCCATGGCCGGCAGCCGTTGAAAGGCGGCCACGTAGGCGGCCAATCAACCTGTCGCCAATGATGTGAGTGAGGGGACGAATCCTAGTTGCGCAACCCTCTAACTACAGGCCTCAATGAGTTAATAGTAGTGTAGCGGGGACTTGACTTTGACAGTACTCAAGCTCATCATATTTCACATAACACATTGAACATACAATAGCGATCCCAATATATTCATCATTCATTTAAGATAGCATTTTCATACAAGAAGGTCATTTTAAATATTCATGCTTTTCACCCCGTAAGTAAAACATATAAAAAAGTTTGAAAGGGGGCTATGACTCACCTTGATATGCCGAGCATTATATCTACTTATCCAAAATGGGTACTTCCCATCTATAGCTTCCTTGATCATTGATGTGTCGTATTTTATACCCATTTCCCACATTGTATTTAGTTGAATTTGCATGCTTTATGAGTCGTTTGTATATACATTTGGTGCGTTTATGGTATTTGTTAGTGTTTCAGGTTACTGACAGGTATTTAAGCGTAAATCTGGAGAAAACGACATTGTTGAGGTGAAGTAAGTGCTAACGGAGGATTTCAGAAGCATTTGGATGAAGATTGCAGAAAGTCAACAAAAGTCAAAGCTGGAAAAAGGACAATTGCGCCGCAACTAGGGGTTGCGCCGCAACCCAATTACAGAAAGTTAAGTTGCGCCGCAACGGTTCTATTTGCGCCGCAACGTTCTAGTTGCGCCGCAACGGTCTAAGTTGCGCCGCAACGGTTCTAGTTGCGCCGCAACGGTTCTAGTTGCGCCGCAACGGTTCTAGTTGCGCCGCAACGGTTCTAGTTGCGCCGCAACGGTTCTAGTTGCGCCGCAACGTTCTAAGTTGCGCCGCAACGGTTCTAGTTGCGCCGCAACGGTTCTAGTTGCGCCGCAACGGTTCTAGTTGCGCCGCAACGGTTCTAGTTGCGCCGCAACGGTTCTAAGTTGCGCCGCAACGGTTCTAGTTGCGCCGCAACGGTTCTAGTTGCGCCGCAACGGTTCTAGTTGCGCCGCAACGGTTCTAGTTGCGCCGCAACGGTTCTAGTTGCGCCGCAACGGTTCTAGTTGCGCCGCAACGGTTCTAGTTGCGCCGCAACGGTTCTAGTTGCGCCGCAACGTTCTAAGTTGCGCCGCAACGGTTCTAGTTGCGCCGCAACGTTCTAGTTGCGCCGCAACGGTTCTAGTTGCGCCGCAACGGTTCTAGTTGCGCCGCAACGGTTCTAGTTGCGCCGCAACGGTTCTAGTTGCGCCGCAACGGTTCTAGTTGCGCCGCAACGGTTCTAGTTGCGCCGCAACGGTTCTAGTTGCGCCGCAACGGTTCTAGTTGCGCCGCAACGGTTCTAGTTGCGCCGCAACGGTTCTAGTTGCGCCGCAACGTTCTAAGTTGCGCCGCAACGGTTCTAGTTGCGCCGCAACGTTCTAGTTGCGCCGCAACGGTTCTAGTTGCGCCGCAACGGTTCTAGTTGCGCCGCAACGTTCTAGTTGCGCCGCAACGGTTCTAGTTGCGCCGCAACGTTCTAGTTGCGCCGCAACGTCTAAAGCTGGCAAAAGGAAGGTTGTGCCGCAACTAGGGGTTGCGCCGCAACCGAATTACAGAAAGTTAAGTTGCGCCGCAACTGTCCTAGTTGCGCCGCTACCAACCATCAATAATATCCACAACATTTGTCCCAAATTTGTCATTAGTAACATTCACATTGATATTTTAGATGAGTTTAACTTGAGCCACTACTAAGACCCTTTCACGTCCATACCCAAAATTTTATCCCAACAATGTAACCATAATAGCACATGCTGTCAATCACGTGCTTTAACCATAAACGGGTCGTGCCATGGAGACGACCAATAATATATAAAGTAGATTAGAGCACCCCATGGCCGGCAGCCGTTAAAGGCGGCCACGTAGGCGGCCAATCAACCTGTCGCCAATGATGTGAGTGAGGGGACGAATCCTAGTTGCGCAACCCTCTAACTACAGGCCTCAATGAGTTAATAGTAGTGTAGCGGGGACTTGACTTTGACAGTACTCAAGCTCATCATATTTCACATAACACATTGAACATACAATAGCGATCCCAATATATTCATCATTCATTTAAGATAGCATTTTCATACAAGAAGGTCATTTTAAATATTCATGCTTTTCACCCCGTAAGTAAAACATATAAAAAAGTTTGAAAGGGGGCTATGACTCACCTTGATATGCCGAGCATTATATCTACTTATCCAAAATGGGTACTTCCCATCTATAGCTTCCTTGATCATTGATGTGTCGTATTTTATACCCATTTCCCACATTGTATTTAGTTGAATTTGCATGCTTTATGAGTCGTTTGTATATACATTTGGTGCGTTTATGGTATTTGTTAGTGTTTCAGGTTACTGACAGGTATTTAAGCGTAAATCTGGAGAAAACGACATTGTTGAGGTGAAGTAAGTGCTAACGGAGGATTTCAGAAGCATTTGGATGAAGATTGCAGAAAGTCAACAAAAGTCAAAGCTGGAAAAAGGACAATTGCGCCGCAATTGGGGGCGGTTCTGGCAGATTTCGGGAGGCATATAAATAGCATGAAAAAATATCCCAAAACTTTCTTCTCTTTTCCCAGCCGTTTTTGAAGCTTTTTTCAGAGATATTTTCATCTATTTGTCATATTGAAGGATTTCAAACACGATTGGATCAATTTCGTTTGTAGCTTTCGATTATTATCATTCGGTAACAATGAATTCTTCATATTTTATTTGTTATTCTTATTTTAATATGAGTGGCTAATCGCTTCATCATCCATCTTGATGGAGTGAGACAATATGTAAAGATTGCACGATTTTATTAATTCAATGTTGATTTCATTTAACGTTATATCGAGATCTTAGCGTATTTCTTCCTTATAATTTATCTTTAATTGATTGGTGAATTATGTGTGTCTTTAATGGTAATTATTGATTACATATACTTCATTTTGATTGTTTGGGTACAAATGATTGGATCTATGACGGGTACGGTAGATAATCATTCAATGATAATAGGGGGAAATGTGTTAACGGTTGGGTACAATCGATAGGTATAATTGTTATTTTAATAGCCAAATCAATTGTTTGATTAGGGAAGTTATAAAAGATGTCTTGGGGTACCAGTCTTTGTAATGAAACTAGTTTAAGCAAGAGAGTCAAATGATGTCATTAACTTGACGGGTACGGTAGATAATCATTCAATGATAATAGGGGGAAATGTGTTAACGGTTGGGTACAATCGATAGGTATAATTGTTATTTTAATAGCCAAATCAATTGTTTGATTAGGGAAGTTATAAAAGATGTCTTGGGGTACCAGTCTTTGTAATGAAACTAGTTTAAGCAAGAGAGTCAAATGATGTCATTAACTTGACGGGTACGGTAGATAATCATTCAATGATAATAGGGGGAAATGTGTTAACGGTTGGGTACAATCGATAGGTATAATTGTTATTTTAATAGCCAAATCAATTGTTTGATTAGGGAAGTTATAAAAGATGTCTTGGGGTACCAGTCTTTGTAATGAAACTAGTTTAAGCAAGAGAGTCAAATGATGTCATTAACTTGACGGGTACGGTAGATAATCATTCAATGATAATAGGGGGAAATGTGTTAACGGTTGGGTACAATCGATAGGTATAATTGTTATTTTATTTTAATATGAGTGGCTAATCGCTTCATCATCCATCTTGATGGAGTGAGACAATATGTAAAGATTGCACGATTTTATTAATTCAATGTTGATTTCATTTAACGTTATATCGAGATCTTAGCGTATTTCTTCCTTATAATTTATCTTTAATTGATTGGTGAATTATGTGTGTCTTTAATGGTAATTATTGATTACATATACTTCATTTTGATTGTTTGGGTACAAATGATTGGATCTATGACGGGTACGGTAGATAATCATTCAATGATAATAGGGGGAAATGTGTTAACGGTTGGGTACAATCGATAGGTATAATTGTTATTTTAATAGCCAAATCAATTGTTTGATTAGGGAAGTTATAAAAGATGTCTTGGGGTACCAGTCTTTGTAATGAAACTAGTTTAAGCAAGAGAGTCAAATGATGTCATTAACTTGACGGGTACGGTAGATAATCATTCAATGATAATAGGGGGAAATGTGTTAACGGTTGGGTACAATCGATAGGTATAATTGTTATTTTAATAGCCAAATCAATTGTTTGGTGAATTATGTGTGTCTTTAATGGTAATTATTGATTACATATACTTCATTTTGATTGTTTGGGTACAAATGATTGGATCTATGACGGGTACGGTAGATAATCATTCAATGATAATAGGGGGAAATGTGTTAACGGTTGGGTACAATCGATAGGTATAATTGTTATTTTAATAGCCAAATCAATTGTTTGATTAGGGAAGTTATAAAAGATGTCTTGGGGTACCAGTCTTTGTAATGAAACTAGTTTAAGCAAGAGAGTCAAATGATGTCATTAACTTGACGGGTACGGGGTTGGTGCTTTATTTGAGTCTCGGTTATTTAATCAACTTAATTTGGATTTGAACTTCATTTAAGTGCAATCTGAGCGTATTGTTGAGCGAAATCAAGATGGATGCCTTTTAAATATTATTGTTTATAATCATTTTTACTTTCGTCTTCCGACGAACCCTGCCCCGGTCATACCGGATTTAATTATTTACTTTTACTTTTTGCAAAGTGACAATTCGGTCACAAAACCCCTTGTCATTTGAACTACTTAATTTTAACAATTTCTTTCAAAGTCCTTGTCATCGATCTTGACTTACCATTTATCTATACTATACACGAACGGGTCCACTTCCCGAGAGTGTGCATTAGGTAGTAAAATCGGTATTTCTTGTTTATAAATTTAAAACTCGATTTTGCACATCAAGTTTTTGGCGCCGCTGCAAGGGACTTTTGTTTAAGTAGTTGTTTATTTTGTAGTTCGATCCTTTTTCACATTCATTTGTGAGAAAGTTATTGTTTATAAATTTAAAACTCGATTTTGCACATCAAGTTTTTGGCGCCGCTGCAAGGGACTTTTGTTTAAGTAGTTGTTTATTTTGTAGTTCGATCCTTTTTCACATTCATTTGTGAGAAAGTTATTGTTTTACTAGATAGATTGTATTTTATTTACTTTTATTTATACCCATGTGCGGTTGACGGTTTGTTTGTGGTGATTGTGCAGGTTCTTATTAGTTGATGAACACAAGAGCTTCTGGCCGACATTTGCTTAGCCCATTGTCTAATCCAGGGAAAGTCAGACGTCGACTTGTGTCAAGAGATAACCAGGAACCATCCACACCAGTCAAAATAGATTTAGAAACTGCAAATCAAGCTCCACCGGACCAAGCCTTGAAAGAGAAAGTGGTTAATAGTTCGGAAGACGCAGCTTGGATTTTTAAAACAGGAGAAGACTCGGACTCAGAAGATAAAGTTCAAACACCTGAACCGAGTGTACTTGTATTCCCTCGAGTTAACCTTAATATTAACCAACAACCGAGGGGTAGAAGAATGAGAGATGAACAACCGTTAGATCCGAACGCCCGTCCTTACGGGGAGAGAAGAAGAAATATACCGGCGGACCGGGGCACAGCTATTCGCCCTCCGGCTATTTCAGTAGATTTTTCTTTGAAAGGGAATCACCTCAAGAGTGTTGAAGAGGATAAGTTTGATGGGATTCGAAGAAATGACCCATATGCACATCTTGAGAGGTTTGAGAAGATCTGTAGGTTATATCAGTATGGAACATGGCAAGCTGAGGCTGTTAAGTTGGAACTATTTCCTTTAACTCTCATTGGAGATGCAGCTGCTTGGTTTAAGGAGTTACCCGATAACTCATTCACCACTTGGGCCGAACTTCGTGAAGGATTTATTGATGAGTTTTATTCTATGAGAACTCAAAGTCAATTAGAAAATAAAAGCAGAGGCTTTTCTCAAGAATCCGGTGAAGATGTTGTTGATGCATGGAAACGGTTCAAGGAAATGCTCAGAAATTTCCCCGGACATAGTATGGGTACTGAAGAAAGTTTTAAGATTTTCTATGATGGCTTGGATAGAAAGACCAAAAGAGAGCTCGGTTATGCATTTGGGGCTAGTCTAAACAACATTTCCCCGAATGAAGGATACAAGATCCTTGAGGATATGGCAAAGGAGTATTCAACAAGAGATGAGGACCGAGACAAGAGATCCAGTATAAGTACTGTGGCTAAGGTGGAAAGTAGTGAAGATTCTAAGCTTATTACCGAAGTCAAGGCTCTCTCGAAGCAAATAAATGAGTGGTTTGATAATCAAGATAATAGATTCAAGAGGCCGACGGTTGTGAGCATTGTGGAGACTTGCATTATACGGAGGATTTCCCGGATAAACCAGTGCAAGATGTTAGTTACGTTCAGAATCAAGGGAATTTCAACCAAAATACCGGTTATCAAAACCGACCATTAGGTAGTTCTTACCTTACTTCTTCTTTTAATGCTAACAGTTCTGGTTATGGTGGTAACGGGTTTAGTAGGTTCAACAATCAACGAGGCTCGTATCCAGAACTAAGAGATATAGTGAAGGATTTCATTAGTGCCCAGAAGGCAACTAATGAACATGTTGCAAAAGAGTCCAAGAAGGTGATTTCAGTGTTGGACGCATTGACCACTCGTTTGGACGGATTGGGGCACAAGTTGGATCAAGGAGCAAAGAATCAACAAGCCACCATTAAGGATTTAGAAGGAAGGATTGAGAGGCTAGGAAACTCAAATAGGCAGCCCGGTACTTTACCGAGCAACACTCAGCAGAACCCAAAGCCTCAATTCAACAACCAAGGGCAGAATAATCAAGGATCAGGACAGAAGTACACCCCTCCCAATGCTCAAAATGAGTAAGTGAGTGCCATCACTACGAGGACAGGTAAGACTTATGACTCTGCAAACCCTTTACCTGATGACTCTACCCCACTCGTGCAGGTTAATGAAGATGAAGAAACGGGTGATGAAGAAGTTGAGATGGAACCGAACCAAGCCGTGCCAATACCGGCCGTTCCATCCAAACCCGCTGAGAAACCGACGGTGAAGCCTTATCAACCAAAGATTCCATTTCCTCAACGGTTGAGGAAAGAAAAAGTCAAGGAACATTTTAAGAAATTTGTTGATCTTATTCAGTCTGTTAATATAACTGTTCCTTTAGTTGATTTGCTTGCAGGTATGCCAAATTATGCGAAGTTCCTCAAGGAACTTGTCAGCGATAAGAAGAAGCTTGAAGAGGTTAAGACTGCAGTTATGAGTGCCGAATGTTCAGCCATCATTCAGAATCAGATTCCTCCCAAGTTGGAAGATCCAGGGAGTTTTCTAATTGCTTGTTCTTTTGGTGCTTATTTGTGTGAGGCATTGGCTGATCTTAGGGCTAGTATCAATTTGATGCCTTATTCTGTGTATAGGAAGTTGTCATTAGGAGAGTTGACCCCTACCCGCATGAGCATTAGGCTCGCGGATCGTTCTTTCCAATATCCCATGGGGATAGCGGAAAATTTGCAAATTAAAGTAGGGCACATGATATTTCCGGTTGATTTTGTTATTCTTGAGATGGAGGCGGATGCTAAAGTCCCCCTCATTCTTGGCCGACCATTCCTTATGACCGCGGATGCTATCATCCGAGTTAAGGCTAAGGAAATTTCCTTAGGGGTCAGTGATGACCGAGTCATTTTTAATGTTGGTAGAGCACTTAAGCATCCTTACTCTTGTGATGAAACTTGTTTCAGGCTAGATGTGATTGAAGAAGAAGATGCTTTGGAGAAGGAGCTCATGGATTTCTTGGACTTGGAAGAAGGTGAAGCATTGCTAGCTTGCAGTGAAGAAGAGCAAGAGTTGGTTGGAGATATGATGCAAGAGATTATGGCATTAAGTGTTGATGAAACTCTACCGGAAGACGAGACCTTTGAAGAGATCACGGTTAGTGATAGTACTCGGGTGTTAACCTCGGTATAGAATCCTCCTACCGACTTGGAACTCAAGCCGCTTCCGGACCATCTTGAGTATGCATATTTGGAAGGTACATCTCTTTTACCCGTTGTCATCTCATCCTCATTGATGGAGGATGAGAAATCTAGACTTATGATCGTCCTAAAGGCCCATAAAAAGGCCTTTGCATGGAAAATTTCCGATATTCCGGGTACAAGTCCAGAATTTTGCAAACATACCATAAACTTTGTTGATAATGTTAAACCGGTTGTGCAAAGGAAATGAAGGTTGAATCCAAATATGAAAGATGTGGTAAAAAAAGAGATAATCAAATTGCTTGATGCGGGAATCATATTCCCCATCTCGGTTAGTTCATGGGTAAGTCCGGTACATTGTGTACCGAAGAAGGGTGGGATGACCGTAGTTTTAAATGATAAAAATGAATTGGTTCCCAATAGGACTGTCACGGGGTGGAGGGTATGCATAGATTATCGGAGATTAAATGATGCTACCCGCAAAGACCATTTTCCCTTGCCCTTTATTGATCAAATGCTCGAACGGCTCGCCGGTAACGAGTATTTTTTCTTTTTGGATGGGTTCTCCGGGTACTTCCAAATACCCATTGACCCCAAGGACCAAGAAAAGACCACCTTTACTTGTCCCTTTGGCACTTATGCCTATAGGAGGATGCCATTTGGTCTTTGCAATGCCCTGGGTACTTTTCTAAGATGTATGATTGCCATATTTCAGGACATGATCGAAACGTCCATGGAAGTTTTTATGGATGACTTTTCTGTTTTCGGTAGTTCTTTTGAAAATTGTCTTGAAAGTCTTGATAAAATGCTTGAAAGGTGTGAAAGGGCACACTTGGTCTTGAATTGGGAAAAGTGTCATTTTATGTTGGTAGAGCACTTAAGCATCCTTACTCTTGTGATGAAACTTGTTTCAGGCTAGATGTGATTGAAGAAGAAGATGCTTTGGAGAAGGAGCTCATGGATTTCTTGGACTTGGAAGAAGGTGAAGCATTGCTAGCTTGCAGTGAAGAAGAGCAAGAGTTGGTTGGAGATATGATGCAAGAGATTATGGCATTAAGTGTTGATGAAACTCTACCGGAAGACGAGACCTTTGAAGAGATCACGGTTAGTGATAGTACTCGGGTGTTAACCTCGGTATAGAATCCTCCTACCGACTTGGAACTCAAGCCGCTTCCGGACCATCTTGAGTATGCATATTTGGAAGGTACATCTCTTTTACCCGTTGTCATCTCATCCTCATTGATGGAGGATGAGAAATCTAGACTTATGATCGTCCTAAAGGCCCATAAAAAGGCCTTTGCATGGAAAATTTCCGATATTCCGGGTACAAGTCCAGAATTTTGCAAACATACCATAAACTTTGTTGATAATGTTAAACCGGTTGTGCAAAGGAAATGAAGGTTGAATCCAAATATGAAAGATGTGGTAAAAAAAGAGATAATCAAATTGCTTGATGCGGGAATCATATTCCCCATCTCGGTTAGTTCATGGGTAAGTCCGGTACATTGTGTACCGAAGAAGGGTGGGATGACCGTAGTTTTAAATGATAAAAATGAATTGGTTCCCAATAGGACTGTCACGGGGTGGAGGGTATGCATAGATTATCGGAGATTAAATGATGCTACCCGCAAAGACCATTTTCCCTTGCCCTTTATTGATCAAATGCTCGAACGGCTCGCCGGTAACGAGTATTTTTTCTTTTTGGATGGGTTCTCCGGGTACTTCCAAATACCCATTGACCCCAAGGACCAAGAAAAGACCACCTTTACTTGTCCCTTTGGCACTTATGCCTATAGGAGGATGCCATTTGGTCTTTGCAATGCCCTGGGTACTTTTCTAAGATGTATGATTGCCATATTTCAGGACATGATCGAAACGTCCATGGAAGTTTTTATGGATGACTTTTCTGTTTTCGGTAGTTCTTTTGAAAATTGTCTTGAAAGTCTTGATAAAATGCTTGAAAGGTGTGAAAGGGCACACTTGGTCTTGAATTGGGAAAAGTGTCATTTTATGGTGAAAGAGGGTATTGTTTTGGGACACAAAGTTTCAAAAGCGGGATTAGAGGTAGATAAAGCAAAAATTGATGTTATAGCTAAGTTGCCTCCACCCACTAATGTCAAATCTATAAGAAGCTTTTTAGGTCATGCGGGTTTTTATCGTCGGTTCATAAAAGACTTTTCAAAGATAACTCGACCTATGACTAAATTGCTAGAAAAAGATGTCTCATTCCAATTTGATAAAGAATGTCTTCATGCTTTTGACCTCTTAAAGGAGAGATTGACCAATGCACCTGATACGTCCCACGGTGTATCAATATACCAAAGTATATTAAACACAGAACAGTTGAAGAGGGGGGTGAATACAACTTTTCACAATCTTTACAAACTTTTAACACAAAATGTTTTAAGATTCAGATAATGAATATTAAGCAAGTAAGTAAAGTGCAGGAATCATTAAAACAGTAAAGCAGTAAAGAAACAAAAACATTCTTGAACACAGATTGTGGTTTTCAAATGTAATCCTTTATTAAGAAATAATCTATACAAAGAATTACAGGGTTGTTGCGGAATAAAGATAGCCTATAGATATCTAAATAACCCTATGAAATGACAAACAACAATCAATAAGTTTCAGCTCAAGAGAATCAGCCCAAGCTGATCTCATACAGACTAAGCTGTGTGTAAGAGCAGAGAAACTTGTGTGAAGAATGATTCTCAGGAAATGCCACACATATGCAATCCATGAATGAGGCTTTTATAGGCACAAGCGCTCCTTCGTTAGGTGTCCGTTGCAGCTACGTGTTCTTCATTCAGTGGTTGATGAAGGAATAATTAATCGTGCCTTTCATGGTACTTGTGGTCCCCCACGTACTGACGCACATTCTTCATCTACCAATAGGAGTATGGACACGCATATGTAAAACAACCACCAACCTGGATCCTAGGAATCTTCCTAGTCACGTCATTTGTCCTTATCTTCAATCCAGGTTGTTATCTTCACTTGATTGTCAGACACAGATTGGGCCGTTTGTCAAGGCACCAATCTGCCTAAGTGTTTCCAAGCTGACTGCTAATCCCAAGCTGTCTTCCACTAACATCTTGGTCTTCTATCTTCAATCCTCCTCTTCGACTTGGACTGAATGCTAATACATTGTTGATGCAGCTTGAATAACACTTGCTTCCATAAGATAATACAATTACAGGTATGAAGCATGATCTGGGTCAGAGACAGATCGTAAGCTGTGTCAGCTTAGTCTGACCCAGATCAGATTACAAGAACCAAAGATTACTAAGTGTTTATAGGTCAGATTTGTCATCATTAAATTTACAATTAACATTGGGACTCAACAATCTCCCCCTATTTGATGATGACAAAACCCAACTGCACTTTAGACTATCAGCTTACAAAGAATCAAACGAAAATATGACTAACAGCTTGTGACCCTTTGAATCTTTTGGGTTCTTTTCAATCTGATATGAAATTTTAACCAAGAAACTAGATTTGTACAACTGCCTTTGCATATAGAGAATAAATCAAAGATATTACATGTTACATCACTATTCTCCAAGCATTTCAATAGCTTCTTGCTTAACCTCAAATGATGGAGCAACTCTCAGATCTAATTGCCTATCTAACCCTTCATCTATAAGGAACTGCTCATACCCATTACCTTCTTCACTAAAGTTTCTGCAGAATCTGTACAAGGTAAATAGGTGCATAGATGGTACCTGTTTTAGTTCAGCAGTCCTTTGAAACACCAAATTCCCTCTAGCATCTACAAAGTACATCCCATGTTCAGGTTCAGTGATGAACTTCCCACATCTTGCATCTTCAACACCAGCAGGTAGAGACAGATTAAGATTATCAAGAATCTTGTCAATAGCACCAGAAGATAATTGTGCAAGCAACTCTGTAGGAGACAAGTTTTGGAGAAAAACTGAATGGTCACCTCCAGGAGCATCAATCTTTTCAAACCTTCTTCTTTTCTTCTTCAGTGGCTCAGTTGACTCATCTTCATAATCCATATCATATGCAATTGGTCTTGGAAGGCCAGAGATATCAATCTTGTACTTCACAATAGCAGCTAACTTCTTCTCAATGGCTTCCAAGACTGTCTCTTTGTGAACACCAGACATACCAGTAATGGTATTATGTAGTTCCACCCACTCTGTGTATCCTAGATCAAGTAGTTTGTCAAGATCATGGGTTTCCCAGTTGGTTTCATAACCTCTCCTTGTAAACCTTATGCTGGGAATGTTCTTTCCTTTTCGTCTTTTCAGTAGAACTTGGAGGATTGGTTCAGGATGCCTTCTATAATGGATCTTTTCAGTAACTTATCTTTTCTCCAAAGCATCAAACCAATTATGGGCTTTCACACTTTCTTTCACATCTTTAACCTTCTGTGATGGTGTAGAATGAACCACCACTTTCTTCTTTTCTTTTCCTTTGCTCACAACTTTCTTTTTAGAACCAATGGCTGCAAGATCTTCTTCATCTTCCTTATTCAATTGTTCTTGAACAGCCTTGGCAATTTCAGAATCAGAATTAGTTGCAGCAATTCTTTCTCTTTCTAATCTGTACTCCTTAATCATTTTATATGCCACCTCAATTGTTACCCCAAGCTGTGGAGCAGTTTCAGTTGCAATCTCCCAATCCTTTTCTTTCTCAGTTAAGATCTTCACACCACTTAACCCAGCTTCTGTTGTTCTTTTCTTGATCATGAACTGGGACAGAGTGGCTGTGTCTTCACTAGATGAAGATTCATCAATTTGTACTTTGGGAGCTGGGTCAGCTTGAGTTGGCACAGCTTGCACAGGAACAGCTTGGGAGGACTTTCTTTTCTTTTCACCTTTCTTATCTTTTTCAACACCAACTTCCTTCCTTATATCTCCCATTTCAGCATTAACAGTCTCCCCCTTGGTTGTATCACTCTCCTTTTCAGTTTCTTCATTCAATTTTCCAACAGTTTCACCACCAGACTCAGATTCTGGTCTTTTTATCTCTTCCACATCTTCCTTCTCACCTTCCACCCTAGAACCATGCACAACAAATCTTCTATCATTTTGTGCCTCCTCAGCTCTGGCCTTATTCTGTCTCTCTTTCAATCTTTCAAGGTATTCTTCAATGTCCTTGTCAACCTGAGCTTTTTGCCTTTCTCTTTCTAGCTCTATTTCAGCTTCACTCATTGCACTCCTCTTTCTCTTAGTGGCATTCTTCTCCCCCTTTTTGTCATCATCAGCAGGGAAAGAGCTCACTGGAGTAACAAGGAAGTCTTTGAGATCTTGGTTGATCAAGTCAATTTTGACATTGGTGAGACAGCAGGCTCTTCTTAGCTCAACATAATCTTCATGGAGGAGTTCTATCTTGGATTTAACACCCTTAGAAACTTCAATCAGATCATTCTTGAAATCTGCTTGTGACTTGTTTGCAGATCGAAGTTCTATGGTGACTTCCCTTTTAAACTTGGTTGCAACATTCTCAATCTGACCTAGAGTACTCTTGTTTCTTTCATTCTCTTCATTGACAGCCTTTGTAAGACTTTCAAGAGACTCTGTCAGCTTGCTCTGGTTCAGCTGCATCAAATCAACTGCTTTCTTAACATATTCTTCCAATGCAGTCTGATCTTGACTCAGCTTATCCACCTTCTTATCCGTCAAATCCTGATCCTTTTGGATCTTTTCCAAGCATTCGGTCAACTTTGAGCTCTCAACCTTAGAGGTTGAAATGAACTCAGTGAGTTGACCCACAACATCTGAAAATGAGATAGTGGCAGCTTGGGAAGAACTTGCAGTTGGCTTAAAAGCCACTGACTCTGGAAAGAGCAGCCTGCAATCCTTAACATCAGGGTCATTGGGCATATTTAGAAGGGGGTGGAGGTTTAAGGAGTTTTGGAACATTTGCTCATGAGAGTGAGTCTCATGAGTGGATCTGTCAGAATTGATGATGAGTTGGTCAGCCTGAGAAAGATTAACGTTTAATTCAGGCTGAGGGCCAGTGGGAATCTGTTGATCTTGATTTTGATCAACTCCTCCACTGGCATCTTCCATCAGAGCATCCCTTGAGGATGGATGGGCAAACTCATCATCGAATGAAGAATGACTTCCGGAGATAGTGATCAGATTCTCATTGACATTGAGAGGACCATCAATGGTTCCCTTTGCTGCACAAGGGGCTAACATGACTGCCTTAAAGATAGCCAAGTAACCTGCAGAATCCCTCTGTCCAAGGACAGATGCAGACACAGACTCTGCAGGTGTAATGTTTTGTGCAATTGATTGCCCTTCAACAGAGGTGTGTTGTTGCACCAAAGTATCCTTAGGGAGAATTGAGGCCTGTACCCCTCCTTGTGACATAGAAGGGGCATTGGTAGCCTGTGCAGACTCAGAGTGTAAGATAGAAGGAGTCTGATCAGCTTGGGAAGGAGAAGCAGTGTCACCAATGCGTTCGATACTTCTCTCCTTAGGCTGACCATCCTCAGAAATGATGTGCATAACTCTGACTCACTTTGGATCTGGGCTAGATCCTCTGTTACCCCTTTAATGATATCATCAACCTTTTGGGAGGCTGATAATGGCGAATTCGGTTTAGACACAGTATGACCTTGGGAGGAGGTCTTTCTTTCAATACCTTCACCCTGTTTGGAGGGTTGGGTAGCAGTAAGTGTTCCCTTTAACTCGTCTACACTCTTTTGGGAGAGTGCAGATGGGCGTGGCATTTTTGGCTTGTCAGCTTGGGTGACAGGGACAACTTTGGAACGTTCCTTAGCTTTCCCTGCACCTTGGGGGATCTCAAGAGAAGATGTTGCATTATCAACCCCAGAAGCTGACACAGATTTCTTATGCGATCTTTTCTTTTTGGCCTTGAGAGGTACTAAGTCCTCAACAAGGGGTCTTTAGAGTTGGATTTTGAACGAGTGGACAAAGGTGTGGCTAGGGTGGCTGATGTTTTGGCCAACCCTTCACCCTCTTTTGTAGGAGTAGAATGTTGAATAGATTCAGAAGAGTTTGAGGGTTCAGAAGCATGTGTACCTGGGTCCCCCTGATTAGCAGATTGAGTGTTAGACTCAGATCGCGTCGAAGAAGGGACAGCTTCCCTAAGTGCTTCTTGATCCTCTTCTCTTTTCCTGCAAAAATCAAGGTAAATCTGCATTGCTCGGGTCAGACCCTGCACAGATACCTTGGGACTATTGAAGATGTTGTTATTGATAGACTTGCATTCAACAGTCTGACCAGTTGCCAGACTGTAATCATTGTCAAGAATAGCTTCAATGATAAGAGCAAGAATCCTACCATAAGGTATGGTAAGACTCTTCTTATGAACGCGATCAACAAGGTCCTTAAAGATTAAAGCAGCAAAATCTATTCTGGTCATGGTGACCATTGCATGAAAAATCTGCAATTCTAGGACATTAGGCTGATCAAAGCTGCCTGCCTTTACTTGTAAGGTTTTCGAAATTGTGCTCAATAAGTAGTTCCAGATACCAGTTAAATGTTTCATTTTAACTACTGAAGCCAATGGACCAGTATATCCAACTTCTTGTAAAACATTTTTGGCTTCAGTATGAGACACAACAACATCATATTCATCATCAGGCATATAAGACAGCTCAAAAGCAGACCTAAGCCTCTCATAAGAAATGTATATCTTTTTCTTACCGTTGAGGATTGAGCCATAGATTGCAACATCTCCTTTCTTGTTTTGTTTCACAACACAGCTCGCCCAAAATTCACACAAAAGATCTTGAAACACCCAGTCTGGCTTCTCAATCATCACCTTGCCGAATGGATGATGCCATAAGAAAGCCACAATCTCATCGTATCCTTTTGCCCATGAAGGAGGATGAATATTGGCATAAACCAGACTACCAATCTTGATTTTACCAGTATCAAGATCAGCCGGAACCACTACTACCTTATCTCCCACCAGATAAGGTGAAAGCTTATTGGCGCTTATCGGAGCTGGGTATAGACTTTCAGGTTCAGAACTAGATGGAGAATCATTAGAATGAATAGAAACAGATGATGATGCCATTTTGAAAACAAATTTTAGAAGAAATTAAATTTAATAAAACAGTAATCAGATTTGAGAGAAAAGTTGATTTTAAGAAAATATGAACAAGTGATTTGGGATTTAGGTTAAATGAAAGTTATATACAAAACCCAAAATATCTTATTTGAAAAAATTGGAGAGAGAAAGATTTTGATTGGAGGATCAACAAGTAGTGGTGGTACTTTTTCAGTAACCGGCTGTTACCACTACACATGTCACACTCTAATAGGATCAGCAAGTACACTAAATAAAATAACGAAAGTAATAAAACGCACTGAGATATTTAATAACAAAAATAACCACGAAGTTGGGTCAGACTCAGCTTACCCTCTTTCACTTGAAATGCACCAAGTGTGAAAGGGTAGTCTGGGTCTGACACAGCTTACCTCAAAATTTAATATAACTCCAAGGGGTCAGATTTGTTATTACTTAGCTCACTACATTCTACAAATTAAGCATACCTAGCTTACTTATGAGGTAGTTGAACCTTGATTCATCCAATTGCTTTGTGAACAAGTCAGGAAACTGATTGTCTGTTGGAATGAAGTGGAGTTCAACATCTTCTTTCATTACATGATCCCTGATGAAATGATATCTTATATCTATGTGCTTGGTCCTTGAATGAAGCACATGATTGTTTGAAATTGCTATGGCACTGGTACTGTCACAAAATGTTGGAGTTTTTGTTGCAGTGACACCATAGTCTTGAAGCTGATATTGCATCCAAAGAATTTGAGAGCAACAACTTCCTGCAGCAACATATTCAGCTTCTGCAGTGGAAATAGAAACTAAATGCTGCTTCTTGCTAGACCAGCTTACAAGTCTATTGCCAAGCAATTGACAAGCTTCTGAAGTACTTTTTCTGTCAATCTTACAACCTGCAAAGTCAGAATCTGAATAGCCAATTAGATCAAATCCTGAGTCTTTGGAATACCAAAGACCCAGATTGGGACTACCTTTAAGGTATCTAAAGATTCTTTTCACATCCTTAAGATGAGATCCTTTGGACTAGCTTGATATCTTGCACAAAGACATGTAGCAAACATAATATCTGGTCTACTAGCAGTCAAGTAAAGTAATGATCCTATCATACCCCTATAACCTGTGATGTCAATAGATTTGCCATTTTTATCTTCATCCAGCTTATCACCAGTTCCCATAGGAGTTTTCATAGGTGAGCAATCAGTAAAACCAAATTTGTTTAAGAGATCTTTAACATATTTTCCTTGGTTTATGAAAATTCCATTTTTAGTCTGTTTAACTTGTAAACCCAGAAAATAGTTTAGTTCTCCCATCATGCTCATTTCATACTTTTTAGACATTAATTCAGAAAACTTTTTGCAAAGTCTTTCACTGCTAGACCCAAATATTATATCATCTACATAGATTTGTACAAGCAGAATATCACCATTATACTTTCTCACAAACAAAGTCTTGTCAACATTACCTCTTTTGAAGTTATTAGCCAATAAGAATTTAGACAAAGTATCATACCATGCCCTTGGAGCTTGCTTCAACCCATAAAGAGCCTTGTCAAGCTTGAACACATGGTCAGGAAACTTTGAATTTTCAAAACCAGGAGGCTGTTCAACATAGACTTCTTCTTCCATTCCATTTGATAGACCTTGAAACCTTTGTGAGCAGAGAAGGCCAAGAACATTCTGATTGCCTCTAATCTTGCCACTGGTGCAAAAGTCTCATCATAATCAATTCCATCCTCTTGTCTGTAACCAAGAGCTACAATCTTGCTTTATTTCTGGTCACAACTCCCCTTTCATCCATTTTGTTTCTGTAGACCCACTTGGTTCTAATCACAGTCTTGTGATGAGGTCTTGGAACAAGTTCCCAAACCTTATTTCTTTCAAACTGTGTTAGCTCATCTTGCATTGCATTAACCCAAGAGGGATCTTCCAGAGCTTCATCAACCTCAGTTGGTTCCATCTTGCTTACAAAATTGACAAACATGCAGAAGTTGCATGTTGCCTTTCTTCTTGTTTTCACACCAGAGAGTGGATCACCAATGATTTGGTTAATTGGATGACTCTTTGTCCATCTAGTAACTGGGACAATGGACTGATTCAGATTAGATGGTTCAGCATGATCAGCTTAAGGAATAGGCTGATCAGCATGGACAGGAATGGAGGAGTCTGAACCAGTTGGAGAGTCATTTAATGGATTCTGAACAATAAGTTCAGTAGGAGTAGGATCAGCTTGTGCATCTTCAAAGATTGGAACATCTTCTTCTTCTTCAATGAGTTGCTCCCCCTGAGTTTGAGCATTCACAGCTCCAACTGGAGGATTAGTTGGAGGCTCATTCTCAGGTACAACCAGTTCTTCAAAATTGAAGTCTTCATCTTTAGGAGGAGAGCAGTCTGGCTTAGAACAACCTTCATCAATGCTTACATTTACAGAGTTCTCAATTGTTTTAGTTCTCTTGTTGTACACTCTGTAGGCCTTCATCATTGTTGCATATCCAAGTAGGATACCTTCATCTGATTTCTCATCAAACTTTCCAAGATGGTCTTTCTGATTCAGAATATAACAAGGACTTCCAAACATTCTTAGGAAACCAATCTCAGGTTTTCTCCCCCTAAGAAGTTCATATGCAGTCTTCTGATGTCTTTTTACAATGAGGGATCTGTTCTGGGTAAAGCAAGCTGTGTGTACTGCTTCAGCCCAAAAATGAGACTTGACATTGTTTTGAGCCATCATGGATCTGGCAGCTTCAATGAGAGTTCTGTTTCTTCTTTCTGCAACACCATTTTGTTGAGGAGTTCTGGCAGCTGAGTAGACTTGTGAAATTCCCTTTTCACTGCAGAATGAATTAAGAGTGATATTCTTGAATTCAGTACCATTGTCACTCCTTAATTACCTAACAGGCCTTTTGTAGAGAATTTCAGCTTGCTTGATGAAATGAATAATGTTGTCAACAGCTTCACTCTTGTGTCTTAGAAAGAAAACCCAGGTGTATCTTGAATACTCATCAACAATTACCAAGGAGTACCTCATTCCAGTGAATGATGGAGTACTAATTGGTCCAAATAAGTCCATATGAAGCATATCCAAACAATTCTCAATGGTTGAGCATGTTTTAGACTTAAAAGTAGCTTTATGTTGCTTGCCTTTCTCACAAGCACCACACAGCTTGTCCTTCTCATAATTGATCACTCGAAGACCAGACACCAACTCTTTCTTACACAGCTTGTTGATGTCTTTGAAATTCATATGAGACAACCTTTTATGCCACAACCAATTCAGCTCATCTTGAGACTTTGACATGAAACAGACTTCTCTTGTGACAGTTGGATTTCTCATGTCAAAAGAATACAAAGACTCATCCCTCTTTGCAATCAGAACCATATTGCCTTCTAAATCAAGAACAATACCCTTATCAGACCTGAATCTCACTTCATAACCAGCGTCACACAACTGACTTACACTGATCAGATTGTGCTTCAAACCATTTACATATGAGACTCTTCTGAAAGTAAGAGGACCATTTGAAAGAACACCAAAACCTTCAGTCTTTCCTTGAGAATCATCCCCAAAAGTAACATTAGGACCAGCGCGAATCCTAAAGCTACATAGCAGGGACTTACATCCGGTCATATGCTTGGAACATCCACTGTCCAAGTATCCAGGTATTATCATCATGACTGCCCTGCAATTATGATAAGAGATTAGTTCATTTTGGGAACCTATCCAAGGATGGGTTCACCAGAGCTGACCTTCTGGTCTGACTCAGATTGGGTGACTAAACACAGACTCTTATCACATTTTGAAACCCATTGTTGCTTGGTCTGTCCTTTACCAGATTCAAAGTTCTTTCTAGCAACATTCAAAGTTTCCTTCTTAACAAAACCTTTGCCTATTCCAGCTTTCTTACATTCAGCTCTTAATTTTCTTTGATCAACAATTTTTGGATCAGACACCTTCTCAAGAAAATTGGTTTTCATTGACATCTTATCAGTTTTGGACTCAACATATTTTAAAATCAACTTGTCAGAGTCAGACTTGGTGTTACTTGAAATAGACTCAGATTTTGCTTGTGACTCATTTCCTAGAGAACCAGACTTCTTACTCTTTAAAAGCTTAATTTTCTCTTTAGGAACACTGTGATCTCTATCCTTTCTTTTATTTCTCTTTAAACTATTCTTGTTTGTTTTATTCTTTGAATCTGACACAGATTGGGTGATGGTCAGCTTGGACAAGTCAAGACTTTCTTCAGGTTTTAACTCAACAACCTGATCAGCTTCAGACACAGCTTCAACAATGGTCTGACCCATAGTTTCAGGATCTTTAAACCCAATACCAGATTTCTGAGCCAACTTAATTGGTTTAGAAATAGTCTTTTTGGTTTGGACTTTTGGTGGTGAAGGAGGCTGATAACAAGGCTCCATAGCACATACTTCAGCTATGGCTATGGCCTTATCTTAATCACCATCAAAGATAACTTGGATCTGATGAGGTATTTGTTCATTTACACATTTAGCAACTCTTTTAGAGCTTATACACCATGTTTCAGTAATCTGTTTAACCTTTAAAAACTTTTCTTCTGTAGTTTTAGCTTCTTTAATCAAAATGGAGTTTAATTGTTTTTGAGCTTTAACTTCAGATTCTAGTTTTTCAATGGTGTGACTCTTAGAGCTGTTATCAAGTTTCAAAACATGTATTTCCTTTTTGAGTTCTTGATTAAAATGTTTTTGCAGTAAAACCTCATCACCAAGTTTGTTCAGTCTGGACAGCTTCTCATTATCAGACAGATTGGAAAAAGAAGTTACCTCAGGTGGGGCAGTCTGACTGGTAGATGCCTGGTGAGCTGACTCTGATTGCTGTTGTATTTTCACCAATCTTCAGCAAATCTTTGAGTAGCTTCTTTAATCAAAATGGAGTTTAATTGTTTTTGAGCTTTAACTTCAGATTCTAGTTTTTCAATGGTGTGACTCTTAGAGCTGTTATCAAGTTTCAAAACATGTATTTCCTTTTTGAGTTCTTGATTAAAATGTTTTTGCAATAAAACCTCATCACCAAGTTTGTTCAGTCTGGACAGCTTCTCATTATCAGACAGATTGGAAAAAGAAGTTACCTCAGGTGGGGCAGTCTGACTGGTAGATGCCTGGTGAGCTGACTCTGATTGCTGTTGTATTTTCACCAGATCTTCAGCAAATCTTTGAGTAGCTTCTTTAGCCATGAAACACTTGGCATCTTTGTACAGTTCATCATCAGATGATGTGGCACTTTCAGCCCAGTCTTTGGCTACCAGACTCTTCTCATTTTTGTTCACCTTCTCAGTCAGCTCAGCTACTTGTGCTTTCAAGGCTTTGTACTTAGTCTTGAGCTTAGAGTATTTTTCACCTCTTCCACCTTTGGCAGGCACAGCTTGAGCAGTTTCTTTGGATCTGCAATCTCCAGCCATATGTCCAGTCTTGCCACACTTGTAACAAGTGACCTTGGACATATCAAATGGCTTCTTAGTCTTGTCAGCTTGGCCACCTCTTCCTTTTCCTTTAAACTTATTAAAGGATCTCCTTCTGATCCTCTCAGCCAACATAGCTACTTCATTAGCTAGTTCATCACCATCAGATTCATCACATTCAGATTCAGCACAAACAGAGTTAGGATTAGACATCACAGGAATTTCATCATTAACACAAGGAATGATCTCACTACTAATTGAACTAGGGTGTTTAGTCATAGAAGCAACAAGTGCAGCAGCAGGCTGACTATAAGAATCACCCATAGCAATTAACTTTTCAGCCTCTGAACATTCTTGGTTATGAAGCAAACCAAAAAGTCCAGGGAGATCAAGATCATGATAAACAGAACTTAATTTAACAGAAGAAATATAGTTATTCCATTTAGGTGGTAATGAATCAAGAAATTTGCTCTTTAAAACCTCATTTTTCTTATTAATTCCAACAGCAGCTAAATCATTTACTAAGGCATTAAAGCGGGTATGAGTGTCAGTCAAGGATTCATTTCTCAAAGAGAAAAATCTCTCATACCTCCTGGTCAATGTAGTAATTGTGGATTCCATGGAGGTAGAGCAACCCTCAAACATAACAGTCAAAGTACCCCACATTTTCTTTGATCAACAATTTTTGGATCAGACATCTTCTCAAGAAAATTGGTTTTCATTGACATCTTATCAGTTTTGGACTCAACATATTTTAAAATCAACTTGTCAGAGTCAGACTTGGTGTTACTTGAAATAGACTCAGATTTTGCTTGTGACTCATTTCCTAGAGAACCAGACTTCTTACTCTTTAAAAGCTTAATTTTCTCTTTAGGAACACTGTGATCTCTATCCTTTCTTTTATTTCTCTTTAACTATTCTTGTTTGTTTTATTCTTTGAATCTGACACAGATTGGGTGATGGTCAGCTTGGACAAGTCAAGACTTTCTTCAGGTTTTAACTCAACAACCTGATCAGCTTCAGACACAGCTTCAACAATGGTCTGACCCATAGTTTCAGGATCTTTAAACCCAATACCAGATTTCTGAGCCAACTTAATTGGTTTAGAAATAGTCTTTTTGGTTTGGACTTTTGGTGGTGAAGGAGGCTGATAACAAGGCTCCATAGCACATACTTCAGCTATGGCTATGGCCTTATCTTAATCACCATCAAAGATAACTTGGATCTGATGAGGTATTTGTTCATTTACACATTTAGCAACTCTTTTAGAGCTTATACACCATGTTTCAGTAATCTGTTTAACCTTTAAAAACTTTTCTTCTGTAGTTTTAGCTTCTTTAATCAAAATGGAGTTTAATTGTTTTTGAGCTTTAACTTCAGATTCTAGTTTTTCAATGGTGTGACTCTTAGAGCTGTTATCAAGTTTCAAAACATGTATTTCCTTTTTGAGTTCTTGATTAAAATGTTTTTGCAGTAAAACCTCATCACCAAGTTTGTTCAGTCTGGACAGCTTCTCATTATCAGACAGATTGGAAAAAGAAGTTACCTCAGGTGGGGCAGTCTGACTGGTAGATGCCTGGTGAGCTGACTCTGATTGCTGTTGTATTTTCACCAATCTTCAGCAAATCTTTGAGTAGCTTCTTTAGCCATGAAACACTTGGCATCTTTGTACAGTTCATCATCAGATGATGTGGCACTTTCAGCCCAGTCTTTGGCTACCAGACTCTTCTCATTTTTGTTCACCTTCTCAGTCAGCTCAGCTACTTGTGCTTTCAAGGCTTTGTACTTAGTCTTGAGCTTAGAGTATTTTTCACCTCTTCCACCTTTGGATGGCACAGCTTGAGCAGTTTCTTTGGATCTGCAATCTCCAGCCATATGTCCAGTCTTGCCACACTTGTAACAAGTGACCTTGGACATATCAAATGGCTTCTTAGTCTTGTCAGCTTGGCCACCTCTTCCTTTTCCTTTAAACTTATTAAAGGATCTCCTTCTGATCCTCTCAGCCAACATAGCTACTTCATTAGCTAGTTCATCACCATCAGATTCATCACATTCAGATTCAGCACAAACAGAGTTAGGATTAGACATCACAGGAATTTCATCATTAACACAAGGAATGATCTCACTACTAATTGAACTAGGGTGTTTAGTCATAGAAGCAACAAGTGCAGCAGCAGGCTGACTATAAGAATCACCCATAGCAATTAACTTTTCAGCCTCTGAACATTCTTGGTTATGAAGCAAACCAAAAAGTCCAGGGAGATCAAGATCATGATAAACAGAACTTAATTTAACAGAAGAAATATAGTTATTCCATTTAGGTGGTAATGAATCAAGAAATTTGCTCTTTAAAACCTCATTTTTCTTATTAATTCCAACAGCAGCTAAATCATTTACTAAGGCGTTAAAGCGAGTATGAGTGTCAGTCAAGGATTCATTTCTCAAAGAGAAAAATCTCTCATACCTCCTGGTCAATGTAGTAATTGTGGATTCCATGGAGGTAGAGCAACCCTCAAACATAACAGTCAAAGTACCCCACATTTTCTTTGCTGTTGAACACATTTTAATTGAATGGTAAAGGTCTTTGGGCACAGCTTAGACAATGAAATTTCTAGCCTTCACATCCAAGTTTGCCAACCTCCTATCCTCATCCCCCCAATCTGCCTTGTCCTTAACAATAGATTTGACTGTGGCAGGAATGGTTGGTTGACCTTCCCTGACCACAGCTTCTACCACAATGGTTTGTGTAGGAACAGAAGGACCATCTGCAAGGATTTCAGGCATATTGTTATCGATGGATTCAAGGAACAAAGACATTCTACCTTTCCACCCACTGAAATCATCTTTGTCAAACATGGGTGGTCGGGTTGAAGAACCATTATTTATATATGATGACATAATGCTTTACTATAAATGAAAATATGCAAGGATCAAGTCAAGTTAATTCTCAACCTGTCTCTGATACCAATTGATATGTCCCACAGTGTATCAATATACCAAAGTATATTGAACACAGAACAGTTGTAGAGGGGGGTGAATACAACTTTTCACAATCTTTACAAACTTTTAACACAAAACGTTTTAAGATTCAGATAATGAATATTAAGCAAGTAAGTAAAGTGCAGGAATCATTAAAACAGTAAAGCAGTAAAGAAACAAAAACATTCTTGAACACAGATTGTGGTTTTCAAATGTAATCCTTTATTAAGAAATAATCTATACAAAGAATTACAGGGTTGTTGCGGAATAAAGATAGCCTATAGATATCTAAACAACCCTATGAAATGACAAATAACAATCAATAAGTTTCAGCTCAAGAGAATCAGCCCAAGCTGATCTCGTACAGACTAAGCTGTGTGTAAGAGCAGAGAAACTTGTGTGAAGAATGATTCTCAGGAAATGCCACACATATGCAATCCATGAATGAGGCTTTTATAGGCACAAGCGCTCCTTCATTAGGTGTTCGTTGCAGCTACGTGTTCTTCATTCAGTGGTTGATGAAGGAATAATCAATCGTGCCTTTCATGGTACTTGTGGTACCCCACGTACTGACGCACATTCTTCATCTACCAATAGGAGTATGGACACGCATATGTAAAACAACCACCAACCTGGATCCTAGGAATCTTCCTAGTCACGTCATTTGTCCTTATCTTCAATCCAGGTTGTTATCTCCACCTTTGGCTGGCACAGCTTGAGCAGTTTCTTTGGATCTGCAATCTCCAGCCATATGTCCAGTCTTGCCACACTTGTAACAAGTGACCTTGGACATATCAAATGGCTTCTTAGTCTTGTCAGCTTGGCCACCTCTTCCTTTTCCTTTAAACTTATTAAAGGATCTCCTTCTGATCCTCTCAGCCAACATAGCTACTTCATTAGCTAGTTCATCACCATCAGATTCATCACATTCAGATTCAGCACAAACAGAGTTAGGATTAGACATCACAGGAATTTCATCATTAACACAAGGAATGATCTCACTACTAATTGAACTAGGGTGTTTAGTCATAGAAGCAACAAGTGCAGCAGCAGGCTGACTATAAGAATCACCCATAGCAATTAACTTTTCAGCCTCTGAACATTCTTGGTTATGAAGCAAACCAAAAAGTCCAGGGAGATCAAGATCATGATAAACAGAACTTAATTTAACAGAAGAAATATAGTTATTCCATTTAGGTGGTAATGAATCAAGAAATTTGCTCTTTAAAACCTCATTTTTCTTATTAATTCCAACAGCAGCTAAATCATTTACTAAGGCGTTAAAGCGAGTATGAGTGTCAGTCAAGGATTCATTTCTCAAAGAGAAAAATCTCTCATACCTCCTGGTCAATGTAGTAATTGTGGATTCCATGGAGGTAGAGCAACCCTCAAACATAACAGTCAAAGTACCCCACATTTTCTTTGCTGTTGAACACATTTTAATTGAATGGTAAAGGTCTTTGGGCACAGCTTAGACAATGAAATTTCTAGCCTTCACATCCAAGTTTGCCAACCTCCTATCCTCATCCCCCCAATCTGCCTTGTCCTTAACAATAGATTTGACTGTGGCAGGAATGGTTGGTTGACCTTCCCTGACCACAGCTTCTACCACAATGGTTTGTGTAGGAACAGAAGGACCATCTGCAAGGATTTCAGGCATATTGTTATCGATGGATTCAAGGAACAAAGACATTCTACCTTTCCACCCACTGAAATCATCTTTGTCAAACATGGGTGGTCGGGTTGAAGAACCATTATTAATATATGATGACATAATGCTTTACTATAAATGAAAATATGCAAGGATCAAGTCAAGTTAATTCTCAACCTGTCTCTGATACCAATTGATATGTCCCACAGTGTATCAATATACCAAAGTATATTGAACACAGAACAGTTGTAGAGGGGGGTGAATACAACTTTTCACAATCTTTACAAACTTTTAACACAAAACGTTTTAAGATTCAGATAATGAATATTAAGCAAGTAAGTAAAGTGCAGGAATCATTAAAACAGTAAAGCAGTAAAGAAACAAAAACATTCTTGAACACAGATTGTGGTTTTCAAATGTAATCCTTTATTAAGAAATAATCTATACAAAGAATTACAGGGTTGTTGCGGAATAAAGATAGCCTATAGATATCTAAACAACCCTATGAAATGACAAATAACAATCAATAAGTTTCAGCTCAAGAGAATCAGCCCAAGCTGATCTCGTACAGACTAAGCTGTGTGTAAGAGCAGAGAAACTTGTGTGAAGAATGATTCTCAGGAAATGCCACACATATGCAATCCATGAATGAGGCTTTTATAGGCACAAGCGCTCCTTCATTAGGTGTTCGTTGCAGCTACGTGTTCTTCATTCAGTGGTTGATGAAGGAATAATCAATCGTGCCTTTCATGGTACTTGTGGTACCCCACGTACTGACGCACATTCTTCATCTACCAATAGGAGTATGGACACGCATATGTAAAACAACCACCAATCCTGGATCCTAGGAATCTTCCTAGTCACGTCATTTGTCCTTATCTTCAATCCAGGTTGTTATCTTCACTTGATTGTCAGACACAGATTGGGCCATTTGTCAAGGCACCAATCTGCCTAAGTGTTTCCAAGCTGACTGCTAATCCCAAGCTGTCTTCCACTAACATCTTGGTCTTCTATCTTCAATCCAGGTTGTTATCTTCACTTGATTGTCAGACACAGATTGGGCCATTTGTCAAGGCACCAATCTGCCTAAGTGTTTCCAAGCTGACTGCTAATCCCAAGCTGTCTTCCACTAACATCTTGGTCTTCTATCTTCAATCCTCCTCTTCGACTTGGACTGAATGCTAATACATTGTTGATGCAGCTTGAATAACACTTGCTTCCATAAGATAATACAATTACAAGTATGAAGCATGATCTGGGTCAGAGACAGATCGTAAGCTGTGTCAGCTTAGTGTAACACCCGTTTTGTAAAAATATGGATTTCCAAAAATTTTCGCCTAACGGCGTCAATAAAGCGGAAACAGTTTATTAAAGAACCTCAACCAAAGAAAACAGTTGAGAAACAATAGTGGTGTTACTAATAGCATCAAATCAGTAATAAAAGAAATCCATAAGATTGCCCAACATAAAGCAATCATAACATAGTCATTACATAAGTTCCGTAAAGGAAAACAATAACATAAGGTCTATGCGAAGCTATCGGGTAAACTAAAGCCAACTTGATCATCTACCCATCTCTCGCCAAAGCTTCACACGTCATCTCACTGCCTAACCTGAGGGGTGTCAACACATAAGAAGAAACAAGTGTTAGCTATAAAGCTAAGTAAGATAACACCAGGTTTAAGCAAAACATTTCATCCATATAAATACGTCACTTTAAAACATTACGTCATTTTAATTAGGCTTTCATATCATCACATAAAACATATCCACATCACATATAAGCATAGAGTTCATGACCCTAAGCGTGCCTAATCAATTTCGTCATTTCATCTCATCTCATTAAGTTGTGACTAGGTCACCGTTAAGTTGTAACCGAAGTTACCGTTAAGGAAAGACAATGTCGATCCATGAGTAGCACGTTATGTTCATAACATTAGGTGGGTCATCAGGCCACCCGAACTACTCGCCACATATGACTTGTTGCAAGGAGTCACCCGAGCAACCATTTTAACGTACCCTCCCACATACGGGCACTACGTACTCTCCCACATGCGAGCACGACGTACTCTCCCACATACGAGCACTACGTACTCTCCCACATACGGGCACTACGTACTCTCCCACATACGGAGCACTACGTACTCTCCCACATACGAGCACGATTTATACGTACTCTCCCACATACGGGCACTACGTACTCTCCCACATACGGGCACTACGTACTCTCCCACATACGGAGCACTACGTACTCTCCCACATACGGGCACTACGTACTCTCCCACATACGGGCACTACGTACCCTCCCACATACGGGCACTACGTACTCTCCCACATACGAGCACTACGTACTCTCCCACATACGAGCACTACGTACTCTCCCACATACGAGCACGACGTACTCTCCCACATACGGGCACTACGTACCCTCCCACATACGGGCACTACGTACTCTCCCACATACGAGCACTACGTACTCTCCCACATACGAGCACTACGTACTCTCCCACATACGAGCACGACGTACTCTCCCACATACGGAGCACTACGTACTCTCCCACATACGGAGCACTACGTACTCTCCCACATACGAGCACTACGTACTCTCCCACATACGGGCACTACGTACTCTCCCACATACGGGCACTACGTACTCTCCCACATACGGAGCACTACGTACTCTCCCACATACGAGCACTACGTACTCTCCCACATACGGGCACTACGTACTCTCCCACATACGGGCACTACGTACTCTCCCACATACGGGCACTACGTACTCTCCCACATACGGGCACTACGTACTCTCCCACATACGGGCACTACGTACTCTCCCACATACGGGCACTACGTACTCTCCCACATACGGGCACTACGTACTCTCCCACATACGGGCACTACGTACTCTCCCACATACGGGCACTACGTACTCTCCCACATACGGGCACTACGTACTCTCCCACATGAGAGCACGACGTACTCTCCCACATACGGAGCACTACGTACTCTCCCACATACGGGCACTACGTACTCTCCCACATACGGGCACTACGTACTCTCCCACATACGGGCACTACGTACTCTCCCACATACGGGCACTACGTACTCTCCCACATACGGGCACTACGTACTCTCCACATACGGGCACTACGTACTCTCCCACATACGGGCACTACGTACTCTCCCACATACGGGCACTACGTACTCTCCCACATACGGGCACTACGTACTCTCCACATACGGGCACTACGTACTCTCCCACATACGGGCACTACGTACTCTCCCACATACGGGCACTACGTACTCTCCCACATACGGGCACTACGTACTCTCCCACATACGGGCACTACGTACTCTCCCACATACGGGCACTACGTACTCTCCCACATACGGGCACTACGTACTCTCCCACATACGGGCACTACGTACTCTCCCACATACGGGCACTACGTACTCTCCCACATACGGGCACTACGTACTCTCCCACATACGGGCACTACGTACTCTCCCACATACGGGCACTACGTACTCTCCCACATACGGGCACTACGTACTCTCCCACATACGGGCACTACGTACTCTCCCACATACGGGCACTACGTACTCTCCCACATACGGGCACTACGTACTCTCCCACATACGGGCACTACGTACTCTCCACATACGGGCACTACGTACTCTCCCACATACGGGCACTACGTACTCTCCCACATACGGGCACTACGTACTCTCCCACATACGGGCACTACGTACTCTCCCACATACGGGCACTACGTACTCTCCCACATACGGGCACTACGTACTCTCCCACATACGGGCACTACGTACTCTCCACATACGGGCACTACGTACTCTCCCACATACGGGCACTACGTACTCTCCCACATACGGGCACTACGTACTCTCCCACATACGGGCACTACGTACTCTCCCACATACGGGCACTACGTACTCTCCCACATACGGGCACTACGTACTCTCCCACATACGGGCACTACGTACTCTCCCACATACGGGCACTACGTACTCTCCCACATACGGGCACTACGTACTCTCCCACATACGGGCACTACGTACTCTCCACATACGGGCACTACGTACTCTCCCACATACGGGCACTACGTACTCTCCCACATACGGGCACTACGTACTCTCCCACATACGGGCACTACGTACTCTCCCACATACGGGCACTACGTACTCTCCACATACGGCACTACGTACTCTCCCACATACGGGCACTACGTACTCTCCCACATACGGGCACTACGTACTCTCCCACATACGGGCACTACGTACTCTCCCACATACGGGCACTACGTACTCTCCCACATACGGGCACTACGTACTCTCCCACATACGGGCACTACGTACTCTCCCACATACGGGCACTACGTACTCTCCCACATACGGGCACTACGTACTCTCCCACATACGGGCACTACGTACTCTCCCACATACGGGCACTACGTACTCTCCCACATACGGCACTACGTACTCTCCCACATACACCTATCGTACATTAACATATGAAATATAAGTCATTTGGGACCTTAAAACGACTCTCGTATGACCTTAGGACTGACTATGTAAAAGTCCAGCATTAAACCTTACGAATTTAGCCTAAACGAACTTAGAAAACGAATTTGAGCATCAAACGAACTTAGCCTTCGTTTTTAGATTCAAACGAAGATGATCTTCGTTTTGTCAAACGAAGTTAGATTCCAGAAACGAATTTAGGCTCAACGAAGATGGCTCAAACGAACTTAAGCCTAAGTTCGTCCAGAATTCAAAAACGGCTATGTTCTTCATTTTTCCAGAAATCGATCGACTATGGCTTCTTCCAAAACACGTTTTTGACATATTTAAACATCTTTCGATCATCAAGATCGTTTATACACCCGTTAAACACCATTACGAACATCAATTAACCAAAACATCTTTTAAACTCTAATTAATTGCAAAACCCTTTTAAAATCAGTTTTGAATCAATATTAAAACATCTTTTAGAACTGAAAATACATATAACAACCCATTGATTACCTGATTGCTTTGATAGCCAATTGAAAGTAACCCAAAATACACAATCAATTCAACCAAAACTTGAACAATTGCTTTTAGAAATCGATTAAGGGATTGGAGAGGCTGTGAATGTTCTAATTAAGTTTAGAGGCTGCCAAATTAACCTAGATTAGGCTAATCCCTTTCTTAACCCGTTTTTAACTTTTCACCATTGGCAAAACTAGTCCCTGGACTTCATATCGACTTTATTTCGCTTAAAAACACTTATTGGGGATACATATAACACACTAAAGCACTTTCGCACACTACAAAGGCCTTTTACACATCATTTAAATCTACTTTATTGTCACTCATTAAAGATAATTAAATCTCACATATAGGGCACATAAACATGTAAACACATATTTCCACACAACCGTATCACGGACTTATAATTTGACCTAACGACGTTAGTCAACATATACGTTTAAGTTTTGGGATGTTACAATTACCTCCCCCTTAAGAGGATTCCGTCCCCGGAATCACTTCAGCATCAAAAAGGTGGGGATAGGTCTCCCGCATTACGGACTCGGTCTCCCAAGTCATACTTTCGCCGTGATTGTGTTTCCACTTTATGAGAACTAGATCGATAGTCTTTCGTCGTAACTTCTTTTGTTTCTTTCCCATTATAGCAACAGGTTCATCGACAATCTGCTTGTTGGGATTAATACTTACGTCCTCGAGTGGAATGACATCCGTTTCATTCGCATAGCACTTACGTAGATAACACACATGAAATGTGTTGTGAATTCCATTAAGTTCTGGAGGTAAGTCCAGCTTAAATGCCTGTTCATTAACCTTCTTAATGATCTTAAAAGGTCCAATGAATCTGGGGCTTAACTTTCCACGTTTTCCAAACCGTAATACACCTTTCCAAGGCGACACTTTGAGTAAAACCATTTCGCCTTCTTTAAAATCGAACGGCCTCCTTTTCTTATCAGCATATGACTTTTGCCTTTCGCGAGCAACACGTAAGGCTTTCTTTGCAACATTAACTTTATCGGCCGTAATTTGTACCACTTCGGGTCCAGCGAATTGCTTTTCCCCGGGCTCCAACCAACAACTAGGAGTCCGACACTTTCTACCATATAACATCTCATAAGGTGGCATTCCTATACTTGCGTGATAACTATTGTTATACGCAAACTCGATAAGAGGTAGGTGTTTATCCCACGAACCACCATAATCCATTACACAAGCTCTGAGCATATCTTCGAGCGTTTGAATAGTCCTTTCACTTTGCCCATCGGTCTGCGGATGATAGGCTGTGCTTAGACGAACTTGAGTACCAAATTCCCGTTGAAAACTCTTCCAAAATTTGGAAACGAATCGAGCATCACGATCTGACACAATCGATATCGGAACACCATGTTTAGAAACCACTTCATCAATATACAACGTAACGAAATTTTCCATAGGAGCATTCTCACGAACTGGGAGGAAATGGGCACTCTTCGTTAATTGATCGACAATAACCCATATCATATCGTGACCACGAGGCGTTCTTGGAAGCTTGGTTATAAAATCCATCGTAATACGATCCCATTTCCACTCAGGGATCTCGAGTTGCTGAAACTTCCCGTAAGGCTTTTGATGTTCAGCTTTCACCTTCGCACACGTCAAACATTTCTGTACGTACATCATTACATCGTTCTTAATACTGGGCCACCAATAAAATGGCTTCAGATCTGCATGCATTTTTGTGGCACCAGGGTGTACAGAATACTTAGTTTTGTGAGCTTCATCCATTACTAACTCACGATTGCCTCCATAGAGAGGAACCCATATTCTACCCTTGTAAGTTCGAAGGCCACGACTATTTTCTTCCATTTGGAGTCTGTTCTTCTTCTTTTTCCCAATAGACTCCGCTTTCACATTATCATCCTTTAACGCTTCGATTTGAGCTAATCGAATAGGTTCCAGTAAATTCGACTCAATCTTTGTAATCATCGCACATAATCTACTTTTCGCATATCCTTTGCGGCTTAAGGCATCAGCAACCACATTAGCTTTGCCTGGGTGATATTTGATCTCACAATCATAATCCTTTAATAACTCCATCCACCGACGTTGTCTAACATTCATGTCCTTCTGAGTGAACACATACTGTAAGCTTTTATGATCCGTATAAAGGGTACACTTTGTACCATACAGATAATGTCGCCACAATTTCAGAGCAAAAACAACAGCAGCCAGCTCAAGGTCATGAGTAGGATAGTTCCGCTCATGAGGCTTCAGCTGTCGAGAGGCGTAAGCGATAACTTTGTCTCGTTGCATTAATACACACCCTAACCCCGTGATGGATGCGTCACTATAGACCACTAAATCATCTGTTCCTTCGGGTAAGGCTAAGACTGGAGCTTCACACAACTTCTTTTTCAACGTTGTGAAGGCTTTCTCTTGAGCATCGGCCCACACAAACTTCACACCTTTCTTCGTTAATTGATCGACAATAACCCATATCATATCGTGACCACGAGGCGTTCTTGGAAGCTTGGTTATAAAATCCATCGTAATACGATCCCATTTCCACTCAGGGATCTCGAGTTGCTGAAACTTCCCGTAAGGCTTTTGATGTTCAGCTTTCACCTTCGCACACGTCAAACATTTCTGTACGTACATCATTACATCGTTCTTAATACTGGGCCACCAATAAAATGGCTTCAGATCTGCATGCATTTTTGTGGCACCAGGGTGTACAGAATACTTAGTTTTGTGAGCTTCATCCATTACTAACTCACGATTGCCTCCATAGAGAGGAACCCATATTCTACCCTTGTAAGTTCGAAGGCCACGACTATTTTCTTCCATTTGGAGTCTGTTCTTCTTCTTTTTCCCAATAGACTCCGCTTTCACATTATCATCCTTTAACGCTTCGATTTGAGCTAATCGAATAGGTTCCAGTAAATTCGACTCAATCTTTGTAATCATCGCACATAATCTACTTTTCGCATATCCTTTGCGGCTTAAGGCATCAGCAACCACATTAGCTTTGCCTGGGTGATATTTGATCTCACAATCATAATCCTTTAATAACTCCATCCACCGACGTTGTCTAACATTCATGTCCTTCTGAGTGAACACATACTGTAAGCTTTTATGATCCGTATAAAGGGTACACTTTGTACCATACAGATAATGTCGCCACAATTTCAGAGCAAAAACAACAGCAGCCAGCTCAAGGTCATGAGTAGGATAGTTCCGCTCATGAGGCTTCAGCTGTCGAGAGGCGTAAGCGATAACTTTGTCTCGTTGCATTAATACACACCCTAACCCCGTGATGGATGCGTCACTATAGACCACTAAATCATCTGTTCCTTCGGGTAAGGCTAAGACTGGAGCTTCACACAACTTCTTTTTCAACGTTGTGAAGGCTTTCTCTTGAGCATCGGCCCACACAAACTTCACACCTTTCTTCGTTAATTCCGTCATTGGCTTGGCAATGCGCGAGAAATCTTGAATAAAACGTCGATAGTAGCCAGCCAAACCGAGAAAACTCTTTATTTCTGTTGGAGACTTAGGCTGCTCCCACTTCGACACCGCTTCTATCTTTGCAGGATCCACTTTTATACCATCAGAGGAGACGACATGGCCGAGGAAATGAACTTCCTTTAGCCAGAACTCACACTTGGAGAACTTAGCATAAAGCTTTTTCTCTCTGAGGACTTGAAGGACAGCCCTCAAATGCTCTCTATGTTCCTCTTCCGTCTTTGAATACACAAGAATGTCGTCGATGAAAACAATAACGAAATGATCCAAGAATGGTCGACAAACACGGTTCATCAAATCCATAAACTTCGCTGGAGCATTTGTCAAACCGAATGGCATAACAAGGAACTCGTAATGACCATAACGAGTTCGGAACGCTGTTTTGGCTACACTTTCCTCTTCAACCTTCAGTTGATGATAGCCAGATCGTAAGTCGATCTTCGAAAAATAGGAAGCACCTTGAAGTTGATCGAACAAATCATCAATGCGAGGGAGTGGATACTTATTCTTCACTGTTCTTTTATTCAGCTCGCGATAATCGATACACATACGCATGGATCCGTCTTTCTTCTTTACGAAAAGGATAGGAGCACCCCATGGAGAGGAACTCGGACGAATGAAACCTTTATCTAAAAGTTCCTGAATTTGAGTCATCAGCTCCTTCATCTCTGTCGGAGCTAACCGATACGGAGCTTTGGCTACAGGAGTAGCACCAGGAATAAGGTCGATAGAAAACTCAACCTCACGGTCAGGAGGAAGACCTGGAAGATCTTCAGGGAAAACATCAGGAAACTCGGAAACAACATCGACATCAGAGACTGTAGGCTTCGCGATACGAGAATCGATGACATAAGCTAGAAAATGTGACTTAGTTTGCCGTATACAACGAAGTGCTTTCATCATCGAGATCACCTTAACATTTCCCGGCTTCTTGTCACCATAGACACAAACACCTTTTCCGTCAGGGGTAGCGATACGAACTATTTTCTTTGCACATAAGACGACAGCATCATTTTTCGACATCCAGTCCATACCGAGAACAACATCAGGAAACTCGGAAACAACATCGACATCAGAGACTGTAGGCTTCGCGATACGAGAATCGATGACATAAGCTAGAAAATGTGACTTAGTTTGCCGTATACAACGAAGTGCTTTCATCATCGAGATCACCTTAACATTTCCCGGCTTCTTGTCACCATAGACACAAACACCTTTTCCGTCAGGGGTAGCGATACGAACTATTTTCTTTGCACATAAGACGACAGCATCATTTTTCGACATCCAGTCCATACCGAGAACAACATCAAAACTAGGAATGGTAGCGGGTAACAGGTTAGCAGTAAACAAACGACCCTCTATTTCTAAAGGACAATCAGAGTAACCTTCCCGAATAATAGACGTTGCACCATTAGCCACTTCTACTTCTATAGGGCACCGTAAAGAACTAGTAGTCATGTCTAACTTAGGAGCAAACAGAGTAGACACAAAAGATTTGTTCACACCAGAATCAAATAACACATTAGCAGGTTTGGAGTTAACAATAAGGGTAGCAGTAACTACCTGATCATCGTCTTTTGCCTCCTCAGCCGTCATCTGAAAAGCACGGGCTTTGGCTTTGGAAGCTTCCGCTTTCTTTCCCTCATCTTTCTTCATTTGGGGACAATCGGCAATACGGTGCTTTGCATCTCCACATTTATAACATCTTGCTTTATCAGTGCATTCATCAAAAGTATGACCTTGTGCTCCACACCTATTGCACCTGCGGGTCTTAGCAGAACACTGACCAAAATGAAAAGCCTTGCAGCTAGAACACCATTTTCCATCCTTGTCTGTTTTTCCCTTGTCGGAGGACGAAGATCCCTTAAATTTCTTACCAAAACGATTTGACCCACCAAACCTCCGCTTATTGCCAGACTTCTTCTCATCCTCTTTCTTTTCAACTTTCTTATCCGCAGCAAATCATCATCAAGCTTTTTGGATTCTTTGATTGCTTCAGTTAGGGTCTTATGCTGCCTACAAATACCTCGATAACTTGGAGGTAAACCATCGACATAGCAGGCGACTTGATCTGCATCAGTTCTGAATAGATGACCCACGAATTTCATCTTTTCCATAAAGGAACGAGCATAATCATTAACTTTACCAATTTCAGCCGTCAAAGCACGAAACTCCTTTTCCATCTTGCGCTGTTCATGAGTCCCGATATACTCCTCAATAAACTTCTGCTTGAAGGTAGCCCATGTGATAGCAGATACCATAACTGGAGTCATCGAAATAGTAATGCTCTTCCACCAATCTCGAGCACCTTCTTTCAACATTCTACTCGCACACAACACCTTTTTATCCTCTGGACAGTCACAAGCTTCAAAGACCATCTCAGTATCATCAAGCCATTCCATACAACCTACTGCGTTAAGTGTTCCATTGAATTTCTGAGCTCCACACTTCTGGAAACTTTACATTTTAGTGGCGGTTGATTATGTTTCGAAATGGGCCGAGGCTAAGGCCTTGCCAACTAATGATGCAAGGGTTGTTATTGATTTCTTAAAGAATTTATTTTGTCTTTTTGGTTGTCCTAAGGCCTTAATCAGTGATCGTGGAACTCATTTCGCGAATCACCAACTTGCTAAGGTGTTAAAGAGGTATGGTGTTCATCATCGTTTCTCTACTTCTTATCACCCGCAAACGAGTGGCCAAGTAGAAAATACTAATAGGGCTTTAAAACGAATCTTAGAGAAAACTATAGGTGATAATCCTAAAAATTGGTCTAAGAAGTTGGATGATGCTTTATGGGCTTTTAGAACCGCATTTAAGACTCCAATCGGGAGTACACCTTATAGGTTGCTTTATGGGAAGACATGTCATTTGCCTTTAAAAATGGAGCATAAAGCTTATTGGGCTCTTAGGAATTGCAATATGGACTTAGTTGAAAGTAGTGAATTGAGAATGTTGCAATTACATGAGTTAGATGAGTTGAGGTTGAATGCTTATGAGAATTCTAGGCTCTACAAGGAGAGGACTAATGTTTGGAATGATCGTAGGATTAGAGAGAAGGATTTTAAAGCCGATGATAAAGTTTTGTTGTTCCTTTCCAAGTATAAGTTCAAGCAACCCAAGTTGACTTCTAGGTGGACCGGCCATTTTGTGATCAAACATGTCTATCCGTCTGGTTATGTTGAATTGTTTAAATCGGATGGAGCTACTTTTATTGTTAATGGGCACAGGTTGAAGCTTTATCATGAAGAAGAGGAAAATGTGGGAGTCGTCGTTGACGAGCTTCCATTTTTCGGAATGGATCAATGAAGAAAGGACTGTGAGTCGAGCTAAAGACTCGTTAATAACTTAAGTGCTTCGCGGGAGGCAACCCGTGTTTCTTGTTTTCATTATTGTTTATCTGTCATTGGTAATGTGTTTTAATAAGAATTGCAGGTAGGAGCCGCTCTCATGCCTTCCGGTAAGTCGTTTTCAAGGAAGAAAACAAAGGTAAGTGTGGGGGAGGTGAATTGCGCCGCAACATAAGTTGCGCCGCAACATAAGTTGCGCCGCAATGAACTGTTTTGATTGCGCCGCAACTATACAAGTTGCGCCGCAACCTATCTTCTATTTTTCAGTTGCGCCGCAGGTAGTTGTTGCGCCGCAACGAGTCATGTTTCAGAAAAATCAAAAAATAAAAATATAAAAAATAAAAAATAAAAAATTTAAATTCAAAAATAAGGCATTGCGCCACAACAGGTCGATTGCGCTGCAACCCGGGTCAAACCGGGTCAATCAATTTCAATCAATAAGGGGATCGAGGGTTTTATTCTTCTTTCACACACACATAAATTATTGAGATCCTCCTTCTCCTCTCAAACTTTCCAGCCGACCCATCTTCTTTTCTTCCCTTATTTTCTTTAATTTTCCCTCTTAATCTTTTATCTTAAATCATCATAATGACAAGAACCGGAAAGGTATGTGTTTCTTTAACCTCTATTCATGGCTTTAATTCATTAATTTCATAAGTGTTCTTAAATAATTCGAATCTATATGGGTTTATGCTTATTTTGCTTCTTAAATTTTGAATTTGATGTTGAATGGGGTTAGAACAATGAGGGTTTGGTTGTTTTGTTTGAAGGATTGATGATTTGTTCTTGTGGATTGTGTTATTCAAATTAACTTAGGGTTAATTAAAGCTTGTTTTTCTTAATTAAATGCTAAACCCTAAGAATTAAGTTGTTATCTAGTTTGTGGGAATTTTGTTGTTCATCCCTGCTGCTGCTCGTACTCAACCCAGAAAACATCCAATTGCGTCGTAACTCCTAGTTGCGCCGCAACTGGATTACAGACAGTGAAGTTGCGCCGCAATGAAGGTAGTTGCGCCGCAACTTGACTTGTTTCAGCCCTGCCATGGTTATGCTTATATATATGCTTATATGTCGGGTTTCAATGTTTTAATTGTTTCTTGTATGTGTAGGAACCCGCTTCCTCTAGCCGTGCAGGACGAGGCAAGGCAAGAAGCTCGTCGGCTGCTGCACCTGCTGAAAGTGGTCTTACACCTGAAGCCACTGCTATGGGAATTCCTACCCACCCGTGGTTACGATTCCCTAGAGCTCCTCCCGAGAAGAAGGTTGAATATACCAACAGGTTGGCCACTATTTTCCAGAAAGACATAGTTGAACCTAGGTATATGGAATCTAGTATGTTGGATACGTTAAATGTTCGTGGGGGTATAAGTAGGTATATGAATTTGATGGGTAGTTCGAATGATATGGATGGTTATCCCGTAGCCAAGGAATTTAGTTTGTGGTTTGATATATTTTGGAATCGGGAGGTAGTTTGTAAGGAGTGGTGTTTAGAGATTTATTCGACTATTTCTGTTGAGAACATAGAGAAAGCAAAGGATGTGTTTGCTGATCAGGTCATTTTCTTTCGTTGTGGGGGTGTTAATAGAAACCTCACTATTGCTGAGTTTGGGTTGTGCACGGGGATGTACACCCAAGAGATGTTGGATGATCCTGCTTTCGAGCGTCTCTTAGCCACTGCTGTTAGGACTACTTCTGGTATTAATAGGGATGCAGGTGATTTTAGAGACTACTACAACCGGGTGTTTGGGGGTCACGCTTGGCGCGCAACTTGTGGGGCGAATACACTTCAGTCGCCTATTTTGCGCATGTTCCACAAGATGTTAGTCCATTCCTTTGTCCAAAGGACTAATCACCCGAACAAGCTATATATGGAGGATTTGTGGTTATTGAGGTTGTTTGATGAAGGTGATGTGTATAGGAAAGCATGTGCTCCCTATGTGTTGGCAAAACATATGGGGACAAAAGGAGTTCGTGATAGGGGGTTAGTCTGTGGTCATTTTATTTTCAAGATGGTGAAGTATTTTGAGGGTGCTGATAATGCAGTCGCTTTGAACTGCAAACCTATGAAGCCGTTTACTTGGAATGATTTGAAGCGTTGGAAATTGATTAAGCCTCTAGCTCATAAGAATGCTATTCCTGAGTTGATTGATTTTGGTGGTGCTGCCTCTGATGATGAGGAGGAGGCAGAGGCAGGTGATGATGATGATGCGGAGATGGCTGATGCACCAGAGCAGCCGCTAGAGCCTGCACGACGTACTAAGCGTCGTGCCACCACTACACCTACTGAGGGACCATCTTCTTCTTCTGCCGCCCCTTCAGGTCCATGGGATTTTTCTTCTTTGGGGACTTTGGTTAGTAACATGTGGGAGTCTCATCAGCACTTTCAGCATGCCCATGAGCAGTTCCAGCAGAGGATGGATAGTGATTTTAGATGGGTTGGTTCAGGTGTGGGGCGCGTGATGCATGATCAGCAGCGCTATCAGCCCATGTGGGAGGCCCAGTATACGGGTCAGGAGTTCCATAGACCTGATCCTATTCTTGACTACCGCCCTCCCAGTATATTCATTACAGAGCACAGAGCTGGAGGTGGATTCTTCTTTCCACCAGAGCGTCAGTATAAAGTGGCTCCTTCCCATGATCTTGGAGGGACGGGGCCCGATAACCCTGTTAGCTTTGGGTCTTTTGCAGGTACGCAGGCTGGTGCGGATGCTGGAGGATCAGGTTCGGCAGAACCATCGTTTGCTGAGCAGGTAGTTGGATCGATTTTTGGTACATGACCTATGCCTGGTTACCCTCACCCTCCTCAGTGATATATGATGGGATGATGCTGCTGCCGTTTGTTGGTGATGATGGCTTGTACTTTTATTTGTTTGAACACTTTTATTTCCGTACTTTTATTTATTTCTATTTGTTTGGTTTGTATTCACCCTAAGGGGTGATGGAACATTTTAATTTTCCATTTCCATTTGAATAATTAGGGATAGGATGAATGCATGGTTTATTAGATTATGTTGCTCATTAATTGTGTGTTCATGTTGATAGCAAGTTGAATGTCATATGCATATGCTGGCAGTAAGTTCAGCGACATATTTTGTTGGCATCATATTCAGGCATGGAACATACATCATACCCGGCAAGTTTTTCTTGTTCTTAATTTTGTTTTTGTTTACTTTTCCCTATTTCCCATTGTTTGCCTTAGTTCATTGGACATTGAGGGCATTGTCCAACTCAAGTGCGGGGGGGGGGGGGTAAATAGGAAAAAGTCGGGTATTTTTGAGGAATTTTGAACTTTTGCATGCTTGTCCTTGTAGTTAATTGCTTTTATCACTTAATTATAGAACTTAATAAGCAATTTGACTACACCTTTGGTACAAATTTTAATATGTGGAATGTGTTTTGACTGATTAATTAGGCAATCCCTTCTGGATTAATAATATGACTAGCACGCTCAAAGCACCAAAACACCCAAATTGTGAGATTATTGATTCATTGCTAGTTATGCTAGGTGTTTACGGTTTTGGATTTATTAGCCTTGTAAATTTGTCCCTCTCGTAGGCTTTTGGATTTATCCAAGAGTAAGGGTTCTATTTAGAGCTCTGAACTATGATGTGCAAGTTTGAGGTTGGTTTTTCCATTTCCGGATTATTTCATTTACTATGAGTGTGCCGGTGATTGCGTTGATTCTAGAACTTGTCCTGGTTGATCGTTCCGTGTTATTTATCAGAAGAGGCAAAATTAGGATAAAACCTTTGTTCTTTGTTTGATTCACCCCTTGTTTCGTAAAAATTTGTTATGTGCATGTTTTGTTAATGTGCTTAGTAGCTAACTACACTGGTTAGTGAATCCCTGTTTTAAACCCTTGTGTTGCACTCACTTTTAGTGCAAGAAACAATAGAAAACTTGTTGTCACTAGCCTTTTCTTTGTTATTAACTCCACCTTTATATATACACCTTACCTAGCCATACCGATAGTCGAAGTCCTGGTGGGTCATTGGTTGCCTATGCTAGTGGATGGTTTGGGGTTGTCCTTTATGTCGGGTTGGGATATTCTCGGTTATTGAGAATAGATTGATTTCGTCATGTTTGTTTGGATAAAGTCTGGATCGTTCATTTCAGCATATGAGTATATGATTTGTCACTGTTTCAAATGTTATTTAAGAGAATACCAATTAGTCAGAGTAAAAGTAGCTCACAAAAAAAAAGAGTTGAAAAACAGAAAAAGAAAAAAAATAGAAAAAAAAAATGAAAAGAGCTTGGGCTGTCAGTTGGTATTTCTCACTTTTGGTCAAATCATTTTTGTAAGTTGGTACATCAATTACACCAACGAAGGGATCTGAATGCTATAATCTTAAGTTGTTATTTGTGGGTTGGCGCGTTTGTTTAAGCCAACATGGTTAGATTTGGTTGATTGAGTTGTTTAGTGTCATACACCACAATGGTGTTGGTTTTTAATCGTCTATTGGGGGTATTGTCTGGACAACTTCTCGGGTTTTGGACCGTTGGCAACTAGTGACATGGGATTTAATGGATTAGACTATTATGTAAAACTTTGTTAAATGTTGTGTTATTTGTTTTTAACACCCTTTGTTTACCCAAATTTCCATACCCTTTTAAATACCTTGTTTAGCCTCAAAAGTTCATTGAAACCTTTAAAGTCCTCTTTTGATAGACGTTGTGGTGCTTGCATCATGGCGGTGAAGGAACGATCCTAGTACAAGCCTATGGTTAAAAGATTATGCATCACGACTAGGCATTGAGTGATTATTCAAATATTCAACCCCAAGTGTAAGTTAGTTGGAGTAGGATAGACGAGATATCACTGATTCGATTCTTTTGTGCTTAGTCGTGTTATTAAGGCTTGTATATTAGTCAAGTATTGTCAAACATTCCAGTTTTCATTTAAGATTAAAACTGCCTAACCATCTCGATTCTTTTTGATTATTGTAATGTTATTCCCATATGTACCAAGGTAAATTGAGTTTTGAAGTTTGGAATTGCTTGAGGACAAGCAAAGCTTAAGTGTGGGGGGATTTGATGTGTCGTCTTTTATACCCATTTCCCACATTGTATTTAGTTGAATTTGCATGCTTTATGAGTCGTTTGTATATACATTTGGTGCGTTTATGGTATTTGTTAGTGTTTCAGGTTACTGATAGGTATTTAAGCGTAAATCTGGAGAAAACGACATTGTTGAGGTGAAGTAAGTTCTAACGGAGGATTTCGGAAGCATTTGGATGAAGATTGCAGAAAGTCAACAAAAGTCAAAGCTGGAAAAAGGACAATTGCGCCGCAACTAGGGGTTGCGCCGCAACCGAATTACAGAAAGTTAAGTAGTTGCGCCGCAACGGTTCTATTTGCGCCGCAACGCCTTCTATTCCATGCCAGCCACGAGTCAACAATGGTCAAAGGTCAACGCGAGTCAACGTTCAATTGCGCCGCAATTGGTTGTTGCGTCGCAACCAAAAAGCAGAAGATTAAGTTGCGCCGCAACTCCCATAGTTGCGCCCCAATGCATTCATGTTCAATCCAGCCTTGGTCAATGAAAGTCAAAGTCAACTCTCGAGTCAACCCCAATTGCGCCGCAACTACACTAGTTGCGCCGCAATTAGGGGCGGTTCTGGCAGATTTCGGGAGGCATATAAATAGCATGCAAAAATATCCCAAAACTTTCTTCTCTTTTCCCAGCCGTTTTTGAAGCTTTTTTCAGAGATATTTTCATCTATTTATCATATTGAAGGATTTCAAACACGATTGGATCAATTTCGTTTGTAGCTTTCGATTATTATCATTCGGTAACAATGAATTCTTCATATTTTATTTGTTATTCTTATTTTAATATGAGTGGCTAATCGCTTCATCATCCATCTTGATGGAGTGAGATCATATGTAAAGATTGCACGATTTTATTAATTCAATGTTGATTTCATTTAACGTTATATCGAGATCTTAGCGTATTTCTTCCTTATAATTTATCTTGAATTGATTGGTGAATTATGTGTGTCTTTAATGGTAAATATTGATTACATATACTTCATTTTGATTGTTTGGGTACAAATGATTGGATCTATGACGGGTACGGTAGATAATCATTCAATGATAATAGGGGGAAATGTGTTAACGGTTGGTACAATCGATAGGTATAATTGTTATTTTAATAGCCAAATCAATTGTTTGATTAGGGAAGTTATAAAAAATGTCTTGGGGTACCGGTCTTTGTAATGAAACTAGTTTAAGCAAGAGAGTCAAATGATGTCATTAACTTGACGGGTACGGGGTTGGTGCTTTATTTGAGTCTCGGTTATTTAATCAACTTAATTTGGATTTGAACTTCATTTAAGTGCAATCTGAGCGTATTGTTGAGCGAAATCAAGATGGATGCCTTTTAAATATTATTGTTTAAAATCATTTTTACTTTCGTCTTCCGACGAACCCTGCCCCGGTCATACCGGATTTAATTATTTACTTTTACTTTTTGCAAAGTGACAATTCGGTCACAAAACCCCTTGTCATTTGAACTACTTAATTTTAACAATTTCTTTCAAAGTCCTTGTCATCGATCCTGACTTACCATTTATCTATACTATACACGAACGGGTCCACTGCCCGAGAGTGTGCATTAGGTAGTAAAATCGATATTTCTTGTTTATAAATTTAAAACTCGATTTTGCACATCAATCATATATTCCTTACGCTCCTCATTCGCATTTCAAAGCCAAGACCATTCCTACGCGAAACTAAGGCGAATAAGGTCCTATCTTAGGTTATCATATAGAAATGCCATATTAAGTTATGATATCCTTATTCATTATTGGATGTGTAACCGATTTTAATACGAATTAGCATTTGTGAGATCAATTTATAGTTTGGTTAACGTAATTACTTATGTCCATTCCACTTAATTACCTTTTGTGTTACTTTGATTACACTTATCTTTTT
>CM067168.1:76044240-76124240 GCA_034093135.1 Erigeron breviscapus
TCAACAATATGAGTGAAGAAATATCTCCATGAGTCTGACAGCTTGCTCATGTAGATAGTCCCTTTTCTGGATAGCTAGCCATGCTCATCCAAGATATCCGTGTGCCCCATCAGCCTGCATACTTCCCTTGTATTATACCAGTGGGAAGCTCAATAGGCAACTCATTCTGTTCATGATAGTTTAACTGTAGAACAGACCTGAGCAGACTTGCAGTGAAACCAAGGGATCTGGTACCTCCCTTTAGAGTATAATTGATCGATGAAGTTTCATCGTCATATTGAGCAGTGTACCAGAATTCACATAGGTACTCGTAGTACATCCTTCCTGGATTAAGTGTTAACGCACCATATAATGGGCAAGAGAGAAAGAATGAGTTTAATCTCCCAATAATCGATTGGGCATCATGAACACTGGAAAGAGAGAGTCTTGCCATCCAGTTATTCATATTGATTCTTATGGCACTTGCCTCAAGATTGATATGAGGTGCCCTGCCAACATTTTCCGAAGGAGCATATTCAGCGGCAAGGAGATTTTTGAGCGATTTTGATTGTCTAGGTGCCATTTATAACAGAATAGATGAAGATGAAATTGAATATATATATATAGGTTATGATGAAGAATTGATGAAGGAATTGAATGTAAATGGAGTAAATAAGAGAGATGATGATGATTGGAAAATGAATGAAGAAGTAAATGAAGGAATTTGAAAGATTTGGGAGTAAATATGTTCGAAATAAATGCAATTGAAATTGAAAGTGGGTATTTATAGGAGAGACAATGTGGAACTCAAACGGTTTATTTGAAATTATCAAATATAATTTTTGATCGAGGTTTGAGATCCGCATTAATTACATCACATCACACATAAATGTGTGACAGTTTACAGCCCACAAAAAATAACAAGTTGCTCTTTTTGATTTCCCAAGGTAAAAATACCATCATTACGTTGAAAAATTTATATGCCACGTAGGATAAAAATATCTTCAAAAAGATTTGCTTACGTGGCACACACAATGACCAAGTATTTAGAAAATATTATGACATATTTCAGTGCATCTGGAGGTTGACTGGACACTCCAGTATCACTGGTGGATTAGTCCAGTGAATATGTACTGAAGGTACACTGGAGGGACACTCCAGTAAAGTACCAGTGAAAACCATTTTTGAAAGACTGGTAACCTCAAACTTGCACGTCAACTAATTCAGACAAATGAGAGGGACACATTTACAAGGAGACATAAGTCACCTCAAACACGCACTTCAACCTGTCCAGTTACCAGTGAGAGGACACATTTACAAAGCACCAGTAATATTTTCTGAAGAAATTTGTCCAGTGAGAAAATAAATTAATAAATTCCCCCTGAACTTAAAACATTTTTAAGAAAAAATATCTTTCAAGTCTTTCCCTGGAATGTTGTTCCAGAAATCTAATAATGCAAAGATAGTACACAAAGGCGTTCAATATCTGAGTAGTCACCAGATTTAAGGATTTAACATTCCCAACTCACCAACAAGATATTCAAAAGTTTTGACATCCAGAGGTTTGGTAAAAATGTCAGCGAGTTGTTTGTCAGTGGGAATAAAATGGAGTTCAATGTTGTTTTTCATAATATGATCACGAATGAAGTGATACCTGAGATCAATGTGCTTCGTTCTGGAGTGCATGACTGGATTGTTTGAGATAGCAATGGCACTAGTATTATCACAAAAGATTGGGGTCTTTGAATATTTAATACCATAATCAAGCAACTGGTTCTTTATCCAGAGTATCTGAGCACAACAACTGGCTGCAGACACGTATTCAGCTTCAGCAGTGAACAATGAAACTGAAGTTTGCTTCTTACTGGTCCAGCTGACCAGTTTGCCACCTAGGAAATGACATCCACCAGTTGTGGATTTCCTATCTATCTTACAACCTGCATGATCTGAATCGGAATAACCCATTAGATCCATGCCTGAGCCTTTGGGATACCAAAGACCTAGACTGGGGACACCTTTAAGGTACTTCAGTATGCGCTTTACAGCAAGCATATGAGATTCCTTTGGATTAGACTGATATCTGGCACATAAACATGTTGAAAAAATAATATCTGGTCTACTGGCAGTTAAATACATCAGTGAACCAACCATGCCTCTATAAACAGTGGTGTTCACTGGTTTTCCATCTGGATCGGAGTCCAGTGTCAGTGGTGCAGAAATTGGAGTTGGTTTAGATGGTGAAGAGTTCATATCAAATTTCTTTAAAAGATCTCTAACATATTTCTCCTGATTAATAAAGATGCCATCTTTGTTTTGTTTAATCTGGAGTCCAAGAAAATATGTTAATTCACCCATCAAACTCATCTCATATTCAGTTGACATTATTTTTGAAAATTTCTTGCACATGTTTTCATCAGTAGACCCAAAAATAATATCATCAACATAAATTTGTACCATTAACAGATTACCTTTTTCAAGAAGAATAAATAAGGTATTGTCAATTGCACCTCGTTTGAAACCATTTTTCAACAAATGTTTAGTCAGAGTGTCATACCAGGCACGTGGGGCTTGTCTGAGGCCATATAGCGCTTTGTCCAGATGATATACCCAATGTGGATGCTTTTCATCAACGAAACCTGGTGGTTGTCTGACTTAAACTTCTTCTTCAAGTTTTCCATTCAAGAAAGCACTCTTTACATCCATCTGGTAGACCTTGAACTGATGATAAGCAGCGAATGCTAAGAATATTCTGATCGTTTCAAGTCTAGCCACTGGAGCAAATGATTCATCAAAGTCGACATCTGACTGGCAGTAGCCTTGTGCTACCAGTCTGGCCTTGTTTCTGATTACGTGGCCATCTTCATCTACTTTGTTCTGAAGACCCATCTTGTTCCAATTGGTTCTTTCTTTCCAACTGGGAAAGGAACCAGATACCAGACCTTGTTCCTTTCAAACTGGTGAAGCTCTTCTTGCATAGCAGTCACCCAGCTTGGATCTTCCATAGCCTCGTCAATCTTCTTTGGTTCCATCAAAGATAGAAAACTAACGTATAAGCATTGATTACTGGAGGCTCTTCTGGTCTGAACTCCTCTACTGGAGTCACCTATGATCTAATCAATAGGATGAGCTTTTGTCCATCTGGAGTACTGACCAGGATTGTTACTGACAACAATATCAGTGCAAGAATTCAGTTGAGTCTCCTCTGGAGTTGCTTCTGGAGGAGGATCTTGCCAGACTACTTCAGTATCTTCATCTGAATCATTTAAATCACGATTTGCATCATGAAACTCTTCATTTGAAGGCATTTCCTGAAGTACTGGTTCAGTTTGAAATTTTTCATAAGAAGACATTTCTGGTCTATTTTCAACTGACACTGATACTGGGGGAGTAGTACGAACATCTGATCCAATATTAATTTTAGAGGGTAGTTTGAAAATAATAGAAGGATAGAATGGAGTACTACTGGAGAGTTTCTTTTTCTGAACAGGTTCCAGATCAGGATGACTGGAAACTGTCTCTTTTGAATCTTCATTATTGTCGTTTATAGGATCAGATTCACAAAAGACAATTGGAGTTACTGGGGGAGTGTCAAGGGCTGGCTTCTTGTTGATTGCAACATTTGATTCATCAAATGTGACATGAATTGACTCATGGACCTTCTCCGGTCTCTTGTTGTAGACTCTGAAGGCCTTGCGAATGGCTGAATAGCCTAAGAAATACCCTTCATCAGCTTTGGCATCAAATTTGCCTAGCTGACTGGAGTCATTCAGGATGTAAACTGGACATCCAAAAACGTGAAAATAACCAATATTTGGTTTTCTATTTCTTAAGACTTCATAGGCTGTCTTTTTGTGTCTTTTGATGTACACTGATCGATTCTGGGTGTGGCAAGCAGTTGCAATTGCTTCCGCCCAGAAACTGGTAGACAAACCAGATTCAGCAAGCATACTCCTGGCAGCTTCTATCAGCGTTCGATTCTTCCTTTCCACCACTCCATTTTGTTCTGGAGAGCAGGCTGATGAGAAATTCTGGGAGATGCTAGTGTCAGTACAGAATGACTCCAGAGTTGCATTCTGGAATTCTGTTCCATTGTCACTTCTTAACTGACATACTTTTCGACTGTACTTGAGCTCAATTTGCTTGATAAGACTGATGATTTCAGCAGCAGCTTCACTTTTAGACCTAAGAAAGATCACCCAACAATATCTGGAGAATTCATCTACGATCACCAGGGTGTATCTTTTACCAGCACGAGTCTGAACATTCACTGGACTAAAGAGGTCCATATGAAGCATATGAAGAGGTTCAGATATGCTGAAATTCTGTCTGGTCTTGAAACTGGTACGTTTTTGCTTACCCATCTCACATCCTGGACATGGCCTTTCCTTTTTGAAGGAAACTGAAGGTATCCCATCTGCAAGTTGTTTTCTGGACAACTTATTAATATTCTTGAAATTTAAATGGGATAACCTTTTGTGCCATAACCAGTTTGTGTCTTCATCAGCTTGAGTATAGAAACACTGCTCTAAAGGAGAGCTTTCCATATCCATCACGTACACATTCCCTTTTCTGGGAGCAATCAACACTACCTTCCAGTCCTTGTTGAATACGATACCCTGAGCAATATTGAATAAGACTTGATAGCCATCATCACACAGTTGGCTTACACTGATCAAGTTATATTTCAAACCATTCACAAATGCAACACGTCTGAACTTGACTTGTCCATTGTTCAGAACACTGTATCCCTCAGTCTTTCCACAACCATCATTTCCAAAAGTAATGGAGGGTCCATCAGAAATGGTGAACTCCTCCAGATGGCCTACTTGCTCTTGCTTTGAAACGGTTAAATGTTTTAGCAATCATTGCAATGAGGTCATCATCATCAGTTTCATCACAACAGTCTGGAGAGATTTGACTGGACTCTCCAGAATCCATGAGTTCAGACACCATCTTCTTCATAGAAAATACATTCTCAGAAGGAACCCACTTCTCTTCAGTTGTTGCAATCATGCACTTATTATTGTTTCAATTTGTTGTGCCATGAGAGCAATCTGGGCCTTAAGCTTTTTATATTTCAGTTTATAGCTATCATCAGGCTTATTATTTGAAGAGAATGGACCAGGCCTGGATACAAACTGGTTGGACCTGCAATCTTTCATAAAACTTTGAGATTGATGAGTCAGAATTTGAATCTGGCTCTCTAACCTGGACAAAATATTTTCTTCAGATGATACCTTAGCCTTTCCAGTCCTAGGCTTAGGTAGGGGATTGGTCTGAGGCAAAGGTTTATTCCGATAGACCTCTTTAACTGGAGCAGTCATCTGGAGCGCTCCAGTCTTAACCTCTGGGGATTGAACTGGGTAAAAATTGGCCTTGGGAGTTACAGGCTCATCATAAACAGTGGTAGGCCTGAACTCCTCTGGTAATCGATCGATTACTGGTATTAATGATGCTACATGAGTATTTCCATCTAAGTATGCACGTTTTTGAGCAGGAAATTGTTTTGCTCCAGCATCATATGGCTTTTTGGTTTCTAGCCATGATTTAATCACCAGTTTTTCTTTCTCTAAAATGATCTCAAGATCTTGTTTTTCTTGAATCAATTGTTCAGTTACCAGAACCTAGGCTTGAAATGCCAGTTCAATGACTTGAAGTTCTTTTAACTTTGATTTTAAAGCAGTTATTTCAGAAGAATCTGTTTCTAGACCATTTACACAATCAGATCTAACAGTTTCTACAAAAATTAAATCAGAATTAAGAGCTTCAGCTATGTCCAATTTTAGTTCATGGTCAGTTGCACAATCATAATCACTAACCTTCTTAATAACAATGTCTACCCATCGTCCAGATGTGACATCTTCCTTCACCAGGAGCTCATCGTCTGCCAGAGCCATGTAACAGCAATCTCTTTCTTCTTCTTCATCAGCAGATGATTCATCAGAAGGAACCCACTTCTCTTCAGTTGTTGCAATCATGCACTTATTATTGTTTTCAATTTGTTGTGCCATGAGAGCAATCTGGGCCTTAAGCTTTTTATATTTCAGTTTATAGCTATCATCAGGCTTATTATTTGAAGAGAATGGACCAGGCTTGGATACAAACTGGTTGGACCTGCACTCTTTCATGAAATGACCCTTTTTGCCACACTTAAAGCATGTCAAATTGGTCTTATCAGTTGAAGAACTGGATGTAAATTGTCCAGATGGCCTACTTGCTCTTGCTTTGAAACGGTTAAATGTTTTAGCAATCATTGCAATGAGGTCATCATCATCAGTTTCATCACAACAGTCTGGAGAGATTTGACTGGACTCTCCAGAATCCATGAGTTCAGACACCATCTTCTTCATAGAAAATACATTCTCAGAAGATATCAGTGCTGTACTATGTGGTTCAGTATGACTAACCACATTAGGACTACTAGAGGCATGGTTAAAAGCATCTTGTTTTTCTTGAATCAATTGTTCAGTTACCAGAACCTAGGCTTGAAATGCCAGTTCAATGACTTGAAGTTCTTTTAACTTTGATTTTAAAGCAGTTATTTCAGAAGAATCTGTTTCTAGACCATTTACACAATCAGATCTAACAGTTTCTACAAAAATTAAATCAGAATTAAGAGCTTCAGCTATGTCCAATTTTAGTTCATGGTCAGTTGCACAATCATAATCACTAACCTTCTTAATAACAATGTCTACCCATCGTCCAGATGTGACATCTTCCTTCACCAGGAGCTCATCGTCTGCCAGAGCCATGTAACAGCAATCTCTTTCTTCTTCTTCATCAGCAGATGATTCATCAGAAGGAACCCACTTCTCTTCAGTTGTTGCAATCATGCACTTATTATTGTTTTCAATTTGTTGTGCCATGAGAGCAATCTGGGCCTTAAGCTTTTTATATTTCAGTTTATAGCTATCATCAGGCTTATTATTTGAAGAGAATGGACCAGGCTTGGATACAAACTGGTTGGACCTGCACTCTTTCATGAAATGACCCTTTTTGCCACACTTAAAGCATGTCAAATTGGTCTTATCAGTTGAAGAACTGGATGTAAATTGTCCAGATGGCCTACTTGCTCTTGCTTTGAAACGGTTAAATGTTTTAGCAATCATTGCAATGAGGTCATCATCATCAGTTTCATCACAACAGTCTGGAGAGATTTGACTGGACTCTCCAGAATCCATGAGTTCAGACACCATCTTCTTCATAGAAAATACATTCTCAGAAGATATCAGTGCTGTACTATGTGGTTCAGTATGACTAACCACATTAGGACTACTGGAGGTATGGTTAAAAGCATCTTGTTCTGCCACCACTCTCTGAGCTTGATTTTCTTCAGTGTACCTGAAAGCTCCATATAGAGTTGAGAGAGTGTGTGTGTGCAGAGTTTTACCTTGTCGTAAGACCAGGATCATGTGAGACCATTTGGTGGGTAGAATATCACAAAATTTCTCCAGAAGTATATCCTTGTCCTTCTCAACCCCAAGACCTCTCAATTGGTTTATGATACTAATAAATCTGGTGTAAGTACCAGTGAGAGACTCGTTAGGCTGAGCAAAAAATGACTCATACCTCTTGTTTAAGGAGACCTTTCTGGTGACAATGGTGTCATCTCCTCCTTCATGTTGGTTTAAAAGTTCATCCCACATGGTTTTAGCACTAGGAAAAAGAACTAGTGTGGGAATTAGGGTTTCTGGAACGGCCTCGAGGATCATGTTTTTGAGAAGGGTGTCTAGATTCACCAATCTCCTCTCCTCTTCTGACCAATGTTCCTCCCTCTTTTCCCTTCCTCTTCTAGATCCAGAAGGATCAAGAAGGGGATTGAGAGGTGATGTAGGGACATAAGGACCTTCGTTTAAAATTTTCATCATGTTCCTCTCAATACCAGTGACATGCAAAACCATCCTAGCCTTCCACGTACCAAATTCATCACTGTTCCCACTGAATTTAGGAACATGATTATTTGAGTAGTGCACATGCACGTGTGGAGAAGCAGGAGTAGGAGGAGGAGGTGGATTAGTGTTATTAACAATTGGTGGTTCATTTTGATCATTAATATTAGCATTAGGATCGGGACCAAGACTAAAACTTCCTTGTGTATTTTCTTGGTTAGCCATCAAGAAACAGATCTAGGCAATGTTTAGCCTTCTGCTCTGATACCAAATGTGAGTCCCTTAAGTTCGATGGTTAACCAGGAAAGTGTAAAATACAACAAGTCTAATAATCACTAGATTGGACTAGTATTACTTGTAAATAAATGCAAGAGTATATAAACAAAGTAATATAAGACTTAAAGCAATAAACAAATAAAGTGGAACATTATGTATTTTTCAATTGTGTATTTTATTTATGATGTTAAATAAAATACAAGGTTGTGCGGAATCAAGATAATACAAATAAGTATGTATCCTAACAACCTATGAGTTAAATAAAATACAAGGTTGTGCGGAATCAAGATAATACAAATAAGTATGTATCCTAACAACCTATGAGTTAAAAATGATCTATATTTGTCAAATAACTCTTTTGGATCGAGATACTTAAAGTTGTGAAGTATCCCTGTTTAAGATCGAGAGTATTTGGACAAATTCACTTAAATGCAAAATGTATGCTTAAAAGTATTTTTTGTCAAGGAAATGACTTTGTATTTATAGGCAACAAAATTCACCAGTGAATTTTGTGCCGTACAAATATGGTTGCATACATTTAATGATCCGACAAGAACATTAAATGTATTGGATAAGGAATAAGGATAAAGTCACATCAAATGACTTTGTGTCCTTTTATCCAACCACCTTTACACACACAAACTTTGGTAAAGAACAAGTGGATTGTTCTTTGGAAAATGTGTAAAGGGAAAAGTCAATCCTCGATATCAGTGTTCAGACTTGTAGGGTCTAGAACACTGACAATCCTCCAGTGTACATATCTGGTAAGACTTTCCAGTGGACTCCGCCATTTGTCAGTCTTCTTTCTTCAGACTTCAGTCTTTGACTTCAGTCAGAATGTCTTCAGTAGAGTTGATCTGGACTGGGGTGAAGTCCAGTGAGCTCATCTGGAGAATACTCCAGATTTCCTATACAAGTATTTTGCTCACTGGTCTTCCATTATTTCTGGACAAATCTTCAGAGGGACTCCAGATTCCAAGTCTGGAGTAGGTCCAGTAGAACACGTTTCTAGACAGATCTTCAGTAAGGCTCCAGTAGTCGAGTCTGGAGCGAGTCTAGTAAATCTGGACTAAATCTGGACCTAACAATACTTCCCTGAAATTTATACCAGAGGGAAGTTCGATGGGCAACTCATTCTGTTCAAAATAATTCAATTGTAGAACAGACCTGAGTAAACTAACAAAGAAACTCAAGGATCTAGTATCTCCCTTGAGAGTATAAGTAATTGATGAAGTTTCATCATTATAAATTGCAGAGTACCAGAATTCACATAGATAATCGTGGTACATCCTCCCTGGATTTAAGGTCAAAGCACCATATAATGAACATGAGAGAAAGAATGTATTTAGTCTCCCAATAATGGATCGGGCATTATGAACACTGGAAATGGAGTAAATATGAGAGATGATTATGATTGGAATTGAATGAAGAAATTAAATGAAGGAATTTGAAAGGATTTGGGAGTAAATATGTTCGAAGTAAATGCAAATGAAATTGAAAGTGGGTATATATAGGAGAGAGAATGTGGAACTCAAATGGTTAATTTGAAATTATCAAATAAAATTTTGATCGGGTTCTGAGATCCGCATTAATTACATCACATCACACATAAATGTGTGACGGTTTACAGCCCACAAACAGTATCAAGTTGCACTTTTTGTCTTCCCAAGGTAAAAATACCATCATTTCTTTGAAAAATTTACATGCCACGTAGATAATAAGATAAATATCAAGATAAATATCTTTTCAAAAAGATTTTTCATACGTGGCACGCACAATGACCAAGTATTAAAAATATTATGACTGACATATCAATGCATCTCGAGGTTGACTGGACACTCCAGTATCACTGGTGGATTATTCCAGTGAAGCATGCACTGATGGTACACTGGAGGGACACTCTAGTAAAGTACCAGTGAGAACCATTTTGAAAGAGACTGGTAACCTCAAACATGCACGTCAACTAATACAGACAAATGAGAGGGACACATTTACAAGGAGACAAAAGTCACCTCAAACATGCACTTCAACCTATCTAACCAGTGAGAGGGACACATTTACAAAGTACCAGTAATATTTTCTGAAGAATTTGTCCAGTGAGAAAATAAATTAATAAATTCCCCCTGAAAAATAAAACATTTTTAAGAACAAAAATATCTTTCAAGTCTTCCCCCTTGGAATGTTGATCCATAAATCTATTAATGCAAAGATAGTACACAACGGCATTCGATATCTGAGCAGTCATAAATTTATAAATCTTTAAATCAAAGATCCTCAGTAGTACACAATGGCGTTCAATACCAAGGTTCCAGATTTAAGGGTTTAACATTCCCAACTCACCAACAAGATATTCAAAAGTTTTGACATCCAGAGGTTTAGTAAAAATGTCAGCGAGTTGTTTGTCCGTGGGAATAAAATGGAGTTCAATGTTGTTTTTCATAATATGATCACGAATGAAGTGATACCTGAGATCAATGTGCTTCGTCTTGGAGTGCATGACTGGATTGTTCGAGATAGCGATAGCACTGGTATTATCACAAAAGATTGGGGTATTTGAATACTTAATACCGTAATCAAGCAACTGGTTCTTCATCCAGAGTATCTGAGCACAGCAACTGGCTGCAGATACGTATTCAGCTTCAGCAGTGGACAATGAAACTGAAGTTTGCTTTTTACTGGTCCAGCTGACCAGTTTGCCACCAAGGAAATGACATCCACCAGTAGTGGATTTCCTGTCTATCTTACAACCTGCATGATCTGAATCTGAATAACCCATTAGATCCATGCCTGAGCCTTTGGGATACCAAAGACCCAAACTGGGGACACCCTTAAGGTACTTCAGTATGCGCTTTACAGCAACCATATGAGATTCCTTTGGATTAGACTGATATCTGGAACATAAACATGTTGAAAACATAATATCTGGTCTACTGGCAGTTAAATACATCAGTGAACCAACCATGCCTCTTTAGACAGTGGTGTTCACTGGTTTACCATCTGGATCGGAGTCCAGTGTTAGTGGTGCAAAAATTGGAGTTGGTTTAGATGGTGAAGAGTTCATATCAAATTTCTTTAAAAGATCTCTAACATATTTTTCTTGATTAATAAAAATACCATCTCTGGTCTGTTTAATCTGGAGTCCTAGAAAAAATGTTAATTCACCCATTAAACTCATTTCATATTCAGTTGACATTATTTTAGAAAATTTCTTGCACATGTTTTCATCAGTAGACCCAAAAATAATATCATCAATATAAATTTGTACCATTAACAGATTACCTTTTTCATGAAGAATAAATAAGGTATTGTCAATTGCACCTCTTTTGAAACCATTTTTCAATAAATGTTTAGTCAGAGTGTCATACCAGGCATGTGGGGCTTGTCTGAGGCCATAAAGCGCTTTGTCCAGACGATATACCCAATGTGGATGCTTTTCATCAACGAAACCTAGTGGTTGTCTGACATAAACTTCTTCTTCAAGCTTTCCATTCAAGAAAGCACTCTTTACATCCATCTGGTAGACCTTGAACTGATGATGAGCAGCGAATGCTAAAAATATTCTGATCACTTCAAGTCTAGCCACTGGAGCAAAAGATTCATCAAAATCGACATCTGACTGGCAGTAACCTTGTGCTACCAGTCTGGCCTTGTTTCTGATTACGTGGCCATCTTCATCTACCTTGTTCCTGAAGACCCATCTTGTTCCAATTGGTTCTTTCTTTCCAACTGGGAAAGGAACCAGGTACCAAACCTTGTTCCTTTCAAACTGGTGAAGCTCTTTTTGCATAGCAGTCACCCAGCTTGGATCTTCCATAGCCTCGTCAATCTTCTTTGGTTCATTCAGTGATAAGAAACTGACATATAAGCATTGATCACTGGAGGCTCTTCTGGTCTGAACTCCTCTACTGGAGTCACCTATGATCTGATCGATAGGATGAGCTTTTATCCATCTGGAGTACTGACCAGGATTGTTACTGACAACAATATCAGTGCAAGAGTTCAGTTGAGTTTTAGGATGAGGATCCTGGTAAACTATTTCAACATCTTCATCTGAATCAGTAAGATCACGATTTGCATCATGAAATTCTTCAATGGAAGGCATTTCCTGAAGTACTAGTTCAGTTTGAAATTCTTCATATGAAAACATTTCAGGAATAGTTTCAACTGATACTGATACTGGGGGAGTAGTACGTACATCTGATCCAATAACAAGTTCATTGGGTAGTTTGAAACTTATTGAAGGATAGAAAGGTGTACAACTGGGGATCTTCTTCTTACGAACTGGTTCCAAGTCAGAATGACTGGAAACTTCTTCAGGTGAATTTTTGCAGTTAATGGGATCAGATTCACCGAAGATAATTGGAATTACTGGGGGAGAATCAAGGGCAGGCTTTTTATTGATTGCATTATTTGATTCATCAAAAGTAACATGTATGGACTCTTGTACCTTCTCCAGTCTCTTGTTGTAGACTCTGAAGGCTTTGCGAATGGCTGAATATCCTAAGAAATATCCTTCATCAGCTTTGGGATCAAATTTGCCTAACTGAGTGGAGTCGTTCAAGATGTAAACTGGACATCCAAAAACGTGAAAATAACCAATATTTGGTTTTCTATTTCTCAATATTTCATAGGAAGTCTTCTTGTGTCGCTTCACGTACACTGATCGATTCTGGGTGTGGCAAGCAGTTGCAATTGCTTCAGCCCAGAAACTGGTAGGAAGACCAGATTCAGCTAGCATACTCCTGGCAGCTTCAATCAGCGTTCGATTTTTCCTTTCTACCACTCCATTCTGTTCTGGAGTGCGTGCTGATGAGAAGTTCTGGGAGACGCCAGTGTCAGTACAGAATTTCTCCAGAGTTGCATTCTTGAATTCTGTTCCATTGTCACTTCTTAACTGACACACCTTTCGCTTATGCTTCAGTTCAATCTGCTTGATAAGAGAGATGATTTCAGCAGCAGCTTCACTTTTAGACCTTAGAAAGACCACCCAACAATATCTGGAGAATTCATCTATGATCACCAGGGTGTATCTTTTACCAGCACGTGTCTGAACATTCACTGGACCAAAGAGGTCCATATGAAGCATGTGAAGTGGTTTAGTAATGCTAAAGTTCTGTCTGGTCTTGAAACTGGCACGTTTCTGCTTTCCCATCTCACATCCTGGACATGGCCTTTCCTTTTTGAAGGAAATTGAAGGTATCCCATCTGCCAGTTGTTTTCTAGACAACTTATTAATATTTTTGAAATTTAAATGGGATAACCTTTTATGCCATAACCAGTTTGTGTCTTCATCAGCTTGAGTATAGAAACATTGCTCTGAAGAAGAGCTTTCCATATCCATCACGTACACGTTCCCTTTTCTGGGAGCAATCAATACTACCTTCCAGTCCTTGTTGAATACAATGCCATGAACAATATTGAATAGAAGTTGATAGCCATCATCACACAGTTGACTTACACTGATCAGGTTATATTTCAAACCATTCACATATGCAACACGTCTGAATTTAACTTATCCATTGTTCAGAACACCATAACCCTCAATCTTTCCACAACCATCATTTCCAAAAGTAATGGAGGGTCCATCAGAAATGATGAATTCCTCCAGCAGGGTCTTACGTCCGGTCATTGTCCTGCCAGCTGCATTGTCAAGATACCAGGTATGCTTCTTTCGATCGCCCTGCACATCCACCAGATATATCAGTTAGATTTGGGAACCCATCGACTGATGGGTTCACTGGATCCTCCCTTATGGATCCCTGGGGGTATCCGGTTGAGTTCACTTTCTTCAACAGTAGTTTTTGTTGAAAACACTACTGGAGTTGATAGTTTAGAAACCTTTTTCTTTTTCTCAATTAAAGGAATATTTTTCTCTTTCTTACAAAAAGGTTTGGTATTTTGTATAGGGCCAGATGAAGTACCCTCAAAGTTGTTTAATCTTGCATGACAACTTTGAACCTGACGAGCCAGTAGTTGAAACTGGCTTCCAACCTTAACAAAATAGATTCTTCAGATGAAACCTGAGCCTTTCCAGTTGACTGGACTTTTGGCTTAGGAAGGGAATTGTTCTTTTTCCTTTGAACCTGGGGTTCATTAGAAACAGTCTGAGGCAAAGGTTTATGCTTATTGACCTTTTTAACTGGAGCAGTCATCTGGGATGCTCCAGTCTTGACCTCTAAAAATTGAGCTGGTATTATACAAGATTTTGGGGTAGAAGGTTCATCATATAAGGTACTAGGTTTAACCTCCTCTGGTAACCGGTCAATTACTGGTATTAATGCTGCAACATGAGTATTTCCATCCAGATATGCACGTTTTTGGGATGGAAATTGGTTTACTCCAGCATCATATGGCTTTCTTGTTTCAAGCCATGATTGAATAACCTGTTTTTCTTTTTGCAAAATTATTTCCAGGTCATGTTTTTCTTGAACCAGTTGTTCAGTTACCAAAACTTGTGCTTGAAATGCCAGTTCAATATCTTGAAGTTCTTTTAATTTTGATTTTAAAGCAGCTATTTTAGAGGAATCTGTTTCTAAGCCATTTAGACTGTCAAATCTAACAGTTTCCACAAAAATTAAATCAGAATTTAGAGCTTCAACAATGTCCAATTTAAGTTCAGGATCAGTTTCATTATCATAATCACTAACCTTTTTAATAACAATGTCTACCCATCGACCAGATGTGACATCATCCTTCACCAGATGCTCTTGATCTGCCAGAGCCATAAAACAACAGTCTTTTTCCTCTTCTTCATCAACTGACGAATCATCAGAGGGAACCCATGCTTCTTCAGTGGTTGCTATCATGCATTTATTATTATCTTCCATTTTTTTAGACAAGAGAGCAATTTGAGCCTTAAGCTTTTTGTATTTCAACTTATAGCTATCATCAGGCTTGTTATAAGAAGCAGTTGGACCAGACTGAGAGACAAACTGACTGGACTTGAACTCTTTCATGAAATGACCTTTTCTGCCACACTTAAAGCATGTCAGATTGGTCTTGTCAGTGGAAGAACTGGGTGCATGTTGTCCAGTGGGCCTATTTGCTCTGGCCTTAAAATGGTTAAACGTTTTGGCCATCATTGCAACCAGGTCATCACTGTCAGCTTCATCACAGTCTGGAGAGATATCATTACAGACTCCAGAATCCATTAGTTCAGACATCATCTTCTTCATAGAAAATACATTCTCAGAAGATATTAATGCCGCACAAGGTGGTACAGTATTAGTGACCACTGTGGAACTACTGGAAGCATGATTAAAAGAATCTTTTTCTGCCTCAATCCTTTGGGCTTGATTTTCTTCAGTGAAACTGAAGGCTCCATACAATGTTGACAAAGTATGGGAATGCAAGGTTTTACCTTGCCTCAAGACCAGAATCATGTGAGACCATTTTGTTGGAAGAATATCACAAAATTTCTCCAAAAGTATATCCTTGTCTTTATCAACCCCTAGTCCTCTTAACTGGTTAATAATACTCATAAATCTGGTGTAAGTACCAAGAGACTCATTGGGGAGAGCAAAAAATGACTCATACTTTTTGTTTAAGGAGACTTTTCTGGTAACAACAGTATCATCACCTCCCTCATGCTGGTTCACCAGTTCATCCCACATGCTTTTGGCACTCGGATAGAGAACTAATGTGGGAATAACAGTTTCTGGAACAGCCCCGAGGATCATATTTTTAAGAAGTGTATCAAGATTTACCAATCTTTTATCCTCTTCGGACCAGTGTTCCTCTCTCTTTTCCCTTCCACTTCTTGATCCAGTAGGGTCAAGAAGTGCATTGATAGGATGTCTTGGCACATAGGGTCCTTCATTTAAGATTTTCATCATATTCCTTTCAATACCAGTAACATGCAATATTATCCTAGCTTTCCACGTACCAAATTCATCACTGCTCCCATTGAATTTAGGAACATGATTATTTGAATAATGCACATGCACATGTGGAGAAGCAGGAGGAGGAGGTGGTGGTGGATTGTTATTTCCAGTGGGTGGGTCATTAAGATTAGTTTCATGAGTTTCTTGAGTATTTTCTGGGATTGCCATCGCGAAACAGATCTAGGTAAGTATATTAACCTTCTGCTCTGATACCAAATGTAAAGTCCCTCACACGATGGTTTAACCCACGAGTGTAAAATAACAAGTCAAGTATGAACTAGAATCGGACTAGTATTACTTTAAATATAAATGCAAGAATATAAATAAAGAAATAAACGACTTAAGTAATATTTAAACAAGTAAATAAATGATGGAACACGAATGTAATTTTCAAGTGTATTTTCTTTATTGATGATAAACAAAATATAAGATTGTTGCGGAAACCTAGATATTACAAGTATGTAACTATCTAAACAATCTTTGAATTACAAGTGATCTATACTTGCTAAATAATCTCCTTAGATCGATATACTTAGAGTTGTGAAGTATAACTGTTTAGATCGAGAGTATTTAAGCAAGTTCACCAAATTGCTAAAAAGTAATTTGAACGAGAAATATGACTTTGTATTTATAGGCAGATAAATTCAACAATGAATTTATTTGCCGTACAAATATGGTTGCATGCATTTAATGAACCGACAAGGTTATTAAATGCATTGGTTAAGGTACAAGGATAAAGTCCTTTTAACCAACCACCTTTACACACGTATGTACTTTTATCAATAGACAATTGGGATGTCCGGGTAAAAGTGTGTAAAGGCATAAAGTCAATTCCTCGATATCAGTGTTCAGACTTGTAAGGTCTAAAACACTGATAAAGGCTCCAGTCGGGAGATCTGGTAAGACTGTCAGTGGGCTCCACTGTTTGTCAGTCTTCTTTCTTCAGACTTCAGTCTTTGACTTCCGTGAGAATGTCTTCAGTAGAATAGATCTGGATTGGGGTGAAGTCCAGTGAGCTAATCTGGAGAATACTCCAGATTTCCTATACAAGTATTTGCTCACTGGTCTTCCATTATTTCTGAACAAATCTTCAGAGGGACTTCAGTTTCCAAGTCTGGAGTAGGTCCAGTAATTATCATTTCTGGACAGATCTTCAGTAAGGCTCCAGTAGTCGAGTCTGGAGCGAGTCCAGTAAATCTGGACCTAACAATCACCGCTTATTATGCGTCATCTACTTATCGACCATACTTTTCCTCCTTGTTAAAGCTAGCCTCCATCAGGCGCTAAGCGTATACGGATTCCTCTTGGTCAGGTTGATATATTTTAGTAATAACTTGTCTCCGATAGTGGTTTTCCAAGTGACATCCAAAGGATAACACGAGGCGTGCCATTAAGATGAATGTCTTCAGGACTACATCTAACAGATGTTGTCAATGCCTTCACTTCGCCGCTTGGGTTAAATTTGTCTTCCTTTACTCTACCTTCTACTCATATTCCTTTCAATGACGCTAGTGAATAACTCTTCTTGAAAGATAAAGTAAAATCTTGCGTTTCATACTCCATGTTCGAGTATCTTCCTTGTTGCGATTACCCCCTTAACATTTTTCCTCAAGAAAAATGTAAGGGATTTCCTACTTTTCGTTTCATCTCGCTTTCTCCTCTAAGCAAGCTTATTATCAACCTTCTTAACTATGTTCCTTGAATCACCTTGCTTTCTTACGTTCTTTGGCAGTCTTCAATCCGCCAAATCTTCTCATCATTCTCGACGACCTTCAATTCGCCAGATTTCCTAATCCTACTTGTAACTACTCTTGTCCTCCAGGGTAGTCCCAAATCATTTTTCATTTATCTTCAAATCGCGGGGGTCACATAATTCTTATATTACTTCTTATCCTCCTTAATTACATCTTCGCTCCAACGGTAACTTTGGGATTTCTTCTATTTGCCGCCGAGGCTCCATTTTTACATGGATAGAAGGACCTTAAATTCCTTCACCAATTTGAGGCCTCGGTTCAATTGCCTCTACACTCACTCACATGTATACCATATCCAAGGCATCACTTTCATTGGGTATACTAGTCTATAGTATCTTCTATACTATACTTCTCTAACTCACTAGTTTTCTAAACTTCCTTGTTTCGAGTGGGTCCTTCTCTTAACGTCGTTGCGAGTGGGTGGTGTTAGTTATTTGGTCTCACCACTTTCAGGTGTTGCGTCGAGTCATCCGTGGATCAAGGGAATTGTAAATCTTTAGAAAAGAAGAAGAACCATGCTTTCATCATGTTTGGTCCTCAAGATTGTCGAAATTCACTTGGCTAGCTTCAATGTGGAAGTGGGGAGTAAGAGTTCATAGAGAGAATAAGACGACAACTCAAATTAATATTCTTAGGTGAGTTAAACGGATTGCTTCAACGTCGCTTGTGAAAATTTGCTTCCTTATACTTTGATTGACACACAACATATCTTCCACGTCCTACGTTATGTACGTGACCCAATAGCATCTTCTATGCTATATAGTTATCCCAAGTATTCCACGTACTGACAACTGCTGTCTGAACGTCTTTCGCATCCATTGATGTCGCAGCGAGAGCGGAGTACTGTTAAAGCACATTAAGTGCATAAATTGTTGTCCGATGCAATAATTCTAAAAGGCTGAGAAATTCGTACATATATGCAGAACGAACTTTAAGTTCGTACATATATGCCTTACGAACTTCAAGTTCGTTAGAACCCTAAGTTCGTAAGGCCCAACCCATTATGAACGAACTTGACAGCCCAGCCCATTTGTTCCTATAAATATAGGATTTAGGTTTCAGATTTCAGTGATGAAAGAATAGCTATGTAATTCGTCCATGGCTGGCTGAAGGATTGCGCAAACCTTCAGTCATAAGTCTACCATATTCATGATTGTTAGTCGTCTTGTTGATTGTGATTCGTAGTCTTCAAGATGTAATCATACGAATTCGTTTTGTATTGTAATCATATGACTAATGATAATGAATATTATTTCTCCAATTGTAATTGTTTCTTATCCTTGTATTGTTCAAGAACCCTAATAACTAATCTAGATGGATTCCGCCTTCTAGTTTGGGACTCACAAGTGGTATCAGAGCATTTCGATATCTTATCGAAGGTTTCAGATCGTCTGTTTGATTCTTTATATTCTGTGAAATTCGAAAACCCAAACTGCTGTTAAGTTCGTTTTCCTCTACGAACTTAGCCAAACGAATTTAATCTTAAATTCGTTCCTTGGCTTTTGAGAAAACCTAAATTGAGCTCCAGTCGATATATCACACACAATTAAAGCTTCTAAGTTCGTTGGTAATCAATAGAAAACGAATATAGAGCAATTAAGGCTGATTACAATCTTGTTAATTAGCAATAATATAGATAACTAATCAAACAGTTATCTCGTGAGGATTCCGCACTCACGACATAACCATAGACGATCTCGAGAGCGATCCAGAGCTATCGAGGGTTTATGTTCGAAAGTATGAAGAAGATGAAGTTTCTGTCGTTAAGTTCGTTTGCCTTACATCAAACGAAGATAGCAAACGAAGATAGCAAACGAACTTAACTTAATTTCGTTCTAAAGTTCTTCAAACGAAGATAGCAAACGAACTTAACTCAAATTCGTTCAAAATTCATCAAACGAAGATAGAAAACGAAGTTATCTTTATTTTCGTTTTGAATTTTCCTCAAACGAATTTAGCCTACGAAATTAAGCTATCTTCGTTCCGAACCTTATCCAACGAACTTAAGCTATCTTCGTTCAGACTTTATTCTTACGAAGATAAGAGTGTTTTTGAGCATATCTTCGCAATATGTAACAAGTTCGTGAGAAGATGTACTTACGAAGATAAGAACGAAGATAACACCAATTTCGTTCAAGTTGATCTTACGAAGATTATGTTCGTTCTAGTGAATATGTTCGCAGAAAGCTTGTACTTACGAAGATAACACCAATTTGGGTTTATATTCGCAAGAACAAACATGGTTCTTCTTACGAAGATGTTCATAGAAGATAGAGTTCAAGAAAGTGGTTCATATATGTTTCAGTCTGAAGAGAACGATTCCACATCTGATCAGAAGAAACACAGGGTGTCTTTCTCCAACTAGAAGATTCTAAAAAAAAAAAAAAAAAAAAAAAAAAAAGTCTTTTGGCGGGAAAAACAATTTTTGCCTATAATCTTATAATCTCGTTTTTACGCGGGAAAATTAATTTGGTAAAGGTCCGAAAAATTTTGGGTCATTTTCGTGCGTTTTTGGCGCAATTTCGGCAAAATTTTTTGACGATTATCAAAAAAATTTCTACCATTATTAGATCAAAAGTTAACGTGAATTTCAAAATTTCACGAGAACATTTTTCCCGAAAATTTTTTGGAGGGAAACACAATATACCCGGTTTTGAACCACATCAAAGGGAGATTTTTGAAACTGAAGACAAGCAGATGGGCTGATTTTCAAAGTTTTGCAGAAAAATGAGGGGGAATAATATATTCAGTATGATTTTTGAGCAAAACTTTTCTACATACTCGAGTTACATAACGATCAGAAGTTATTCTGTTGGTGATTATTGTATTCTAATGCTCGAGGCGTTTTGAAGATCATCGGACTATATGTTCAAATTGATTTATTTCAACGGATGATTTTCATATATAGCGGTCGTGGAAACTTTGTTGAAGTATTGGATCATTGAAGCGGGTTATTTGTTGTTCAGTATTTGAAGATCGAATCTTATCCATATTCCAAGAGATAGAGATGAATTATCAGGTGATTCTTGCGGAGGAGTTGCATAGATAAAGATCTTTATATTATGGCAGCATATACAACTGAAGAGGAGATCTGATAAGAACGACTTCGAGTGATTGGTGGATTTGTGAAGATACAAGACAGAGTCAGACACTGCTAGTTGAGACAGGACTTATGAGACTACATTTTGTGATTCAGTTTACAGAGTTTCTTATTTTTGTGAGAGCTGATTGATTTGATGCTGATTGTTGGAAATTCAACTCCGCCATTACATGCCAATTAAGCAAGATGAGCAGGGTCTCCGGCAATAAGTCCTAGGGTGGAAGATTGCTGATGTTTAATTTGGAGGTGCTACTACTGAGGGGGAGAACTACAGCAAGAGGTGTTGGGTTGGTTGGTTTTCATGAAGATATAGAGATTTTGCAGGTTGAAGATCAGGTTGCAGTTTCAGAAGATTGAGTCTCGACATAGAAGAACCGATGTCTCAAGTTAAGGGGGAGGTTATTCACTTAGACTTTCTATAACTAATATCGGTTTTTGAAGAATTGATTGCACCGGCCAAGGGGGAGTTTGTTGAAGCACATTAAGTGCACAAATTGTTGTCCGATGCAATAATTCTAAAAGGCTGAGAAATTCGTACATATATGCAGAACGAACTTTAAGTTCGTACATATATGCCTTACGAACTTCAAGTTCGTTAGAACCCTAAGTTCGTAAGGCCCAACCCATTATGAACGAACTTGACAGCCCAGCCCATTTGTTCCTATAAATATAGGATTTAGGTTTCAGATTTCAGTGATGAAAGAATAGCTATGTAATTCGTCCATGGCTGGCTGAAGGATTGCGCAAACCTTCAGTCATAAGTCCACCATATTCATGATTGTTAGTCGTCTTGTTGATTGTGATTCGTAGTCTTCAAGATGTAATCATACGAATTCGTTTTGTATTGTAATCATATGACTAATGATAATGAATATTATTTCTCCAATTGTAATTGTTTCTTATCCTTGTATTGTTCAAGAACCCTAATAACTAATCTAGATGGATTCCGCCTTCTAGTTTAGGATAGATCATGATTTACGATCAACACACGTTCCATAAACGTGTTTTCACAAGTATACTTACTCGATTTCGTCATTGCTGAGTGTTGCGTAAGTGAGTTGTATGTTGTTACGTTACTAACTTTTGAAGAAAAGCGGTGGTGATCATTACTTTGAATCATTAAGAATATCAAGGATATAGAATTTGGTTTCGAATGAATGAAATAGGAAATGTAAAAACAAAAGAATCATTAAGGCTGGAATCAGACTCCTTGCGCGAGTTAGAGAAATCTCTTCTATGTCATTCGTTGCCCACCGGACTCCAACTTTCAATGACGTCAATATATGTCGCACCGACTTAGATAAGATAGATAGATGTTCGCGTATACGTGTTAGAATAGAAATATTGCACCAAAGTCCAGGGTTACAATTCTCAGGACGTGTCGTCTTGAATATAGGAATGCGTCCTACTAGTGTCGTCGTATCGTCATATGGCTTTAAAACAGCTCAACGTTCTTATGTCCCCAGCTTCATTCAACGTTCCCATATGTTTCGCACCATCTTAGATTGAATGCAAAGGTTATGTGTGTAACAACCCTCCTTTTTAATATTATATATGTGCTAGTTATGTTGTCTATGATCCCGCAAGCCATAGTTATACTAGAAGCTAGTAGATAATGCCCCTAAATTAGCAATCTAAAGCTATTATTTAGTCCTAAATTAAATCCAATAAAATGCCATTGAACAAAAACTCTATTGTTGATCAATCAAGTTATATAAATAATAATGTAAGTCTCACAAGTTGAGATAACCATCAAAAATCCTTATAAATGTCCAACAATTTAATCACTAAGTTAATTAAAATATATATGGACATGAAAATAGAATTTCTATCTCAAAATATATTTATAAATTTATATGTACATAAAAATGCTTGAAATATTAATAAGTGTATATATATAATAATAATATATATATATATATATATGTCTAAATAAACACAAGTTTATAAATAATGGGTCAAGTAACAAATTTAAGACACAAAAATATATACATACGGCACACACATACATACATAAACATATGTATATTCATGCTTAGGGAACTTAAACAACTAATAACACTTAAATATACACCCAAGCTATACATACACTACATACATACATGCATACACTTACATAATACACTTAAAAAAATTCAAAAACCCTCCATATATCCCAACCCCAAAACCGGCCCCCCCATGTCCCAATACCATCCCACCAATCAAAATTAGTTTTGCCTTATACTTCCAAAGCAAAGCACATAACCCCTTTACACACTCAAATCTTTCACACACACATATTATTCTCTCTCAAAAAAAAAAACTCTTCTCCTTCTTCCTTTCCTCTCAAACCCACGGCTCAAAAAGGGAGGAGAAAAACAAGAAAAATCATACTTAAGCTATGCTAATAATAAGGGTTAGACTAGATTAATCAAGGGTTATATCAAGTAAGGTTTAAGGGTGTTTTGCAAGCAATAAAAAGGGGTATTTTTGGGGTTGAAGGCCACGATGTTTCTGCCCATTTTTCATCATCAAAACCGAATCCAAGAGGGTATAAATCTTCATCCTTTTTACTAGATTAATTTTATTTATGTTTATATGCAAGGGTTTTATCAAAAGTTTGCACTTTCTTCTTGTTTTTCCTTGTAATACACACTTGATGATGAGGGCAAGTTGATAGGATCTTTCTTCTCATGCACATGCATGTCGAAATCTTGGAGAAAGATTCAAGGATTCAACAAAGTAAGACCTAAAAGTGTTGTCATGTATTAAAAAGCTTGCAAGGTGACTTTATTCTTGAAAAATCATTATGCTTTTGTATATTATGAAGATATTATTTCTGGAAATTTTGATTAAAAAGTAGCCTTTATGTTGTTGGATGTTAGATCTATAAAAGTTTGCATTAAAAAGTGTTGATTTGAATGCATGCATGCTAGATTTAAGAAGGTTGGATCTTTTGTTGGATTATGAGATGATTATAGACTTGTTCTAAGTAAAAACATGTTTAAAGGGATCTTAATATTCTGGAAAAATTCATAAAACATCAAAGATATAAAGCTTGGAATAAAACAAGTTGAAATAAGCTAGAAATCACAAACCGAAATCATGCAAAAATGCATTTTTAGCACACACATGCACCATATTCAAATAATCATCAAAATATCATAAGGTTACTGTGAAAAAGATATTATAATATTACAAAACTCAACTTGTAAAGTTCAAGGCAATAATAAGCTTAAAAACCACCTTTTCGGGTCAAATAAGCACTAACCGAAAGCACTAAATTGCACATATCACACCACCACCACTATCATGACTTGGAACACTAAAATATGATGAACTTTCTGTAAATAATGAAACAAGGATAAAAATCCATTTTGAAGTACTTGAATTGCTTAAGAAATGAGGCTAAAATCACTATTTCGGTAAACGATTTTTAAGCTTAAAGTCCTCAAAATAAGCAAGACACAAGAGAGGTTGAATTGATATGAATTTATATTGATAAAAATTGCCTAAAAGTCCTGGGATTTTTATCCAAAATGATGTGTAATGATTTCTAAGAATTTCCATGAATTATTGAATTTAAATGGTAATTAAAAAGGTATATAAATAAATAAATAAATTATGTGAAACATGATTTTGGTTAAATCTTCATAACCAATAATAAAAACAACTAAAACCTACTGGACTTAAATTATTAAAAGCCAAGAAGCAAGTGTTACCTATTTTAAAGGTAAATAAGTAAGTAAAAATCACTAATTACTCACCTCTAGTTAATTAATGGGAAAAATTGCATAAATAAATAAATAAAACATAATATTATAAGTTAAAAAGCATAAAAGTCAGAATATAACTCAATATAATTAATCATAAATTAATAAAAAATAAATAAAGTAAATAAATATATATATATATATAAGGTCAAAATAAATAAATAAATAAATAAATAAATAAATAAATAAATAAATAAATAAATAAATAAATAAATAAATAAATAAATAAATAAATAAATAAATAAATAAATAAATAAATAAATAAATAAATAAATAAATAAATAAATAAATAAATAAATAAATAAATAAATAAATAAATAAATAAATAAATAAATAAATAAATAAATAAATAAATAAATAAATAAATAAATAAATAAATAAATAAATAAATAAATAAATAAATAAATAAATAAATAAATAAATAAATAAATAAATAAATAAATAAATAAATAAATAAATAAATAAATAAATAAATAAATAAATAAATAAATAAATAAATAAATAAATAAATAAATAAATAAATAAATAAATAAATAAATAAATAAATAAATAAATAAATAAATAAATATGATGATTTCTAAGAATTTCCATGAATTATTGAATTTAAATGGTAATTAAAAAGGTATATAAATAAATAAATAAATTATGTGAAACATGATTTTGGTTAAATCTTCATAACCAATAATAAAAACAACTAAAACCTACTGGACTTAAATTATTAAAAGCCAAGAAGCAAGTGTTACCTATTTTAAAGGTAAATAAGTAAGTAAAAATCACTAATTACTCACCTCTAGTTAATTAATGGGAAAAATTGCATAAATAAATAAATAAAACATAATATTATAAGTTAAAAAGCATAAAAGTCAGAATAAATTAAAAAGGTATATAAATAAATAAATAAATTATGTGAAACATGATTTTGGTTAAATCTTCATAACCAATAATAAAAACAACTAAAACCTACTGGACTTAAATTATTAAAAGCCAAGAAGCAAGTGTTACCTATTTTAAAGGTAAATAAGTAAGTAAAAATCACTAATTACTCACCTCTAGTTAATTAATGGGAAAAATTGCATAAATAAATAAATAAAACATTAATTAATATTAAATTAAATAAATGATTATAAATCAGAAAATATTTATAAATACTAATATTATAAAGTTACTAATATCAAATGATATGATTAAGCAAAGCATACAATGGAAACCATTTCAATCAAAGCCAAGTTACCGAAATTCCAACAACGTATAAATACGTATAATGAGAAAATGACTTTCTCCACCAAATACCTTCTAACCAAACATTGTGAGCAATATATAATGCACTTGAACTCCATAATTAAATACCAACCAAAGATGGGCAAGTCTACTAGTATACATCTCATGATCTAGTGGTGACAAAACATGATTAATTAAATTGACTTTCTTTTATGAAAATGCTATATTGAACGAATGATGATTATATGAGAATGATATTGTATGTTCAATATGTTAAATGTTATATGATGAGCTTGAGTACTGTCAAAGTCAAGTTCCTGCCACACTACTATTAATTCATTGAGGCCTGTAGTTAGAGGGTTGCGCAACTAGGATTCGTCCCCTCACTCACATCAGTGGCGACAGGTTGATTGGCCGCCTACGTGGCCGCCTTCAACGGTGTCGGTCATGGGGTGCTCTAATCTACTTTATATATTATTGGTCGTCTCCATGGCACGACCCCTTTATTATTATTATTGCACGTGATTGACAGCATGTGCTTCTATTATTAATTTTTCGGGACATATTATCATCATTATTATTTGGACGTGAAAGGGTCTTAGTAGTGGCTCAAGACAAACTCATCGAATTATGCCTTTGGCCAAGTGTTATTGATATTATTTATGGTTGGTTATTATTGTTTGGACATACGGTTTGGGTATGGATATTATGATGGAACTCTTGGAAATTTTATGACATACTACTTCTTGTATTGGATCAAATATATATATGTTGTTAGCATAAACATAACCAAATCCGATGTTTGCATTACTTATTAGAACCCTTAGTTAATACCCCCACTTTGCTAGTATTACCTTGCTTATATATAGAATTATTACATGAGAGTCGAGCACAAGTCGGTCAATAGTGACTACGTCGTTTAGTGGTCATCATGTTGGTTGTCGGACATCGTGTTGGTTGATGGTCGCCACGTCGGTTGTTCGGTCGTTGAGTTGGGTGGTTGGTCGCCAAAAGGTTGAGGTCATCTTGTGATCCGTTAAGTCGTCATGCTGTCCGCGAGTCATCACGTGAGTCGTCAATGGTTAAGTTGGTCGTGATGGAGTCGTCTAAGCGTCGGGTCGAGTCGGCATCTCACGTTTTATGTAACTTGTGTAGGAGCACTATGTTGCAGGGGGATGGAGCATCGAGGTCCTCCAGTTACCTAAGGAACCTCTATGGATTCGCGGATAGGGTAATGGATCGACAAGAAAGGCAAGAAGAAGAAGAGTCCGATCCCTCAGAAAGATCCGAGTCTACTAGGAACACTCAACAGCCTCCCCAGCCTCGCCAAGAAGAGGAAGGATCCGAGCCTATGGAGGACTCATCGGAGAGTGAGAGGGCGGCTAGTGTTAGGAGCGTCGCTTCTAACCGGTCTGGGCGCCACTCACCTATGCCGCCACCATCACCACCAGCCCCTCGAGTTCCTACTCCTCCAAGGCGAAATGTCGCCTTGAACCTCAGTGATGGACGCTTCCCGGCTCAAGACCCATACTTTCCACCGCGCCTTCCTCGCCAAGAGCACATGTACCACCTTGGGCTGAGACACTTCGGAGAGGGCTTACCTCATCCCGTTTATGGAATACCTCCTCCGCCTCCCCTTGGCATGACTCGGGAGGAAAGAGAGCGAGTATGGGGCATAGCTAGTGGATTAAGGGACGCAAGAGCAAGAGTAAGGAATCAAGAGATTATGATGGAGAGGGCTATGGGGATAATGGACCGATCGGCGGGATATTCGGGGATGGCTATATCGGAGGTTCGTAGGATTAACGAGGTGATTCTAGTAATGGGATGCGTGCTCACGGCCGTATGCGTTCTTGTGATTGCTCTCATGCTTAGGGTGTGGACCTAGGGACTCCTCTCTACATTATGAACTTGTCTCGAATTATGAACAATTATGTCTTGTTGTTATTTCTTGAATTTCCCTATTGTAAGTGACAATAGTCACATGTATTTGGCATTTGCAAATTTTGTGAACTTATCCTTGATGATAATTTATGCTTAATGCCCTTTTATGGTTACACATTGTGTTGATCTATTTTCCCTATATTGTTATCATCGATATTATAAAGTTGTTGTTATGATGAAATGCGAATATGATGAACGATAATGCAAGACAATTGTTAAAAATTTGTGAAGCCATACCTAGTTGGAATGTGATGACTATATAAGGTGCATTAGTGACAAACAAATTCCTATATGAAACCAAAGCTAAGTTAGTAAAGCCATGAGCAAATAAGATCGGACTTGGGGCAAGTATATATACATATATATACGCGCCCACATATATGTACATACGTACAAATGAAGGCCTCCATTTATATATACGTCCTCATTTACTTATATATAGAATTATTACATGAGAGTCGAGCACAAGTCGGTCAATAGTGACTACGTCGTTTAGTGGTCATCATGTTGGTTGTCGGACATCGTGTTGGTTGATGGTCGCCACGTCGGTTGTTCGGTCGTTGAGTTGGGTGGTTGGTCGCCAAAAGGTTGAGGTCATCTTGTGATCCGTTAAGTCGTCATGCTGTCCGCGAGTCATCACGTGAGTCGTCAATGGTTAAGTTGGTCGTGATGGAGTCGTCTAAGCGTCGGGTCGAGTCGGCATCTCACGTTTTATGTAACTTGTGTAGGAGCACTATGTTGCAGGGGGATGGAGCATCGAGGTCCTCCAGTTACCTAAGGAACCTCTATGGATTCGCGGATAGGGTAATGGATCGACAAGAAAGGCAAGAAGAAGAAGAGTCCGATCCCTCAGAAAGATCCGAGTCTACTAGGAACACTCAACAGCCTCCCCAGCCTCGCCAAGAAGAGGAAGGATCCGAGCCTATGGAGGACTCATCGGAGAGTGAGAGGGCGGCTAGTGTTAGGAGCGTCGCTTCTAACCGGTCTGGGCGCCACTCACCTATGCCGCCACCATCACCACCAGCCCCTCGAGTTCCTACTCCTCCAAGGCGAAATGTCGCCTTGAACCTCAGTGATGGACGCTTCCCGGCTCAAGACCCATACTTTCCACCGCGCCTTCCTCGCCAAGAGCACATGTACCACCTTGGGCTGAGACACTTCGGAGAGGGCTTACCTCATCCCGTTTATGGAATACCTCCTCCGCCTCCCCTTGGCATGACTCGGGAGGAAAGAGAGTGAGTATGGGGCATAGCTAGTGGATTAAGGGACGCAAGAGCAAGAGTAAGGAATCAAGAGATTATGATGGAGAGGGCTATGGGGATAATGGACCGATCGGCGGGATATTCGGGGATGGCTATATCGGAGGTTCGTAGGATTAACGAGGTGATTCTAGTAATGGGATGCGTGCTCACGGCCGTATGCGTTCTTGTGATTGCTCTCATGCTTAGGGTGTGGACCTAGGGACTCCTCTCTACATTATGAACTTGTCTCGAATTATGAACAATTATGTCTTGTTGTTATTTCTTGAATTTCCCTATTGTAAGTGACAATAGTCACATGTATTTGGCATTTGCAAATTTTGTGAACTTATCCTTGATGATAATTTATGCTTAATGCCCTTTTATGGTTACACATTGTGTTGATCTATTTTCCCTATATTGTTATCATCGATATTATAAAGTTGTTGTTATGATGAAATGCGAATATGATGAACGATAATGCAAGACAATTGTTAAAAATTTGTGAAGCCATACCTAGTTGGAATGTGATGACTATATAAGGTGCATTAGTGACAAACAAATTCCTATATGAAACCAAAGCTAAGTTAGTAAAGCCATGAGCAAATAAGATCGGACTTGGGGCAAGTATATATACATATATATACGCGCCCACATATATGTACATACGTACAAATGAAGGCCTCCATTTATATATACGTCCTCATTTACTTATATATATACGCATATGTACTCGTGTGTGATCATGGAGTTGTGAGTTGAATCTATATCATACGGTTTAGCGCAAAAATAACTAAACTACCTTACCCTTTGTTATAGAAACATGCCGCCACGAAGAAACACCGAAGAGACGAGCGAGGAGGCTCAACGCCGAGAGGAAGAGGCCCAACGACGAACCGAGCTGGCCAATTTGATCTCCCAACAAATCAACAATGTCATGCCAACCGTGGCTACTCAGATTGCTGAAAGCGTGACCGCTAGCCTAAATGCGGCACGAAGACCACCTGGAGGAGGAGACAATGGCATCGATAGGAATGCCTACAAGGCTTTCACGTCTTGCAACCCCAAGGAGTTTCATGGGACAGAGGGTCCCGTTGGGCTGCTTACTTGGTTCCAAAGCATGGAAGCCAATCTGAACATCATTGATTGCGCACAGGCTGACTGCGTCAAGTTCGCTGCTAGTAAGCTTCAAGGAAGAGCTCTTACTTGGTGGAATCTCCAAGCGACTACTAGAGGTCCTGCAGTGGTCAATGCTTTGACTTGGGAGCAGTTCAAAGAAGAGTTGAAGCGTGATTATTTTCCTCGGGAAGAGGTACAAAAGCTGGAGATGGAGTTCTGGAACCATGCCATGAGGGGACTGGAATTGGAGGCATATGTGATCAGCTTCCATGAGCTGTGCGTGTTAGTGTCGGAGATGGTAACCCCTGTGGCTAAGAAGGTTGAAAGGTTCATCTACGGGTTGGCACCTGAAGTTAGGTTGATGGTCACTGCCGCAAGCCCTACCACTCTTGAGCAGGCTATAAGCTTGGCAACCAGGCTAGTAAATGACTTGGTTAGGCGTGGGAAGTACACGAGAGGTGAATCAAGTTCGAGACAAGGTGGAGGAAATCAGTTTGGTGATCGCAAGGGGAATGGGCCTGATAAGAGGCAAAAGATTGTGAGGAACTATGGTGTTGTGGATGCTAACCCCAACCCGAATCGTGGCATGCCTCCAAGGTGCAACCGATGCGGTTATAACCACTTTGGTGAATGCAAACGTTGCACAACTTGCAACCGAATGGGGCACCTTGCTGCATACTGTCGGAGTGGAGCAAGGGTTGGAGGAAACCCAGGGGGATGCCGCGAGTGTGGAAGCATGGATCATTGGAGGAACGCTTGTCCTAGGTTGGGAAGAGCGCTAGGAAACCGTGGGAATGGAAATGGCAATCGTGGCAACTTTAGAAACGTGGGAAACCGTGGGAACCAGACAAACCGAGGCAACGTTGGGAACCAAGCCAATCGAGGCAATGCCGGAAATCAAGCAAATGTTGGGAATCAAGGAAATAATGCAAATCAAAACCTTGGAAATCAAGGAGGCCAAGCAAGGGGAAGAGTGTATGCTATGGGCGTGAATGAGGCACGTGATGACCCTAATGTCATCGTAGGTACGTTTCCACTAAATAATGTTTATGCATCTATGTTATTTGATTCTGGAGCTGAGAGAAGTTTTATTTCTTTTGAGTTTAAGGAATTGATTGATAAGAAACCTAGTGCACTTGATGAAACTTATTATGTTGAATATGCCAATGGAAATGAGTATGAAACTAAGGAGATTATCCCTGATTGCAAGCTAACTTTAGATGATAAGAACTATAGTATTGACTTGATTCCCATAGAAATAGGAAGTTTCGATATAATCGTAGGAATGGATTGGTTGTCAAAAATGCGTGCCGAAATCATTTGTCATGAGAAGATCATACGGATTCCCTTAGAAAATGGAGAAGGGTTGATAGTGCAAGGTCATAAGGCTGGAGTCCAACCTAAATTGGTGTCGTCCATGAAGGTGAGGAACTATCTACGGAAGGAATACCACACGTACTTAGCACAAGTAGTGGATAAGCGAGTGAAGAGCAAGGATCCTCACAAAGTGATAGTGGTCAGGGACTTTCTTGACGTGTTTCCTGACGAACTACCTGGACTTCCACCTATGAGACAAGTGGAATTTACGATCGATTTAGTTCCCAGGGCAGCCCCCGTGGCTAAAGCACCATATAGACTAGCGCCCTCCTAAATGCGAGAACTCTCCGAGCAATTGCAAGAATTGCTTGATAAAGGTTTAATTCAACCTAGTTCATCGCCATGGGGTGCGCCAATCCTCTTTGTCAAAAAGAAGGATGGGTCTTTAAGAATGTGCATCGACTATAGAGAGTTGAATAAGTTGACCATAAAGAACAAATATCCGCTGCCACGAATAGATGATTTGTTCGATCAACTTCAAGGATCGTCGTATTTTTCAAAAATCGACCTTAGATCCGGCTATCACCAGTTGAGGGTACGAGAAGAGGATGTACCTAAAACGGCTTTTAGGACTCGCTATGGGCATTATGAGTTCCTAGTGATGCCATTTGGTCTTACCAATGCACCGGCCGTATTCATGGACTTGATGAATAGAATTTGTAGGCCATACTTGGACAATCTCGTGATAGTATTCATCGATGATATTTTGATATATTCAAGAAGCAAGGAAGAGCATGAGAAGCATTTGAGGATAGTTTTGCAGTTACTTAGAGACGAGAAGCTATATGCTAAGTTTTCTAAGTGTGAGTTTTGGCTTCGCCAAGTCCAGTTTCTTGGGCACATTGTGAACGAGGAAGGAATCCATGTTGATCCGTCCAAGATAGAAGCAATCAAGAAGTGGGAAACACCCAAGACGCCAACGGAAGTGCGTAGCTTCCTAGGCCTAGCAGGTTATTATAGAAGGTTTATTCAAGGATTCTCAAAGATTAACGTGCCCTTAACTCAATTGACTCAAAAATCAAGGGAATTTGTATGGGGTGAAGAACAAGAGCAAGCGTTCCAAACACTGAAGAACATATTATGTGAAGCGCCGATATTAGCATTGCCAGATGGAATGGAAGGATTTGTGGTGTATTGTGATGCGTCGAATAAAGGACTAGGGTGCGTACTAATGCAAAGGGACAAGGTCATTGCATACGCATCTAGGCAATTGAAGCCACATGAGAAGAATTATTTGACACATGATTTGGAATTAGGAGCTGTGGTTTTTGCCCTAAAGATATGGCGACACTATCTCTATGGTACTAAGTGCACGATATTCACCGATCATAAGAGCCTGCAACACATTTTCGATCAAAAGATGTTGAACATGAGGCAAAGGAGATGGATGGAGCTACTCAATGATTATGAGTGCGAAATTAAGTACCACCCTGGTAAGGCAAATGTCGTGGCCGATGCACTTAGTAGAAAGGTGAGCTCCAAGCAACCAAGAGCAAGAATTAATCACCTACGAGTAAGAATGTCTCTAAGAGACCGATTCTTAGAAGATCAAGCAAAAGCCTTTGAAGGAAAGAATATTGAGAAGGAAACCTTGAGTGGAATGGAGACAAGGTTTGATAAGGATGATGAAGGCATCTTGTATTTTAAGGGAAGAGCTTGGGTTCCAAAGGTGAATGGATTAAGAGATGTACTCATGAACGAAGCCCATAATTCAAAGTATTCGATCCATCCAGGAGCGGATAAGATGTACCAAGGTGGCCTGGGATGAAAGGTGATGTAGCCCGATATGTGAACCAGTGCATGACTTGTGCAATGGTTAAGGCAGAGCATAAGAAGCCGTCTGGACTCTTGACACAACCAGAAATTCCCGAGTGGAAGTGGGAGCAAATAGCAATGGACCTTGTGACGAAACTACCTCGAACCAAGAAAGGCCATGATGCAATATGGGTAGTTGTCGATCGTCTTACAAAATCAGCCCATTTCATTCCAATAAAAGAAGATTGGAACACCGAGCGTTTAGCTCGCATCTATGTCGAGAAGATTATGACACTACATGGCGTGCCATTGTCCATTATTTCCGATAGGGATGGTAGGTTTACCTCACGGTTTTGGGGTCTTGTGCAAGAAGCGATGGGAACGACGCTAGCCCTAAGCACGGCTTACCACCCTCAAACGGATGGACAAAGTGAGCGTACGATACAAACATTGGAGGACATGTTGAGGGCATGTGCACTAGAATTTGGTGGAAATTGGGATGAGCACTTACCGTACGCAGAATTTACTTACAATAATAGTTACCATTCTAGCATACAATGTGCACCATTTGAGGCATTGTATGGACGCAAGTGTAGATCACCCATGTGTTGGATTGAGACGGGTGAAAGGAGGTTGACAACGGTTGATTATGTCCAAGAGACAACGGACAAGGTGGCAACTATTAAAGAAAAGCTCAAAGCCGCGAGAGATCGACAAAAGAGTTATGCGGATCAAAGGAGGAAGCCACTCGAATTTGAAGTCGGTGACAAAGTGTAATTGAAGGTATCGCCATGGAAAGGAACCGTACGGTTTGGCAAGAAAGGAAAGTTGAGCCCCCGATACATTGGGCCGTTCAAGATTATTGCTAGAATAGGCCCCGTGGCCTACAAGTTGGAGTTACCCCAAGAATTGGGAGATGTTCACGACACATTCCACGTGTCAAACTTAAAGAAATGTGTGGCGGATGACTCAAAAGTGGTTCCACTCGAGGAACTACAAGTGGAAGATAAACTCCAATTCGAGAGGAGATGGGGAGCTACTCAATGATTATGAGTGCGAAATTAAGTACCACCCTGGTAAGGCAAACGTCGTGGCCGATGCACTTAGTAGAAAGGTGAGCTCCAAGCAACCAAGAGCAAGAATTAATCACCTACGAGTAAGAATGTCTCTAAGAGACCGATTCTTAGAAGATCAAGCAAAAGCCTTTGAAGGAAAGAATATTGAGAAGGAAACCTTGAGTGGAATGGAGACAAGGTTTGATAAGGATGATGAAGGCATCTTGTATTTTAAGGGAAGAGCTTGGGTTCCAAAGGTGAATGGATTAAGAGATGTACTCATGAACGAAGCCCATAATTCAAAGTATTCGATCCATCCAGGAGCGGATAAGATGTACCAAGGTGGCCTGGGATGAAAGGTGATGTAGCCCGATATGTGAACCAGTGCATGACTTGTGCAATGGTTAAGGCAGAGCATAAGAAGCCGTCTGGACTCTTGACACAACCAGAAATTCCCGAGTGGAAGTGGGAGCAAATAGCAATGGACCTTGTGACGAAACTACCTCGAACCAAGAAAGGCCATGATGCAATATGGGTAGTTGTCGATCGTCTTACAAAATCAGCCCATTTCATTCCAATAAAAGAAGATTGGAACACCGAGCGTTTAGCTCGCATCTATGTCGAGAAGATTATGACACTACATGGCGTGCCATTGTCCATTATTTCCGATAGGGATGGTAGGTTTACCTCACGGTTTTGGGGTCTTGTGCAAGAAGCGATGGGAACGACGCTAGCCCTAAGCACGGCTTACCACCCTCAAACGGATGGACAAAGTGAGCGTACGATACAAACATTGGAGGACATGTTGAGGGCATGTGCACTAGAATTTGGTGGAAATTGGGATGAGCACTTACCGTACGCAGAATTTACTTACAATAATAGTTACCATTCTAGCATACAATGTGCACCATTTGAGGCATTGTATGGACGCAAGTGTAGATCACCCATGTGTTGGATTGAGACGGGTGAAAGGAGGTTGACAACGGTTGATTATGTCCAAGAGACAACGGACAAGGTGGCAACTATTAAAGAAAAGCTCAAAGCCGCGAGAGATCGACAAAAGAGTTATGCGGATCAAAGGAGGAAGCCACTCGAATTTGAAGTCGGTGACAAAGTGTAATTGAAGGTATCGCCATGGAAAGGAACCGTACGGTTTGGCAAGAAAGGAAAGTTGAGCCCCCGATACATTGGGCCGTTCAAGATTATTGCTAGAATAGGCCCCGTGGCCTACAAGTTGGAGTTACCCCAAGAATTGGGAGATGTTCACGACACATTCCACGTGTCAAACTTAAAGAAATGTGTGGCGGATGACTCAAAAGTGGTTCCACTCGAGGAACTACAAGTGGAAGATAAGCTCCAATTTCGAGAGGAGCTGGTTGAGGTTCTAGATCGCGACGAAAAGCGCCTTAAGAGAAGCAAGATCCCTATCGTTAAAGTTAGATGGGATTCGAAACGCGGACCCGAATTCACATGGGAGCGCGAGGACTTTATACGGGAGAAATATCCGCACCTTCTCCCTAAGCAAATTCAAATTCCGAGACGGAATTCTTCTAAGGGGGTAAGGATGTAACAACCCTCCTTTTTAATATTATATATGTGCTAGTTATGTTGCCTATGATCCCGCAAGCCATAGTTATACTAGAAGCTAGTAGATAATGCCCCTAAATTAGCAATCTAAAGCTATTATTTAGTCCTAAATTAAATCCAATAAAATGCCATTGAACAAAAACTCTATTGTTGATCAATCAAGTTATATAAATAATAATGTAAGTCTCACAAGTTGAGATAACCATCAAAAATCCTTATAAATGTCCAACAATTTAATCACTAAGTTAATTAAAATATATATGGACATGAAAATAGAATTTCTATCTCAAAATATATTTATAAATTTATATGTACATAAAAATGCTTGAAATATTAATAAGTGTATATATATAACCAAAATAAATACAAGATTTTAAATATATATATATATATATATGTCTAAATAAACACAAGTTTATAACTAATGGGTCAAGTAACAAATTTAAGACACAAAAATATATACATATACATATATACATACGGCACACACATACATACATAAACATATGTATATTCATGCTTAGGAAACTTAAACAACTAATAACACCTAAATATACACCCAAGCTATACATACACTACATACATACATGCATACACTTACATAATACACTTAAAAAAATTCAAAAACCCTCCATATATCCCAACCCCAAAACCGGCCCCCCCATGTCCCAATACCATCCCACCAATCAAAATTAGTTTTGCCTTATACTTCCAAAGCAAAGCACATAACCCCTTTACACACTCAAATCTTTCACACACACATATTATTCTCTCTCAAAAAAAAACTCTTCTCCTTCTTCCTTTCCTCTCAAACCCACGGCTCAAAAAGGGAGGAGAAAAACAAGAAAAATCATACTTAAGCTATGCTAATAATAAGGGTTAGACTAGATTAATCAAGGGTTATATCAAGTAAGGTTTAAGGGTGTTTTGCAAGCAATAAAAAGGGGTATTTTTGGGGTTGAAGGCCATGATTTTTCTGCCAATTTTTCATCATCAAAACCGAATCCAAGAGGGTATAAATCTTCATCCTTTTTACTAGATTAATTTTATTTATGTTTATATGCAAGGGTTTTATCAAAAGTTTGCACTTTCTTCTTGTTTTTCCTTGTAATACACACTTGATGAGGGCAAGTTGATAGGATCTTTCTTCTCATGCACATGCATGTCGAAATCTTGGAGAAAGATTCAAGGATTCAACAAAGTAAGACCTAAAAGTGTTGTCATGTATTAAAAAGCTTGCAAGGTGACTTTATTCTTGAAAAATCATTATGCTTTTGTATATTATGAAGATATTATTTCTGGAAATTTTGATTAAAAAGTAGCCTTTATGTTGTTGGATGTTAGATCTATAAAAGTTTGCATTAAAAAGTGTTGATTTGAATGCATGCATGCTAGATTTAAGAAGGTTGGATCTTTTGTTGGATTATGAGATGATTATAGACTTGTTCTAAGTAAAAACATGTTTAAAGGGATCTTAATATTCTGGAAAAATTCATAAAACATCAAAGATATAAAGCTTGGAATAAAACAAGTTGAAATAAGCTAGAAATCACAAACCGAAATCATGCAAAAATGCATTTTTAGCACACACATGCACCATATTCAAATAATCATCAAAATATCATAAGGTTACTGTGAAAAAGATATTAGAATATTACAAAACTCAACTTGTAAAGTTCAAGGCAATAATAAGCTTAAAAACCACCTTTTCGGGTCAAATAAGCACTAACCGAAAGCACTAAATTGCACATATCACACCACCACCACTATCACGACTTGGAACACTAAAATATGATGAACTTTCTGTAAATAATGAAACAAGGATAAAAATCCATTTTGAAGTACTTGAATTGCTTAAGAAATGAGGCTAAAATCACTATTTCGGTAAACGATTTTTAAGCTTAAAGTCCTCAAAATAAGCAAGACACAAGAGAGGTTGAATTGCTATGAATTTATATTGATAAAAGTTGCCTAAAAGGCCTGGGATTTTTATCCAAAATGATGTGTAATGATTTCTAAGAATTTCCATGAATTATTGAATTTAAATGGTAATTAAAAGGTATATAAATAAATAAATAAATTATGTGAAACATGATTTTGGTTAAATCTTCATAACCAATAATAAAAACAACTAAAACCTACTGGACTTAAATTATTAAAAGCCAAGAAGCAAGTGTTACCTATTTTAAAGGTAAATAAGTAAGTAAAAATCACTAATTACTCACCTCTAGTTAATTAATGGGAAAAATTGCATAAATAAATAAATAAAACATAATATTATAAGTTAAAATGAATAAATGACTAATTAATTAATATTAAATTAATTAAATGATTATAAATCAAAAAATATTTATAAATACTAATATTATAAGTTAAAATGAATAAATGACTAATTAATTAATATTAAATTAAATAAATGATTATAAATCAGAAAATATTTATAAATACTAATATTATAAAGTTACTAATATCAAATGATATGATTAAGCAAAGCATACAATGGAAACCATTTCAATCAAAGCCAAGTTACCGAAATTCCAACAACGTATAAATACGTAAAATGAGAAAATGACTTTCTCCACCAAATACCTTCTAACCAAACATTGTGAGCAATATATAATGCACTTGAACTCCATAATTAAATACCAACCAAAGATGGGCAAGTCTACTAGTATACATCTCATGATCTAGCTTACTAGTTCATGTCACACGAACTTACGTCGTGAATATACATATTATGGTTTAGGCTTGCTCGGTGAGGAACACCACTAGAAGGAAATCTCGCATTTTCAAGAAGTAACTCTCAATCAAGTGAGTCATAGCCCCCTTTCAAACTCTTTTATGTGTTTTACTTTCGGGGTGAAAAGCATGATTAATTAAATTGACTTTCTTTTATGAAAATGCTATATTGAACGAATGATGATTATATGAGAATGATATTGTATGTTCAATATGTTAAATGTTATATGATGAGCTTGAGTACTGTCAAAGTCAAGTTCCTGCCACACTACTATTAACTCATTGAGGCCTGTAGTTAGTGGGTTGCGCAACTAGGATTCGTCCCCTCACTCACATCAGTGGCGACAGGTTGATTGGCCGCCTACGTGGCCGCCTTCAACGGTGTCGGTCATGGGGTGCTCTAATCTACTTTATATATTATTGGTCGTCTCCATGGCACGACCCCTTTATTATTATTATTGCACGTGATTGACAGCATGTGCTTCTATTATTAATTTTTCGGGACATATTATCATCATTATTATTTGGACGTGAAAGGGTCTTAGTAGTGGCTCAAGACAAACTCATCGAATTATGCCTTTGGCCAAGTGTTATTGATATTATTTATGGTTGGTTATTATTGTTTGGACATACGGTTTGGGTATGGATATTATGATGGAACTCTTGGAAATTTTATGACATACTACTTCTTGTATTGGATCAAATATATATATGTAGCATATATTTCTATATCAAATATATATATGTTGTTAGCATAAACCTATGAACTCACTCAACTCTCGTAGTTGACACTTTATCTTCATGCTTTTCAGGTTTAGAGCAGTAAGCTAGCACTTGACCGCCTCTTGGATGTTGTATTTGTCTTTATGCTTGACGGATTGTAATGCAAACATTTGTCTTTTGATTATGGATTTGGGTTATGTAATGGTTATTAAACGTCAACTTGAACTTGTAATCTTTTGGGATTTGAATGGCTTCTGAACTTGATGTTGATGTTTTATATTTAAATCTTGTTGTACCATGTCGTTCTGTGGCATCTCGTGTTTCCGACCTAGTCGGGGTGTTACAATGTGTAGTTTTTAAGAGGATAGAGTCGCGTCATATCTTGGGACTACAATTCTTAGAGTATATCGTCCAACGTTCGTGGGAAGATGCTCTACCGACGATATCGCGTTGTCGTATGTCAATAATGAGTAGCGGTGTCATAAGAAATATGATGTTGGATAATTTCAAAAGAGCACGAGTGAACAAATATCGGAGGGGTACTTAATGACAACTTTCATACTTAGAAAATATCTAATTTATAATAAATTTCTCAAGGGCAATCACTAGTTCTCAAGCGGTCAAATCTTAACACACAATATCTATCTTAATAGTAAGGACTAACCACATTATCATCATATCATTCAAATACTAGTTCTCAATTGTCAATTCTTAGAGCATAATAACTATCTCAATAGTAAGGTACAACTATATAATTATTAAATCATCCACGTAATAGTCCACAAATAGCTCAACCTTAGGGCGCAATAATTATCTCAATAGAAGGGCAGGACTACATAATCATCACAATATTCTCGCGCTAGTTTTCATGTAGCTCAATCTTATGGGTGAAGGCTTTAATATCTCTATTGTCCATAAAATTTCCTATCAACTTGTCATGCTCATATTCTCTTTCAAATCAATCATAAATAATCAACCTCATTACCCCATAATTTAAACAAGTCATATCCCAACATGATTTCATGCCTCATAGTAATCACATTATTTTAAAGTGCATATGCTACTTAAAGTTCATCATAAGTCATAAAGCTTTTGCGCATGTATTTCTCTCATAATTTCCACATTGCACAATCCAAACTTTCCCATTGCACACTACAAGCTTTCACATTGCACATTACAACTTTCACATTGCAGATTATAACTTTCACATTGCACATTATAAACTTTCACATTGCAATCAAATCATGCCCAACTTCACATGTTATAGCATAGAGTAGCATGTATCAACGAATATCTTTTAACCTTAGGTTCATTCCACTTCTGATGTGCAAAAAGGGAATTCTATTAAGGGCTTTGGAATTTTAAGGCATCTAAAATCAATCCTTATACCAACTAGCATAATCCTCAAGTAAAGCAAGTCTCGAATTCTTATATGTGCTTAGGTGAATGTCTAAATGCAACACGTATTCTCATTAAAACGCGTTTAATAAAGGTCTCTTATTTTTTATTTTTTTTTGAAAAGGAATCCTTTTAAACATAAGTCCAAGTGGCCGTTTGAGTCTTACATGGTACTCTCGTAATTAAACGTAGTTCATGACCTACGTTTAATTAGGGTCCTACCATGTAAAGCTCAAACTAATCCGCTTAACCTTATGCTCGACTCGACTATAAAAATTCGTTTTGAAAAGTGGCTATAGTTTTGGGATTCCCGGGGGAACCCCAATGTTCTCTATAACCTTAGCCTCTGATACCATTTTCTGTAACACCCCAACTAAGGCGAAACAATGAGATGTACAGAAAGTCGAGTATCATTACAAAGGATAATAGATAAACATTCACCATAGCTTTATTTGATAAAATAAACTTACAATAATACAAGCATGTGAACCAATTCCCAAGTACAATGTGTCCACCGTACTTGGATATTAAGTCCACGAAACAAATAACAATTACATGAAATAATATACTACAATGATCAAGGCGGATTCCATTGCCCATCACAAGGTTTGATCTTTGACTCCAAAATGCAATGCAAATAATCATGATGCATATAATTCCTCAAAGCTTATGCTAAATCCTGAAAAGCATGAAGAAAAAGTGTCAACTACGAAAACGTAGTTGGTGAGTGCATAGGTTTTCGAGTAAGTCTCGTTACGTATACATTTCAAAACTTAGAAAACATATTATTACATATCAATATACCCAAACCACATGACCGACAAAATTCTCACATCAAACTATCAAGTTTTCCAAATATCATAAGTCACTTCAAAGCGTTGAAAATCCATGGTTAATTATAAAGCTCTCATTTGTCAAAATCATCGTGAGAGAAAAAGTATATCAATCAATTAATCATATATCACACCCAAACCATGCGATCATCAATAATTACCAACCATCAATAATATCCACAACATTTGTCCCAAATTTGTCATTAGTAACATTCACATTGATATTTTAGATGAGTTTAACTTGAGCCACTACTAAGACCCTTTCACGTCCATACCCAAAATTTTATCCCAACGATGTAACCATAATAGCACATGCTGTCAATCACGTGCTTTAACCATAAACGGGTCGTGCCATGGAGACGACCAATAATATATAAAGTAGATTAGAGCACCCCATGGCCGGCAGCCGTTGAAGGCGGCCACGTAGGCGGCCAATCAACCTGTCGCCAATGATGTGAGTGAGGGGACGAATCCTAGTTGCGCAACCCTCTAACTACAGGCCTCAATGAGTTAATAGTAGTGTAGCGGGGACTTGACTTTGACAGTACTCAAGCTCATCATATTTCACATAACACATTGAACATACAATAGCGATCCCAATATATTCATCATTCATTTAAGATAGCATTTTCATACAAGAAGGTCATTTTAAATATTCATGCTTTTCACCCCGTAAGTAAAACATATAAAAAAGTTTGAAAGGGGGCTATGACTCACCTTGATATGCCGAGCATTATATCTACTTATCCAAAATGGGTACTTCTCATCTATAGCTTCCTTGATCATATATTCCTTACGCTCCTCATTCGCATTTCAAAGCCAAGACCATTCCTACGCAAAACTATAGCGAATAAGGTCCTATCTTAGGTTATCATATAGAAATGCCATATTAAGTTATGCTTAGGGCTGTCAATGGGTTCGGGGGGTTGGCGGGTTCGGGTTGGTGGGTTGAAAAACTCCGACCCTAACCCAACCCACTAAAAGTTTCAGGTCAGAAATTTCAACCCTGACCCACAACCCGCCAACCCATGACCCAACCCATGTGACCTGATAAGCAAATATATATAAATATAAAATGGAATAAGTCAACCAATATAAAGCTTTATCATTGATGGTGTAAGCTGAAAACGAAGGGTATAAAAAAGAAAGAAATACGAGGGTATTGTTAGTACTTGGCACAAAGTTAATACACTTACCGTCTCATATTACATCACTTATCATCTCACAAAATTTTGAATCCTCTTCCTATTTCAGATTTAAAGTTACTTTAGGTTAGAAATATAGAAAATGAGAATGGGGCGTATGGATTAGTGTAATGTAGAGTATGAGCTATTATATATAATTAAATTATTTTAAAGTTATCGGGTTGGCGGGTCGACCTGACAACCCAACAACCCAACCCGGACCCAACCCAAAAAAAATCAGGTTGGTGGGTTGGCGGGTTGGTGGGTCGAAAATACTCAACCCTAACCTGATTTTTTTCGGGTTGGGTTCGGGTTGGGTTTCGGGTTGGGTCGAAATTGACAGCCCTAGTTATGCTATCCTTATTCATTATTGGATGTGTAACCGATTTTAATACGAATTAGCATTTGTGATATCAATTTATAGTTTGGTTAACGTAATTACTTATGTCCATTCCACTTAATTACCTTTTGTGTTACTTTGATTACACTTATCTTTTAACTCACATATTTCTCGATATGTCTTATGATTATTCAGGTTTATGAAATTCGTTTAAGTGTTATGGGCCATTACCAATGAATTCTTCATATTTTATTTGTTATTCTTATTTTAATATGAGTGGCTAATCGCTTCATCATCCATCTTGATGGAGTGAGATCATATGTAAAGATTGCACGATTTTATTAATTCAATGTTGATTTCATTTAACGTTATATCGAGATCTTAGCGTATTTCTTCCTTATAATTTATCTTGAATTGATTGGTGAATTATGTGTGTCTTTAATGGTAATTATTGATTACATATACTTCATTTTGATTGTTTGGGTACAAATGATTGGATCTATGACGGGTACGGTAGATAATCATTCAATGATAATAGGGGGAAATGTGTTAACGGTTGGGTACAATCGATAGGTATAATTGTTATTTTAATAGCCAAATCAATTGTTTGATTAGGGAAGTTATAAAAGATGTCTTGGGGTACCGGTCTTTGTAATGAAACTAGTTTAAGCAAGAGAGTCAAATGATGTCATTAACTTGACGGGTACGGGGTTGGTGCTTTATTTGAGTCTCGGTTATTTAATCAACTTAATTTGGATTTGAACTTCATTTAAGTGCAATCTGAGCGTATTGTTGAGCGAAATCAAGATGGATGCCTTTTAAATATTATTGTTTATGATCATTTTTACTTTCGTCTTCCAACGAACCCTGCCCCGGTCATACCGGATTTAATTATTTACTTTTACTTTTTGCAAAGTGACAATTCGGTCACAAAACCCCTTGTCATTTTAACTACTTAATTTTAACAATTTCTTTCAAAGTCCTTGTGATCGATCCTGACTTACCATTTATCTATACTATACACGAACGGGTGCACTGCCCAAGAGTGTGCATTAGGTAGTAAAATCGGTATTTCTTGTTTATAAATTTAAAACTCGATTTTGCACATCAATCATATATTCCTTACGCTCCTCATTCGCATTTCAAAGCCAAGACCATTCCTACGCGAAACTAAGGCGAATAAGGTCCTATCTTAGGTTATCATATAGAAATGCCATATTAAGTTATGCTATCCTTATTCATTATTGGATGTGTAACCGATTTTAATACGAATTAGCATTTGTGATATCAATTTATAGTTTGGTTAACGTAATTACTTATGTCCATTCCACTTAATTACCTTTTGTGTTACTTTGATTACACTTATCTTTTAACTCACATATTTCTCGATATGTCTTATGATTATTCAGGTTTATGAAATTCGTTTAAGTGTTATGGGCCATTACCAATGAATTCTTCATATTTTATTTGTTATTCTTATTTTAATATGAGTGGCTAATCGTTTCATCATCCATCTTGATGGAGTGAGATCATATGTAAAGATTGCACGATTTTATTAATTCAATGTTGATTTCATTTAACGTTATATCGAGATCTTAGCGTATTTCTTCCTTATAATTTATCTTGAATTGATTGGTGAATTATGTGTGTCTTTAATGGTAATTATTGATTACATATACTTCATTTTGATTGTTTGGGTACAAATGATTGGATCTATGACGGGTACGGTAGATAATCATTCAATGATAATAGGGGGAAATGTGTTAACGGTTGGGTACAATCGATAGGTATAATTGTTATTTTAATAGCCAAATCAATTGTTTGATTAGGGAAGTTATAAAAGATGTCTTGGGGTACCGGTCTTTGTAATGAAACTAGTTTAAGCAAGAGAGTCAAATGATGTCATTAACTTGACGGGTACGGGGTTGGTGCTTTATTTGAGTCTCGGTTATTTAATCAACTTAATTTGGATTTGAACTTCATTTAAGTGCAATCTGAGCGTATTGTTGAGCGAAATCAAGATGGATGCCTTTTAAATATTATTGTTTATGATCATTTTTACTTTCGTCTTCCAACGAACCCTGCCCCGGTCATACCGGATTTAATTATTTACTTTTACTTTTTGCAAAGTGACAATTCGGTCACAAAACCCCTTGTCATTTTAACTACTTAATTTTAACAATTTCTTTCAAAGTCCTTGTGATCGATCCTGACTTACCATTTATCTATACTATACACGAACGGGTGCACTGCCCAAGAGTGTGCATTAGGTAGTAAAATCGGTATTTCTTGTTTATAAATTTAAAACTCGATTTTGCACATCAATCATATATTCCTTACGCTCCTCATTCGCATTTCAAAGCCAAGACCATTCCTACGCGAAACTAAGGCGAATAAGGTCCTATCTTAGGTTATCATATAGAAATGCCATATTAAGTTATGCTATCCTTATTCATTATTGGATGTGTAACCGATTTTAATACGAATTAGCATTTGTGATATCAATTTATAGTTTGGTTAACGTAATTACTTATGTCCATTCCACTTAATTACCTTTTGTGTTACTTTGATTACACTTATCTTTTAACTCACATATTTCTCGATATGTCTTATGATTATTCGGGTTTATGAAATTCGTTTAAGTGTTATGGGCCATTACCAATTGGGCCTAAGTGTTATGGGCTTTTAAGTGACTTGGGCTTAATTTAGTTATTGGGCTTAACCTTATTTGGGTTATGTGCTTAATGGGTTATATTGGTTATTGGGCTATATGGTTTATTGGGCCAAGTGGGCCTACTGATTTATGTTTCTTATGGGTTCACTAATTGGGCCGGGCTAGCCCATTAACTTCTTAGTTCATTACATAGCCCATCATACAAGTTATAAGATTACTTACAAATTTTCTGTTTTATACTTTCTTTTTAGAAAATGTTGGCTAATGTTTAGTGATTGAAACTAATTATTTGGATCCTCCTGATTTTTATATAATAACCTATATGTGTCCACTTATTTTGGAAATTTTGCCTTAATTTATAAATAATGTTTACTACCTCTAAATATTTTTATAAGTGAAAGTGGTCAAAATAGCCACTGTTTTGTGTATGAATATGTTTTATAAAAGTTCATTGGGTTTTACTCTTAATAAAAATTCCATGATTTTATTTTAAGTTTAGGACACATTGAACCTACTTTCCACCAAGTATGACCTCCTGGAACCTTACGGTTTAGAAGATAAAAATTGTTAAAATTGATAAAATATTCAGACAAAAGTGCAGTTTTGACCAGTTTTAGTAGAAAAATCATATCTTTTGTTTGGTTCAGTATTTTTGAGTAATTCCAGTTGGTGGTTAAATTTAACTCGTTTATCTACAACTTTTATTTTGAAAGTGTTGCTTGAAACGTCCCTCACATGCTCAGTTTACCCGTTCCAAAACAGAAAATTAATTCTGTCAGAATGTATTTTGGTTAATACAACTCACCAATGGTGTTGGTTGCTTGTTTTAGCCTCTAGATTACCACTAACAAGTTTGTTGATCATTTTGTGTGATTTTAACATCAAATATACAGATCTCTTAGCAAATTTTAAAGTCACCAATCATCCATCTCAAATCCCAAATCAAAATCAATCAAAACTAGTGCAAATCTAAGCATGCATGTTTAGATCTAACCATTACACATATAAATAAGCTATAATCTTTTACATCCTTTTTGAAAACTCCTTTTTATTGAAAAATCACAAGATATAATCTCATAATATTCATCAAAAATCAGATTCAATCAAAGCCTTAAACCCATTTAGCAACAAATCTTACAACTACTAACTCTTGGGTCTTGTTTATGTTGAATCCTTGAATCTTTTCTCTTGATTTCAACATGCATGAACATGTGAGATAAGGATCTATCAACCTTGCCCTCATTGAGTTTAAATCAAGAAGAAAATGAAAGAAAATGATTAAGAAAAGGTTATGTAAAGATTGACTTTGAAAGAACAAGATTAAACATGAGTTTTGTTAAGCAAAGATATATGTTATCAACCTTTTGATTTCGTGTTTTGAGGCTGTTTTGGGCAGCAAATTCGTGACCCAAGATGGCTTCCAAGAGACCTCCAAGCTAGCTTCAAATAACCCTTGATGAATCCAAGTAAAAACCCTTATTATTAATGTTGTTTTAGTTAGGATTTTTAGCCTCCTTTTTGAGTGTATGCAACCGAAAATACATATATATATGGGCTGATTTTTGTGGCCTCAACACCTCCAAATGACTCCATGCTTGGCCTTAGATGATATATTGACAAGAAAGATTATTATTATCATAGTTTAGATTGGATTTGAGCCCCATTTTTGTTTGCCAAAACCGAAAATATGAAGAAGGTTGAGAGAAATATTAGAGAGAGTTGAGAGCATGTGTGTGTTCTAGTGTGTGAGAAATGGCTGGAAAATTGGTATTCCCTAGCCTTAATCACGTGAGAGAGAGACAAGAGAGGTGTGGGGAGTGTGTTTATTGGTTGTTTGGATGGTTGGGTTGATGGCTATTGGTCCATGAGGTGTGTGTATGTATGTATGGTTCAAAATATTGTCTAGATTCATAAAAAGGGTAATTCTTGAACAAGTTATGTACTAGTGATTTTGTTATGTTTATTTTGCTTATACAAGTATTGTATTTGTAATTATATATGTATGCATATATATAGATATATATATGGGCTGATTTTTGTGGCCTCAACACCTCCAAATGACTCCATGCTTGGCCTTAGATGATATATTGACAAGAAAGATTATTATTATCATAGTTTAGATTGGATTTGAGCCCCATTTTTGTTTGCCAAAACCGAAAATATGAAGAAGGTTGAGAGAAATATTAGAGAGAGTTGAGAGCATGTGTGTGTTCTAGTGTGTGAGAAATGGCTGGAAAATTGGTATTCCCTAGCCTTAATCACGTGAGAGAGAGACAAGAGAGGTGTGGGGAGTGTGTTTATTGGTTGTTTGGATGGTTGGGTTGATGGCTATTGGTCCATGAGGTGTGTGTATGTATGTATGGTTCAAAATATTGTCTAGATTCATAAAAAGGGTAATTCTTGAACAAGTTATGTACTAGTGATTTTGTTATGTTTATTTTGCTTATACAAGTATTGTATTTGTAATTATATATGTATGCATATATATAGATATGTATTTGTGTTAAGTGCCAATATTTGTTCTTGCAAAGATATAAGTATATGTACGTATGTCGGGTATGTATATATATATTTGTATGAGGTAGACCTTTTATAAAAATTGTAATGTCCATCATTATTAGTTGAGTCGTTGAATTGTTTGGGATACATAGATACTTACTTGTTTAATATATATATATATACACATATATATTAAGTTGTTAATATTTGATTCTTTGAGATTGACTTGGAAAATTTAATTATTGTGCTTGGCATTTCTAAGATAACTAATCATTTATGGGCATTTCATTGAACTAGAGGGCAATTATAACTATGCCCTATTGTCTAGAAGGCAAATTCTCTTAATAAACCTCTAGGGATAAATAGCTAGATAAGTCCCAAGTAGATTATCCTAGTCGGATTTTGAGGGTTGTTACACCAGATGACTCATATACTTACTCCGCATGCAACCAGTTCTTCACCAGATGACTCATATACTTACTCCGCATGCAACCAGTTCACATTTAATAGTGTAAATATTAAGGCAAAGCCGTACATCTAAATAGTTACTACACAAGCACTTATATTATTTAAGTCCATTTAATACACCTATGTCAATAACTAGATCGTTCCAATTGCTAGGCAGATTAAAGTCCGGTTAAGTGTGTTGTGGTAAACATAATCGCATATAGTTTCAGTCTAAGCTCTAATCCATTTGGAAAAATGAACAGCCACAAATCTATAGTCAAACTAACAGTTTTAACCAACCGTTCATCTACCAAAGCTAATATTGCTTAATTATCGTCATCTTTTATCAACTTGCAAAGCTTATGTTCTCAAAAAGTTTTTAACACAAGAAAAATTTTAAATTTTTGCATGAATTAAGTAGTATAAAACTTTGAATTTTCAAACAATTAAACCACGAGTTTTTCCTATTCCATCCCCCACACTTAATTTGTACAACGTCCTCGTTGTACTAAACCTTACTAAACAAAAAGGGAAATAGGAAAAACAGTAAAAAGATAAAGGATTAACGAAACTTCCCGGGCTTATATTGCATGAAATGTTGAAGATGGCATATGTGGAGCGACTGCGAATGATATTGATCTTCAAAGGTTGAGTTGACTCCGTTTGATGGCGATCCATTGTTGCTTCTCCATCTTCTTTTCTTTTTGGTATTTTCTGATTTTTTTATTTTGTTTTATTTTTGGGTTTTTCTGATTTTTTTTGGATTTTTCGCGATCTGGTGTGCGGGCTGGAGTCTGGAGTGGCGCTGGTGGTGTAGTAGCGCTTGGACTGCTAGGGTAGCAGGTCCAGCGGCGCTGGCCTTCAGATGAGCGGCGCTGGGATGCCCAGGAGCATTCCCAGTGGCGCTGGATGTGTTGTAGCGGCGCTGGTGCCTCCTGCACTTGTTTCAATGTCTGACTTTCCTCACGGCTCGGTGTCGGCACTCCCCCACACTTAGCTTTTGACCAAGTGTATAGCTTATCCTTCAGACTACAAAACAAAATACTCCTGCACACTTCAATCAAAATATCAAAATGGAAATAACAAGCTAAAACATAAAATAAAATAAAAACGAAATACGATTGCAATAAGTTACTTGTTTCTTCAATCCATTGAAAGCTTGCATCTGTGAATCTAAAGATAAATCTCATACAAAACAGATCACAAATGATAAAATTCAAAACAATACACTTAATTGCAATTAGTCACAAATTCCTAAAAAGATAAAAAAAAAATATATGGCTTGGGTTGCCTCCCAAGAAGCGCTAAATTTACCGAGTCTTCAGCCGAACTCATTCCCCAAACATACCATGGCAGGGTCTTAAATGCCCGCACACTTAAAGTGTCGGACGGTTTACGCGAATAAGGTGAATAGTATGTAAATGTTATCTTAACCATTACCCAACCGATGTATTTCACCTTATCAAAGTTCATTTTTAAGATGTTGAAATCAATATTTTTCTTTACAAAACTCATCTTAAAAATCCAACCTTTCATCCTAACATATAAAATTTCAAGAATACCCTTATGTCACGGAATCTTTAAATAATTCATGTTAAGGGTTATGTCCATCCATTCAAAAGGGTTGTGAGCTAAGGGGTTCGGGGCTAGTTTAAAGAATAAACAATAATGCATAAAGTTACTACTAGCCCTAAGATTAACCAATTCAATGCATTCCAAACTATTTAAAGCATAAAAGAGTAGAAAGCTCCCTGAATAACCCGACTTGGGTTGCAAATCATCTTGACTCCGGTCCTCACATTCCTCCACTTCGAGAGCCGTATCCCCTTTATCCGACTCCTTCTTTCGTGCCATGATCTTCTTGAAAGATGTCAGCGGCTTTGGCACTCCTGCAAACAAATCAAAGGAAAGCATTTTAGTAAATATTAAATCAACTAGGTTCGAATGCTTACCTGTTTCACGCTCCGTTTGTTGTAGAAAAATGATCCAGATCTGATTGGAAGTCCATTCCGGTGTCCAAACAAACTTAGAATGCGACTCTGTCTGAAACGGGGCTGCCAGCGGCGCTGGTTGCAGTCTGGGTCAAAACGATCTTCGATTTTCTTCTTAATTTTTAAGTCTTCAATCTCCAAGACTTTGGTTTTAATTGGCGGGATGATAGACTCCCCCACACTTAGAGTATCGGGTGGTCTAAACTTGAAAAGTGAGAAAACCTTGCCTTGGACGTTAAATACCTCTGAATCAATGACTTGTCGATACTTCACTCCTAACTCACAAGGTTCCACCCGTTGCTTTTTCACCATGCTACCCGAGATATCCAAGCACTCATCGTTGAGGAAAGTAGCAAATGCTTCCTCTAACTTCCTCTTCTTGCTCAATAGACCATCTTATACTCGAATATCGGGTTGCACTTTCTTTAAGGTCGACACAATCTTAATTCCCATGGTTTGGGCAGTCACTACTTCTTCATCCCATATGACTTCCAGTTCGTCTCCCCAATCGGCTTCGTCCCAAACCACTTCTATATTTGTCTCCTCCTCTTCTTCAAGTTCCTCGTTGTCTGTTAGAGACTCTTCACCCATTGCATCGTTTCCTGCATCTTTGCCCGATTCAGCCTCAAATAAATCAATTTCATATTTGTAAGAGTGTCGGGCGTCCTCGGCATTCAATGGTTGAGCAAGGAACAGATTTTTACGAGAACTGGAGTTGTCAGCGGCGCTGGTGGTGGTCACCAGCGGCGCTGGCTCTTCCGAAACAGCGCCTGATCCTACGATTTTGTCTGTTTCTCCTCCGTTTAGCTCCCGTATGACCTGCACTTCTCCATCAGTGGACGAAACTATATCCACATCAACAAGCTTCCTCTTGTTTGGTTCCAGATGTGGTGCTTCACCTTGATCAACGCGACTCCTATTATTCGACTCCTTTTGTTTCGGGATCACATGCTCTTGTTTGTTCTCGACACCTTGAAAGATCGTTTCCTCCTCGGTGCTTGAAATAGCCTCATCTTGATTGATTTTGCACTTACTAACGACTTGGTCTTCCTCGGCACCTTGAAAATGAGCTAAAAATGAAGTTTTGCGCAAAACTGGGTTGCTGCCGGGGCTTCCAGCGGTGCTAGGAGACTCTCAGCGGCGCTGGTGGGTCTGAAACAACAGACATTTTTCCGATATTACTTGTTTCGCCCTTCTCTTGCTCCTTCTCGACCAGGACTCCATCAATTGTTGAGGAAACACTTTTCACTTCTCGAAGCATTCGTTTTGCTTTGAATCGAGATATCTTTTCCATGACGTTATAAGCCTCTTCATTCCATTTCCCGTCAAACATAGAGGGGTAACCGCCGTCCCAATGCAACTCCTTTTTTTACTAGGTCATCCAAGCCACGATAATATGATAAAACGAAGTCATAGGTCTTTCGCTTTTCTTCCTCCAGTCTACATGCCATCCTCTTCATACGATCCCAAGCTTCATCCCATTCTTCGTCCGGTAAACTTTTGAATCCTTCAATTCTACGCCCCAACCGTCGGTACAAGGGTTCATCGTTAGGATCTGGGCTGTCTGGACCTTCAGTGGCGTTGGGAAAGGTTCCCGAGCGGCGCTGGTTAGCTTCTATTTGAAACAAGAGCTCCCCAGTGGCGCTGGTGGTGGTCACCAACGGTGCTGGTTTGTCCGAAACAGCAGTGGATTTTTCAACTTTGCTCTTTTTGCTTCGCTTCTGCTTCTCGGCGTTTATCCTTCTTTCCAATAACTTCCAAATTTCTTGAGGATCATTGCTTCTGAAGATCCCTTCTTCATAAAACGCCTCCCTGACTGGTTCGTTTAGCCCCAAGTAATAGTTGTTTAAAATGGCGCGTGTAGGGGGTAAAATCTTCCCATCTTTCGAGCTATGGTCTTCAACCTTTCCAAGGCTTCCACAAAATCCTCATCTTCCCTTTGTTTGAATCCCTGAAATTGCTCTATTACCTTGATGAGCGTCCATTTCGTGATTATTTTCCATATCTTTTGGCCGTGTTTTAATGCTTAAATGAGCTTAGAAATGTGAACTTTTGGTACTTAATCGAATGATATGTTATGATAGGTTCACAAGGCGTGCAAGCGAAGATAAACGCCTCTACTCAACTTAAGACGAAGCCACAAGCCATTTGGACGAAGACTACAAGCGGAACATGAAGAATTCGAGGCCAACATGAAGTATAGGACCATGTGTTAGTATTTTGGGCATAACTTCTTCAACGAAGTCCATTTCTGACTAGTAAGCTGTCCACAGAAAGGCGAGAGAAAGATCTACAACTTTCGTGTTGAATGCAAAGACCAGCGCCGCTGACCTGAAGCTCTAGCGCCGCTGGAAGTGATCCTGGAACTCACCAGCGCCGCTGGGACTTCACCAGCGCCGCTGGTGAAGTCGGTTCACCATACTTCTTCCAGATGACTTGGGGGCTATTTCTAGGGTATTTTCACCAGATCTAATCCCTCCTATCACCTCCATATCATACAGAAGATCAAACATCAATCATTCACAACATCATCATCATAACAACATTCGAGAGGTTCGGCCGAGAGAAACAAAGGAGGCAGCAGCCGTGACTTTGGATCTTCGAAGTCAACATCAACATCAACTAGCCACATACCTTTTAGTTTGATCTTTCTTCTTTATTATTTCGTACTTTTATTATTATTGTTATTAGGGTTACTGTTGCAAGACTTATTTATTTACCGTACAATTATTATTATGGATTCGTTTATATTAATGATTGTTAGTGGTATGTGTTTTGCCATGAGTAGCTAAATTGTTATGCATCTGCTTGGATAATGTGATCATGTCTATATAGTGATACTAAGTATTATTTATAATTATTGAACCGTTTTTATGCTTGACCGTCGACCCATAATTGTTTAGGTTTGCTACTTGAATGAATATGCAATTATAGTTAAAGTAGGTTGGGGACTTAACAGGAAGCCAAACTGCTTGGGTGACTTAACAGGAATCCCGTTAAACTATAAAGGTTAGGTCATAAAAACAGACTTAGTTTATAATCTTAATTAGGGGACCTAACAGGAAGCTTAATTAAAGGGTTAAGTGACTTAAAAGGAATCTTGACGATTTCTTATTAAACTAATGAAAATAAAAAGTAAATAGAAGCCGCAACCGCTTATTCAGTGAGAGGCTTAATCTGAAAAGCTGAATTAAAAGCTAATAACAGTAATTAAATTAAAATACTTGTTTGGCATCTCCGATCTCATGGTACGACCAGATTACTTATCTTACCCATTTGCTATACTGTTGGAAAACTTAATCACGACTCATATTCTCGTTAGATTCACTTTGCCTAAGTAACTAGTGATGTCCCTAGACTCACACTACTCTTTAAACAAATTCTCGTTAGATTCATTGTTTAAGCTTTAATCACCTAAGTCTGTGTTACTAATCGATCTTTTAATATACCCGGCTCTTAAGCCATGACCAGATAATAATTTCCTCCGGTGACCACAGTGCATGTTTCCATGTCACTGGATCGCGTCTGACATTGTTAAGCATCATGTTCAATTTATTCTAATTATTATGGTTCTGGTCCCTCAGTTATAAGTGAATCACCTTTTACATCTAGTTATAGACCGACTAGTGTTTTTCATCTTTATGTATTAATCCTAGTGTATGATTATAGATCGGTCATCAGAATTAAATTAATACATGCAGATATAGAACCTATAACAATATGAAGAACTTATAAAACATGGATCTACAACAAACAGTAAACACAATCCAACAAATCTAACAAATAAAGTAAAATAAATAAACGTCTACATGATCACATCGATCCAAACAAGTATTCAGCCTACTAGTCTGACATTATTAAAGGAATAACAAAGTCTGAAAAGATGAAAGACATTGTTTACCAACTGAAAGTAAATAAAAGAGATTGATCTAGGTAGAAGATGAAGATCGGAAGGGGTTAGAAGCTCCAAAACCTCCTTGGAATCTGCAAAGTCGACCTAGGGTTTGTATATGGCGGCTAGGGCTACTGAATCGGCTCTCTCTTAGGGTTTTGGGGGTTTTTTCGATTATAAATAGGCTGAAAGTCGGTTGCTGAACTGGGCCTTGCTGCTGATGGGCCAGCGGCGCTAGCAGCTCCTGCTGCACTCCGATTTGTTTCGTTCGACTCCCGAATTGCCTCCTTGTGTCTTGTAACTTCATAGGCCTTCATGTTGAGTTGATTGATGCCATTTACCCCCACTCGCATCTTCTGTGAACCTGCATTTATATTAAAATCCATTAAGTACCAATAGTTCCGGAATATTAACTCATTTAAGCATTGAAATGTGGCCTTATGATGGGGGAATATATCACAAAATGAACGCTCATCAAGGATAAAGTTACATCAGCAAATATTATAAACTTCAAACATGGTCCACATATGCAACACAATAGAGATAGATAAACAGGCACACCTTTTATTTGAAATGGAACTAATACGATAGTCATGGGCATGCCCCGTGTTCTACGACATCTAGCTTTAAGGTTGATTTCTTAACTGGTTACCTGAAAATGACAATTGAAAGTTGAAACAAAGAAAGTAAATAATGAACAATAAAGAATAATAGATAATTTTAGAGAATGAGTTGAAAGACTAACCAAACTAATTAAGAAACACTAACAAAAGTTTTTAAGCTGAAGACGTAGTATACACTTGATAATTCTTGCATATGCCTTCTTGATTTCTCAAATCCGAACCTAAGATCTTGAGCGCAAAAAAGTAGCTAGTGCATATAAAAAGCTCGCTCGATTTTCAGGAAATTAAATATTGATGTTGGTTCACTCACAACCAAATTTATGAATTCCAGCAATTATCACATACACAAGCAAATTTCAAAACCAAAGTTTCAAGATAGCCACAGTTTTATGGTTTATAAATTGAATAGGGATATGAACAACTATAAAGACATATGAACAATAACAATATCGAAAACGAAAAATCTGTAATATCAATAACATATTGAAGCCAAACCGGAAAAACAAAATAGATCAGATTTGAAAACATATCTACATATAGAACAAAATTAAGTATAAAGTTATACCTCCTCATTCAAAAAAACTGAAAAAGAAAATGATTGACGACGATAAAGATTCAAGAGTGGTGGTGGTGGCGACGTCGATGGTGGTTGGCGAAGATGGTAATTCATGCAGATGGCGGGGATGGGGTTGATTCCGTGGTGGTTGGTGGTGATGATTCCGGATGTGGTGGCTAGTGGTGATGATTTCGGCGACAGCAGGCACAGCAAGAGAGAGGTTGTGATGGTGGTGGTGTTGATATGTGTGTGTGAAGTAGTGTTGATAGCGGCGGTGAAGATGGAGGGCGATGGTGATGAAGGGCGGTGATGATTTGATTTCTTTAAATCTGCAGATGGTGATGGACGGCGGCGGTGGAGATGGAAGGCGGCGGTGATGAACGGTGCTGATGGTGTTGATTACGGCGGTGGAGATGGAGGGCGGTAGTGAAGGCGTTGGTGTGGGTGGAGATGGAGGGCCATGGAGATGAAGGGCGTGTGTGTTTGTTTTTGTGTGAGTTATGATCAATGTTTTCAGAACCGGACCGGAAGGCGAACCGCTCTTCTTACCGGTTACTGGTTGGATCGGTCGGATCGGTCGAACCGGATTAGAGAACGGAAACATTAGAAATATAATAGAAAAATATATAGAAAAAATCCAACCAAAAAAACCCAAATATATGTACACAAATTTTTAAAAAATTTAACTCAATAATAATATTCTTTATTATTTATAAATTACTATTGTATATATATATTTACGTAAATTATAAATAAATAAAAAAAACATATATTAAGAAAGGGATAAAAATCAGAATAGGAGTAAAATGTTTCAAAACTAATCAATAATTACACATCTCAAAGTATCGAACCAAGTTATACATTAAATTAAATTATTAAATATAATATAATATATATAATCATAAAGTGATAGTACATGCCTGAGGACAAAGTACATCTGATACATGCTTTACCTTTTTGGCTTTTTATCTTCTACTTTGTCTATGATACACACCCAAAAACATACACAGTACTCGCCGGAAAATATATACATATGTATATAATATATCATTTCTTGTTAGAAATCCAAAAATAGTGATAAATTGTAATTAAGATTAGAAGACATTCTTGTTGTTAAGTCATAGATAGATGATTACTAAGGTTGAGGGGCTAATTGTGATAATTAGCATAGTTGTATTGTTAGACTATAAATAGCCCTCATACCTTAGAAATCATAACAAGAACAGAAAAATCATTTCATTCCTTACACAATTAATTCCAAGCTTTCAGTAATCTCGATCATTCTCTCTCAAAACACACACACACACACCAAGAACACACACTAACAAACCGCCATTGTTAGATCGAATTCAGAGCTAAAATCGTGTTATAACAAGTGGTATCAGAGAGAAACATCAATCTGATGACGATCCATAACTGAATTTGATCACAATTTCATCGAAATCAAGTTTAATCTCAAAATTCTGTTCGTAATATCTCACATACTGGTTCTTCAAAATTCACACATCAAATCTCATAAAATCACAGTTGTTTGTTCATCAATAGATTCGTGGCTATTGATAACATAATCCTGTCAATTTTCAAGTTCCAATTCAATCTAAATCTCGAGATTGAATTTTGAGTTTTGGCGCGTAATTTCAGGGATTTGAATCTGTTGTGTTTTGTGTTGAATTTTGTTCATAATCGTGTTGCGGACGTGAATTGAAACAGTTTGGAAGTGATTTCGTGATCTAACTCCCAGAAATTCTTAAGAAATCGAAGTTTTAAAAACTTGTCAATGGAGTTTTTCTGGAAATGTGTTCTGAAGAAGAAGATAACCAAGACGATCTGCCTAAGATCGTTTTAGTTCAGTGCTTTGTAGCTTGTTAAGACGATCCTAACAAGATCGTTTTAGCTAAGAGTGTGTTGTGGAAGTGTTGATTCTGGCTAATTAATCCAAAAGGATTGGTTTGGTCGTTTCATACACTGAGAAGTTTTTGAGAAAGACAACAAGACGATCTTCATACCAAGATCGTCTCATTGTTTCCCAGAACGATTTTCAAACCAAGATCGTTTCACCTAAGACGATCTTCATCTAAACCATTTCATTTTCATACTTAGCCAAAATTTCACCAAAAATTTTCAAGACGATCTTCAAACAAGATCGTCCCAGTTCTTCAAGACCGTTTCAATTTTCCATACTTAACCAAATTTTCATCAAGATTTCAAAGACGATCCTCTCAAGATCGTTTCACATTCTGTTTTTCAAGACCGTTTCTCTTATACTTAACCAAATTTTCATCAAGAATTCCAAGACGATCTTACTCAAAGACGATCTCAACCAGAACGATTTTGACAAGATCGTTTCATTCTCTATTCAATCAAGATCGTTTCAATTTCTTTGATTGATCAAGATCGTTTCAGTTACTTGGTTAATCAAGATCGTTTCATTCACTACTTAAATCAAGATCGTTTCATATCATAACCTTACCAAGACCGTTTCATTTTCCACTTTTAAATTCAATTCAATTTTTCCAAATCAAATCAATCTCTAATGGCTTCTCGTGAAGCTTTGGCATTAGGTTCTGATACAAGACCTCCAGTTCTCTACCGTGGTTCTTACGGACTATGGAAGAAACGATTCATGGACTATGTGGAGAGTCAAACAAATGGTCATATGATGAAAGAATCCATTCTGAAAGGACTTGCTGTTCATCTCCATCCCACTACTGGTGCAGTTATTACAACTCATGAACTTTTGAATGCTGAACAAAAGGATCGAACAGCTGCAGATAACAGAGCAAGGTCATGTTTATACAGAGCTCTACCGGATGAAATCTATGGGTCTGTTGATTCCTATGATACAGCAAAAGAGATATGGGATGAGGTGGCAAGACAGATGGAAGGAGCTGACGTGACTTCAACAATCAGATTGACCAACATTTTGACTGAGTTTGATAACTTCTCCAAAATGCCAAATGAATCTCTTGAGGCAGTGTATTACAGATTCTGCAATGTCATTAATGAACTGAGGAAGAACAATGTCAAGAAGACTGAGATTGAGTTAAACATCAAGTTCATAAAAGCACTTGGTCAAGAATGGGAAGAATTTGGAACCCAAATCAAGCAACATCAAAACCTGACCAAGTTCACTATTCATACTCTATATGAATCCTTCAAGCTCAATGAAAACCAAGTCCTGAACAAAGCTTCATCGAACAAAATGCCGGAAGTTGTATCTTCTGATCCTTTGGCATTGATCGTTGAGAAGAAGATTTCTGAAGTCCTTAAAAGGCAAATGGTGGTTGTTTCTTCGTCAGATGAGGAGGGAGATGATGTGATGGCTACAAGAGATGGTGTATCAGATGAACTATATCAAGCTCTTGCCGCAGTAACTAAGCATTTCAAGAAGAGATATTTCAAAGCGAGGCCAACAAACAACAATCTCCGCACTTCTTCAACAAGTGCATTTCCCAAGAAGGAACACTATCATCCAAGGAACAATGATCAAAGTGAAGCTACTGGTTCAAGATATGGTGATAAGAAGGAAGCATATGAGAAACAAGCAGTTGAAAAGGGGAAGACATCAGACAAAAGGTGCTACAATTGTGGAATTCCTGGACATTTTGCTGTTGATTGCAAACAACCCAAGAAGCGGAACTATGAGTACTACAAACAGAAGATGCTATTAGCCAAACAGGTCGAAGCAGGACATGCATTGCTTGCCGAAGATGACAAATGGCTATTGCTCACTGATGATGAAGATCAAGATCTCTCCGCTAATGTTTGCTACATGGCGAGATTGGCCAAGAATAAAGTCCTTGAAGCAGAAAGCACTGATGATGAGTACCCAGATGATGAGGTAAATCTCGACTCTACTTTTTCTTTGATTAAGGACAAAGAGTCTTGTAGATTAGCTTTATCTAAATTAACAAATCTCATCAATTCTTTAGCCAACAAAAACAAAAGGTTGAAAAATAGTATTTCTTTTTCAAAAAGTGAATTTTCAAATCTTCTGGAAGAACACTCAAAATTACTTTTTGAACATGATAATATTAAACAAGATTTTCAAACATATAAAGAAAAAATGTTGGTTAAAGAATGTGAGATGAATGTCACTCCTGATTCTAAATTATTACAAAGATGTCAAAACCTTGAGAAGACCATTCATGATCTTGAAAAAGCCAATCAAGATCTTGAAATTCAAAAGACCAATGAATGGCTTCGGGCAAATGCGAGACAAATGGACGTTGATATTCTCAATAAGAAGCTCCAAGAAGCTAAACCTAACAATGTTGAACTCGAAAGGAAGATTTCTGATTTAAATCATAATTGTTTTCTTAAAGGCATTGAAATTGAGAATCTTGAAAAACAAGTTGAGGAATTTAAAAAGAATATACTTTTCTATCAAGAAAAGCTATATAAAGTTGAACAAAATCCTTTCTTGAATTTCACTGCTTATTTCAACAAGTCAAAGATTGACAAAACAGAACTTCTTCTCGGGTTGGGATTTGAGAATATCACACCATTAAAAAAGGCCAAAGAGGAAATCGAACCCCTGTATGATGAAAAATTTCTTCGCCTTGGTATGATACAACAATTTATTCGTCCATTGGATGACGAATTTGAGACTGATGAAGTTGAGAGAATACCTAATCAAGATTTTTTGGTTAATTATGATGCAATCAATGATTCATACAAAACAAAACAATCTTCAATTTTCAAATTGGAAGAAATTGAATCAAATTTTCAAAACCAAGAATCTGTTAGTACTTCACCTAAATCAACTAAAATGTATTTTCCAACCACATTTTTGGAAAAGCAAATAGAAGATTTACAACAGAAGGTGGAATCTCAACAAACAGTTATCAATCATCTCAAGTCTCAAAATCCGAATCTAGAGGATAAATGTATTGTTGTTAATACTAAGAAAGTTTGTGAGAATGTTTCTACTCAAACTGACCAAAGTGCATCCGTAGAAAATTCAACCCAAACTACTTGTGATTCATCTACCAATACCTCCACTCAGACCTTGACTGATTCTCTTGAATGTACTTGTCAAAACACTGCTACTTTTATAGCTGATGATTGTGTGCAATCTGATCTTTCTGATGAAGAACTTGCACATAGTTTAGTTTTGATATGGTACTTCTATAGGTTTTTCACATACAACGATGTTGATGAGTTAGTTGTTCACCCTAAGCCTTGTGCTAGTATAGGTGTTGATACGTCTACTCAATTTTCTTGTGAGACCAAAGATGTGTCAGTTCAAGTTGACCTAATTTCTGAGACTACCCATAATGTGAAGTTGGACACCAAGATTCCTGATTTCTCAAAAGTTTCAAATAAATCTAAAATTAATCAATCTCCATTGATATTTTCTTTTTCAAAAGATTTCACGAAGGTTGATTTTGATAAATTCATGGAGGGAGAATATATTTTTGATTCAGAAACTGAGAAAAAGATTGAATCTACCAAAATCAAAAAGGAAACAGAAATGGAATCTCAAAAACTGTGAGTCCCTCGATAGCTCTGGATCGCTCTCGAGATCGTCTAAGGTTATGTCGTGAGTGCGGAATCCTCACGAGATAACTGTTTGATTAGTTATCTAGATTATTGCTAATTATAAGTGTATAATCAGCCTTAATTATGCTATATTCGTTTGCATGCACTAAATGATTAGACGTGACGATACTTTAGCTTTTAAGCTTGTTTAATCGTAATATAACTGCTCAGTTCAGTGATTACAATTAAGGATATATCGGTAGGCACAAAGTACCAAGGTTCCCTTCAATCTGAACTTAATTTATACAATGTTCTTGTGGGAAACACGTCAGCATATGGCCTTGAATATGGACTTTTCAAGTGAATTGTGCCATCCTTAAAACTTGAGAAAGATTTAGCATTTGGTTTGAGATTGGATGTGTTTGTAAACCATAGGGGGGATTCGCATGCATTCGTGTATGTCAATCTAAACAGAACAAAATGGGTTTTAGCTTTTAAAGCAACTATTAAAACCATCATGATCTCGATTGGCTAAATCAAAGTACCGAAGAATCAAGAAATCATGAAGAATAGTCAAGAAGTATCATCAAATAATTCTGAAGTATCAAATTGCTGCTCATCAATGAAGTTAATCTCAAAGAAGCAATGAAGAATAGCCAATTCGAATCATGCACTACGCATCAAATGTGTTTGTTCTGACCCTTGATCGTAAGATCATTAACCATGGTGACTTTCAAAGTTGTAACGCTTATAAACACATCTGGTTAAGAATTCTAATGCTCTGTCGATTTTAAGTGTATGCTTGACTGTGGGTCACATAAGTTCGCAAAGAAGCAATGAAGAATAGCCAATTCGAATCATGCACTACGCATCAAATGTGTTTGTTCTGACCCTTGATCGTAAGATCATTAACCATGGTGACTTTCAAAGTTGTAACGCTTATAAACACATCTGGTTAAGAATTCTAATGCTCTGTCGATTTTAAGTGTATGCTTGACTGTGGGTCACATAAGTTCGCAAACCTATAATTGTGGCATGAGTAACTTACTAAGTTACATGGTGACTGTCCTTGGCTCAAGTAATACGAAAGTGCCACAAACCCAAAGGGAAACTGGAAGTACCGAGTGTTTAAGAGGACAAACATACCGGTAATCGTTGTTGGGTCACTGTTCATAACTAATAATAAGAGAATTATTTCTCACCCACAGGCTTATGTAATTGCTAAACTGATCTAGTCAGCAGTAACCAAACATCATGAAAATAATGAATAAATGATGAATATATTCAAGTTAATTAGTGTATAGCTTAGTTTATTATTCTGTTATTTTTATTCTGAATTATTTTTATTTTTATTGAGTCAAAATAAGTATTTTTATAAGTTCTTATTGCACGAGAGATTCTATTTAAAATTCTGAGTATATGTTTTGCCGAATTCGTTAATGAGAATTCTTGATGAGGTTGTGTGGTTTGTTTCAAAAGAAGATTTTCTGATATGAACATTAATTTGTTTAAGTTTAGAAGATGATCTTTTAAATTTTGTTTCAAAAGAAGATTTTCTGATATGAACATTAATTTGTTTAAGTTTAGAAAATGATCTTTTATTGTCTTGCCACTGCAAATTCTACTGGTTTTTCTGGGTGTGTCCCTCTCATAGGCCTTTGAATTTTCTTCGAGGGTAGGAGTCTCCTTGTGGTTTTCCATTTCGAGCTCTTTACTGTGATGTGCACATTTGAAATTGGTGTCTTCAATTTGGCGGGATAATAGAAATGATATTTTAAGTGTTTGTGAAAAGTCAAAGTTATTTGAAATTTCACAAATTTTCAGTTGTTACAAGTTAAGGATTTATTTTATAACTTGGTGACATTTTAGGGTTTGACGATGAAATGACCTCCCTTGATCTTTTGTTAGATTCATTGTTATTTCGTATCTGTTAACCCTGTTTCTGTATGATTTTAGCTTGAATTTTCTGCATTACTATGTTTTGTTCTCAATGCGTTAATGAGTTTTTGTCAAGTGTGCAGTATTCAGGTTAAGAAGATTAAGTTGGAGTGCTGTTTTCTGCAAATATATTGTTATTCATACGGATGATATCATGGAGATACGATCCTTGGTGTGTAGTGACAATAGGTGTGTTGCAGATATGAGCACGTGAAGGAATAATACATGAACGTGTTTTTGGAGTAGTTATTTACTTTAACAATTCATGTAATTAGTGAAAAATAATCAATGTGATACTTGTTATTTTGAATTTTCTATCTTGCCTTATGACATGACTCCGGAAATGTTATAAAGTTCTTCATTGAATTTTGGACTACTTACTGTTTGTTAGTTTTGTAGACGGCATCTGGTATGGGACTTAAGTGTTTCAAGATGGTTTGCCGTCAAGCAACTCAGTGATTAGTGAACCTTTCTCCGTCTCATGGTCATGGTTGGTAACTCTGTTTGTATGACGATTGATTATTTTCAGGTTTGTTAATGGTTGATTTTAGATCATGGGGTTTTGTTTCTATTCACGATTGTAATGTTCGTTGTATACTTACATTATGATGATGATTTTATATGATGGAAATTCATGGTACAAGGCATGAGCAGGTTGATTTTAACGAGTTTTTGCTTTGTACAGGATTAGGTAAAGGGTCGTATCGTGGGAAATTAGTGATGGACAATCTGAAATTTTCTAAGTTTAAACTGATTTCTCTTGGACTTAGCTGAATCTGGAATCTTATTCTAACTTCGTTCTGTTTGTTCTAACGAAGATATCACTTATCTTCGTTCAAATAGTTAGAAATTTTATGGTTCCTTTAGTTCTAACGAACTTAATCTTCGTTTCCATATCTTCGTTTGAATAAGTTCGTGACCGGATACCTAACCCGACCCATGTTGATCCACTTCATTGTATATATATATAGAGTTCTTTTTCGTTTTAGGTTATTATACTTTCAAAACTTTCAAACGAAAATAACTCTTTCCAGCACCTCTAACAAATCGTTCCAAATCACTTTCAATCACTCGATCCTTTGATTTTTGTTACAATCAGTATTGTTACTAGTGATTTTGGTATGTTTTGGTTCCATTTTCTTCACAAATTTCAATTTAGATTGGCTGCTTTTATCCTTCTTTCACATGAACTCAATCAGTTTTTCTTATATTTTTGGGGATTAATTTCGTTTATGACTTTTATCCTTTAGATCATTGATTCTTTTGTAAAAACGAATGGGTTATGTGAAGTTTACTAAATTCTAACAAGTTGTGTACTGCATCGAATGATAGACAATTTTATCTTTGAATTCTTGATGATCTGTATCACAGAGTGCTCAAACGAAGTTAATCACTTGAAAACGAAGTTAATCACTTGAAAACGAAGTTAATCACTTGAAAACGAAGTTAATTACTTGAAAAACGAAGTTAAACACTTGAAAACGAAGTTAATCACTTGAAAACGAAGTTAAACACTTGAAAACGAAGTTAATCACTTGAAAACGAAGTTAAACACTTGAAAACGAAGTTAATCACTTGAAAACGAAGTTAAACACTTGAAAACGAAGTTAATCACTTGAAAACGAAGTTAAACACTTGAAAACGAAGTTAATCACTTGAAAACGAAGTTAACACTTGAAAACGAAGTTAATCACTTGAAAACGAAGTTAATCACTTGAAAACGAAGTTAAACACTTGAAAACGAAGTTAATCACTTGAAAACGAAGTTAACACTTGAAAACGAAGTTAATCACTTGAAAACGAAGTTAATCACTTGAAAACGAAGTTAATCACTTGAAAACGAAGTTAACACTTGAAAACGAAGTTAATCACTTGAAAACGAAGTTAAACACTTGAAAACGAAGTTAATCACTTGAAAACGAAGTTAACACTTGAAAACGAAGTTAATCACTTGAAAACGAAGTTAACACTTGAAAACGAAGTTAATCACTTGAAAACGAAGTTAATCACTTGAAAACGAAGTTAAACACTTGAAAACGAAGTTAATCACTTGAAAACGAAGTTAAACACTTGAAAACGAAGTTAATCACTTGAAAACGAAGTTAAACACTTGAAAACGAAGTTAATCACTTGAAAACGAAGTTAAACACTTGAAAACGAAGTTAATCACTTGAAAAACGAAGTTAAACACTTGAAAACGAAGTTAATCACTTGAAAAACGAAGTTAAACACTTGAAAACGAAGTTAATCACTTGAAAAACGAAGTTAAACACTTGAAAACGAAGTTAATCACTTGAAAAACGAAGTTAAACACTTGAAAACGAAGTTAATCACTTGAAAAACGAAGTTAAACACTTGAAAACGAAGTTAATCACTTGAAAAACGAAGTTAAACACTTGAAAACGAAGTTAATCACTTGAAAAACGAAGTTAAACACTTGAAAACGAAGTTAATCACTTGAAAACGAAGTTAATTAATTGAACACGAAGTTAATCACTTGAAAACGAAGTTAATCACTTGAAAACGAAGTTAATCACTTGAAAAACGAAGTTAAACACTTGAAAACGAAGTTAATCACTTGAAAACGAAGTTAAACACTTGAAAACGAAGTTAATCACTTGAAAACGAAGTTAAACACTTGAAAACGAAGTTAATCACTTGAAAACGAAGTTAAACACTTGAAAACGAAGTTAATCACTTGAAAACGAAGTTAAACACTTGAAAACGAAGTTAATCACTTGAAAAACGAAGTTAAACACTTGAAAACGAAGTTAATCACTTGAAAAACGAAGTTAAACACTTGAAAACGAAGTTAATCACTTGAAAACGAAGTTAATTAATTGAACACGAAGTTAATCACTTGAAAACGAAGTTAAACACTTGAAAACGAAGTTAATCACTTGAAAACGAAGTTAAACACTTGAAAACGAAGTTAATCACTTGAAAACGAAGTTAACACTTGAAAACGAAGTTAATCACTTGAAAACGAAGTTAATCACTTGAAAACGAAGTTAACACTTGAAAACGAAGTTAATCACTTGAAAACGAAGTTAACACTTGAAAACGAAGTTAATCACTTGAAAACGAAGTTAATCACTTGAAAAACGAAGTTAATCACTTGAAAACGAAGTTAATCACTTGAAAAACGAAGTTAACACTTGAAAACGAAGTTAATCACTTGAAAAACGAAGTTAACACTTGAAAACGAAGTTAATCACTTGAAAACGAAGTTAATCACTTGAAAACGAAGTTAATCACTTGAAAACGAAGTTAATCACTTGAAAACGAAGTTAATCACTTGAAAACGAAGTTAATCACTTGAAAACGAAGTTAATCACTTGAAAACGAAGTTAATCACTTGAAAACGAAGTTAATCACTTGAAAACGAAGTTAATCACTTGAAAACGAAGTTAAACACTTGAAAACGAAGTTAATCACTTGAAAACGAAGTTAACACTTGAAAACGAAGTTAATCACTTGAAAACGAAGTTAACACTTGAAAACGAAGTTAATCACTTGAAAACGAAGTTAACACTTGAAAACGAAGTTAATCACTTGAAAACGAAGTTAACACTTGAAAACGAAGTTAATCACTTGAAAACGAAGTTAACACTTGAAAACGAAGTTAATCACTTGAAAACGAAGTTAACACTTGAAAACGAAGTTAATCACTTGAAAACGAAGTTAATCACTTGAAAAACGAAGTTAATCACTTGAAAACGAAGTTAATCACTTGAAAAACGAAGTTAACACTTGAAAACGAAGTTAATCACTTGAAAAACGAAGTTAACACTTGAAAACGAAGTTAATCACTTGAAAACGAAGTTAATCACTTGAAAACGAAGTTAATCACTTGAAAACGAAGTTAATCACTTGAAAACGAAGTTAATCACTTGAAAACGAAGTTAATCACTTGAAAACGAAGTTAAACACTTGAAAACGAAGTTAATCACTTGAAAAACGAAGTTAAACACTTGAAAACGAAGTTAATCACTTGAAAAACGAAGTTAAACACTTGAAAACGAAGTTAATCACTTGAAAACGAAGTTAATTAATTGAACACGAAGTTAATCACTTGAAAACGAAGTTAAACACTTGAAAACGAAGTTAATCACTTGAAAACGAAGTTAAACACTTGAAAACGAAGTTAATCACTTGAAAACGAAGTTAATCACTTGAAAACGAAGTTAATCACTTGAAAACGAAGTTAATCACTTGAAAACGAAGTTAATCACTTGAAAACGAAGTTAATCACTTGAAAACGAAGTTAATCACTTGAAAACGAAGTTAATCACTTGAAAACGAAGTTAATCACTTGAAAACGAAGTTAATCACTTGAAAACGAAGTTAACACTTGAAAACGAAGTTAATCACTTGAAAACGAAGTTAATCACTTGAAAACGAAGTTAATCACTTGAAAACGAAGTTAATCACTTGAAAACGAAGTTAATCACTTGAAAACGAAGTTAATCACTTGAAAACGAAGTTAATCACTTGAAAACGAAGTTAATCACTTGAAAACGAAGTTAATCACTTGAAAACGAAGTTAATCACTTGAAAACGAAGTTAATCACTTGAAAACGAAGTTAATCACTTGAAAACGAAGTTAATCACTTGAAAACGAAGTTAATCACTTGAAAACGAAGTTAATCACTTGAAAACGAAGTTAATCACTTGAAAACGAAGTTAATCACTTGAAAACGAAGTTAATCACTTGAAAACGAAGTTAATCACTTGAAAACGAAGTTAATCACTTGAAAACGAAGTTAATCACTTGAAAACGAAGTTAATCACTTGAAAACGAAGTTAATCACTTGAAAACGAAGTTAACACTTACGAATTTAAACTTCGTTCTGAATGTGATAACGAATTTAATGAGTAAAGTCGTACAGTTTTTAACTTACGATATTACTGATTAAGTTTATCCAAGTCTGCACTTAATTCACTTTGTCTAATTCTTATTTGTTTAGATTTTGTGATCTTATCTTGCAGAAATGGCTTTAGCTCTTCGTCAATTTGTTGGGAAGCATAATCTTGCTCTAAATCTTGATCAAGATCAACGTAATTCCGATCACTATCATGAGATGTTTGCATACATCGCTCGTTCAAGGCTGTCATTTGTGTTCACTCATTCACCAAGACTAGTAAGGCAGTATATCGATGATTTTTGGATGTCTGCTCATGAAGTTGTGGTCAATGGTCATGTTTTCGTACGTGCTACCGTCAGAGGAATCACATTCGATTTCAATGCTGCAATTCTTCGTGATATTTTGCATTTAGGTGCAGAACCAGAGGAAGCAGTAGAAATGACTTATGAGTTTGATCTTATCTGTCGATGCTTTCAGCGGATGGGTTATGTTGGTGCAATTAAACTTCCTTTTGATAAAAGTGGGTTTCAAGGAAGATGGAGATACCTAGCATACGCATTGTTGGTTTGTTTAAGCAATCGTAAGGCTGGCTTTGATCAATTATCTGCACAGATTTCGTCGCAGATGGTAGCTTTGGTCTACAATCGACCGTATCCGTTTTCAACTTACTTTTTTCAAGAGTTTATTGATCAGATTAATGCCAGAGGACGAAAAAGATTTTTGTTGTATCCTCGGTTTGTTATGGCGATTGTTCGACACTTTTGTCCAAATTTGGCATTTGATCAAGGACCACGCTATGTACTACATGCATGGCCTGCTCGTTTGTTTGCTGATCTTGTGGCCAATACTAGCAACGTGGCTGGTCTCAATGATCCCCCACTTTTTGGTCATTTGATTAATCCAAACTATCGTTCTCGTCTTGAGAATGATTTTTTGTTGTATCCTCGGTTTGTTATGGCGATTGTTCGACACTTTTGTCCAAATTTGGCATTTGATCAAGGACCACGCTATGTACTACATGCATGGCCTGCTCGTTTGTTTGCTGATCTTGTGGCCAATACTAGCAACGTGGCTGGTCTCAATGATCCCCCACTTTTTGGTCATTTGATTAATCCAAACTATCGTTCTCGTCTTGAGAATGATTTGTTTGTGGATGCTGCTGAAGATGATGTTACAGAAAGTTCTGGCAGTGGTTCTGATGATGATTCCGATGATGATTCTGATCATGGGAATGATGGTGATGATGATGCTGATAATGCTGGGAACAGGAGTGATCCTCGCCCAGTTTCTGACAAAGGAAAGGGTGTTGAGATTCAGGGGGAGACTGCAGGAGATACTACTCATGAAGTTGGTACATCTGGTGCTGGTGGATCAAGTGCTCCTCGAGATGCTGAGATCATTGAAGCACTTGACAGCTCAGATGATACAGATGATACGGAATTACTCTTCGATGGAGATGATCTTGAGGAAGGAGAATTTGTTCCTGAACCAGATATGAATATTTTCAAGAAACCTTATGGGTTTGATGATGTTTGGGACTCAATTCCTGAAGAGCCATCAGTGGTAGAAAGAGATGTGTTAGAAGTGAAGAGAAAAGAAGTAAAGGAAAGAATGCTACAAGCTCCATTTAGTAGCAATACTAAAGTTTTAAACTTTGTAGTATATGCTAAGGTTCAAGATGCATTGGTTCCTTTTCCGTATGAGATTAATTTGACAAGACCATTTGATCCAAATGAGTTTCCTGTACCTCTCAGAGATGATGATCCATCACAGGTGATTGATAGAATTGTACCTGGTCAGAGAGTTAGTGAATTTATAGTCACTAGGGATACTCTGAGACCCTCTGTGTATTGGACTCATATCTCGGACAAAGATGCTGCAAAATACAAAACAATTATCTGGAGTTGGTTTTATGATGAAGAACTGAAGCTGTTCGTTCTCAAAAGACCAGATGGTTGTCAGTATTTGGCATGGAGTGAGAGACATTTCAGAAGTTTGTGTGAAGAAGACTTACATGAACTAGGAAATAACAGGATTATCAATCCAAGTGATTATGGTCTTGCAGATGTGGTTAGTAAGAATCTTCATGAAGATTTCAAGTTGAGGTCGAATATGAAAAACTCTGAAAAACCAAATTTTCATATTGAACCAAGACGAAAGAAGAAGGTGGTGAAGCCAGATAAAAGTGTTGAGTATATTCAACGTGAAATCAAATGTATGATCAAGGTCCCTGCCAAGAAATGGGCACAAGATGTCTTGGATAAACTGGATAATTGGGAGATTGATCGCATTTCTGGTGAAGCCAAAATGTATGCAGATTCAGAGAAGAAGATTTGTTGAGAAGAGTTTATGATCCAATGCAGTTGGTGAACTTCTCAAGGAATGATCAGAGAAAGTTATACGATACGGAATGTTCGTTCTTGCCGTTTTGGAAGGATGAAGAAAGTCGATATCGTAAAATTCTGAAGGTCTGCTTACATGAGAACATTCACGCAAATAGCAAGCGATTGTTATTTGATGGATGATGATGCTGATAATGCTGGGAACAGGAGTGATCCTCGCCCAGTTTCTGACAAAGGAAAGGGTGTTGAGATTCAGGGGGAGACTGCAGGAGATACTACTCATGAAGTTGGTACATCTGGTGCTGGTGGATCAAGTGCTCCTCGAGATGCTGAGATCATTGAAGCACTTGACAGCTCAGATGATACAGATGATACGGAATTACTCTTCGATGGAGATGATCTTGAGGAAGGAGAATTTGTTCCTGAACCAGATATGAATATTTTCAAGAAACCTTATGGGTTTGATGATGTTTGGGACTCAATTCCTGAAGAGCCATCAGTGGTAGAAAGAGATGTGTTAGAAGTGAAGAGAAAAGAAGTAAAGGAAAGAATGCTACAAGCTCCATTTAGTAGCAATACTAAAGTTTTAAACTTTGTAGTATATGCTAAGGTTCAAGATGCATTGGTTCCTTTTCCGTATGAGATTAATTTGACAAGACCATTTGATCCAAATGAGTTTCCTGTACCTCTCAGAGATGATGATCCATCACAGGTGATTGATAGAATTGTACCTGGTCAGAGAGTTAGTGAATTTATAGTCACTAGGGATACTCTGAGACCCTCTGTGTATTGGACTCATATCTCGGACAAAGATGCTGCAAAATACAAAACAATTATCTGGAGTTGGTTTTATGATGAAGAACTGAAGCTGTTCGTTCTCAAAAGACCAGATGGTTGTCAGTATTTGGCATGGAGTGAGAGACATTTCAGAAGTTTGTGTGAAGAAGACTTACATGAACTAGGAAATAACAGGATTATCAATCCAAGTGATTATGGTCTTGCAGATGTGGTTAGTAAGAATCTTCATGAAGATTTCAAGTTGAGGTCGAATATGAAAAACTCTGAAAAACCAAATTTTCATATTGAACCAAGACGAAAGAAGAAGGTGGTGAAGCCAGATAAAAGTGTTGAGTATATTCAACGTGAAATCAAATGTATGATCAAGGTCCCTGCCAAGAAATGGGCACAAGATGTCTTGGATAAACTGGATAATTGGGAGATTGATCGCATTTCTGGTGAAGCCAAAATGTATGCAGATTCAGAGAAGAAGATTTTGTTGAGAAGAGTTTATGATCCAATGCAGTTGGTGAACTTCTCAAGGAATGATCAGAGAAAGTTATACGATACGGAATGTTCGTTCTTGCCGTTTTGGAAGGATGAAGAAAGTCGATATCGTAAAATTCTGAAGGTCTGCTTACATGAGAACATTCACGCAAATAGCAAGCGATTGTTATTTGATGGATGACAAGATTTTTGAAGACTAAAGAAATCGAAGATGCTGCTGTCAAGGGGGAGTTTGTTGATGCATGTTGATGTGACAACAGCAACTGAGATTTGATTATGTCTTATTCATTTATATGTAATTAATAGATTATGGACTTCGTGTTTTAGTAATGATTGATTACATGTTTTGGTGTTTTATATATGTTTATATATGATGTTTGTTATGTATGATATACAAGAACAAACGTAATATATGTTAGGTTCCTTATATGTTAAGTAATAGGAAAATAACAAATGGATTACAGCTAACGAAGATAAACTTCGTTATGCTCGAACGAAGATTATCTTCGTTCTAAGGGCTGGGCTGCTAAGTTCGTTAGAACAAAGCCCAGCAAGCCCAATATCAATTGGAACATATATAAACGACTGAAAACCTAAATTGAGTTGAACCAGTCGATTAATCACACACAATTACAGAATCTAAGTTCGTTGGCAATCATTAGCAAACGAATATAGCGTAATTAAGGCTTTCAAAATCAAAATGGAATCTCAAAAACCATCGTCCAAAGCTCCAACTTCATATTACTCAAAGAAACGAGTTAAGACCAAACTCGTCAAGACTGAACCAAAGACCATTGCTACACCTGTGAAACATGTCAAAAAGGAACAAGCTGAAACCCCACACACAACAAAGTACACCAAAGTGAAACTTCCGAAAGACTATCCTAATGCTTCTAAATCTAGCTCTCAATCTAGCTTTAAACCTAAGGTGTCTAAGTCTAGCTCAAATTTGCTAACTAAGGATGCATCTAATGGTTCAACTAGATATAGGGATAGATATGGATGGTTTTCTCATGATAAACCAAAGAAGCAAGAAGTTTCCTCACCACCAAAAGATTCCAAAAAGATGAAAGTTTTTAAAACTCCTCGTTCTAATCTTTGTAACTTCAAATCAACAGGTGGAAAGAGCTTAAGTAGTGATGCTAAATGGGTGGCTAAGTCATTAGTACCTAAGATCACTAGTAATCAGAAAGAGGTTGAGAAAACGAAGAAAAGAAGGAGGAGAAAAGCTGTTAATCGGTGGAAAGATGTTCCTGTTAAACAAAACAATTCTGATTTGTCAATAAATGTTGAATGTGCCAAGGCAAAGCCTTGTGAGCTTGTAAACAATTTTAATTCCTGTATGGTGGAGATGAATGCTTGTAGACATGTTACTTTTAATTCTTGTGTGAATGTTCGTACATTTTATTCAAATATGTTTGTTGCTAATATGCTTGCTGATGCTTATGTTGATTCAATAACATGTTTGAATGCGCATCCTAAGTTATATACCCTGCCTGTTTTATCTAACCAAAAAGGACCCGTTTTCAAGTGGGTACCTAAAAATGGTTAAATTTCTTTGATTGCAGGAAATAACCATCTGTGTTTGGATACTCGATTCCGGGTGTTCGAAGCACATGACTGGAAATAAATCTTTGCTGAAGAATTTTGTTGAAAGATTCATGGGAACTGTTCGCTTTGGAAACAACAATTTCGCTCCTATCTTAGGTTATGGAGACATTGAACGAAATGGGATATAATCAAGAAAGTTCACTATGTTGAAGGTTTAAGTCACAACTTGTTCAGTGTTGGACAATTCTGTGATAACAATCTTCAAGTTCTTTTTCGAAAATCTCTTTGCAAAGTCCAAACCTTAGATGGAGTTGATATTCTTTGTGGCGATCGTGACGATAACCTTTTTACCGTCAATCTCGATGATAACCAACCAACCGATAATATTTGTCTCATTTCAAAGGCTACCTCGAAGAATTCTTGGTTATGGCATAGAAGGCTCTCTCATCTGAATTTCCAAACAATCAATACTTTAGTCAATAAGCATCTTGTTGAAGGCTTACCTGACTATAAGTATGAAAGTGAGCATGTCTGTCCTTCTTGTGCTGTTGGGAAAATTAAGAGAGTTTCTCATAAACCGAAGAAATCTCCAAATACTTTGGCACCTCTTCATTTGCTCCACATGGATCTTTGTGGGCCGATGAAAGTTCAAAGCCGAAATGGGAAGAAATACATCCTGGTTATTGTTGATGATTATTCAAGATATACTTGGGTCAAGTTCCTAGCATCCAAAGATGAAACAACTCAGATGTTGATAGATTTCATCACCATTACTCAAGTAAATCTTCAACTTCCAGTTCGTTACATCCGTTCGGATAACGGTACTGAATTCAAGAATGCTGTTTTTGATGAATTCTGCAAATCCAAAGGTATTACTCATCAATTCTCAGCAGTTCGCACCCCACAACAAAACGGTGTTGTTGAGAGGAGAAATCGATCGCTGGTGGAAGCAGCAAGGACAATGCTTGCTTATTCCAAATTGCCATCCAATATGTGGGCTGAAGCTGTTGACACTGCTTGTCACACTCAGAATCGGTCCATTATCAATCAGCGGTTCGAAAAGACTCCTTATGAGGTTGTTAACAAACGGAAACCCAACATCAACTACTTTCACATATTTGGGTGTGTTTGTTACACATTGAATGATCGGGAGAATCTTGGAAAGTTCGAGAAGAAAGGTGATGAAGGATACTTTGTTGGTTATTCCAAAACATCTATTGCCTACCGAATCTACAATCGCCGAACAAACACAATTCAAGAAACAATGAATGTGTGGTTTGATGAGATGTCAGGCATGATTTTTGAGCAAGAAAGCTTGCTTCCAACAAGTATGGATTCAAGTGCTTCAAGTCCTTCTACAAGGAATTCTACCTTAGCTTCTAAATTCAAGAGATTTCCAACTCCAACCAGTGATGAATTAGATATTCTTTTTGAAGAATTCTATAATTCAAAACCGGTTCATGATCAAGAACCTCAGATCATCGTTGAACCAATTCCAAACAATGAACCTCTTCATAACCACGATCCAATTCCTAACAACACTCATGAATCAGCATCAAGTTCTTCTGAGCAAAGATCATCTTCAAATAATTCTATTCCATCATCCTCTCCTGAGAATCCTTCTCAAGTGAATGTTCAAGAACAACCTTCTCAATTCACTCAGACAACCAATCCCCTGAACACTCCGAATGTGTATGTACCACTTGACTTTGATCATCCAGCATATGAGGAAAGAGTTATACCAAGTTATGACTCTATCTCTCAACAAAACTCAAGTTTCAATGATGATGATGTTGATCTTCAAGAACAAGATCCGCTTCCTCATGCTCACAAGTGGACACGTATGCAGAAAGACCATCCTACTGATCAGATAATTGGAGATCCACAAGCAGGAGTAACTACTCGTACTTCAGTGAATGAGTGTCTTGTTGCACTTTCTCTTAGCAATATTGAACCCAAAACGGTATCTGAAGCTCTTCAAGATCCAGAGTGGGTTAAGGCAATGCAAGATGAACTCGCTCAATTTGACAGACTGAAGGTATGGAGGTTAGTTCCAAATCCCAGAAAAGCTGATCCAATCGGAACGAAGTGGATATTCAAAAACAAAAAGGATGAGAATGGAGTGGTAGTAAGGAATAAAGCTCGACTTGTTGCAAAGGGTTATTGCCAACAACCTGGTGTTGATTTCGACGAAACTTTTGCTCCAGTAGCAAGAATGGAGGCCATTCGAATTTTCTTAGCTTATGCCGCATTCCGAAACTTCACTGTGTTTCAAATGGATGTGAAAACTGCTTTTCTGAATGGTGACCTCAAAGAAGAAGTCTACGTTGATCAACCTGAAGGTTTTGTTGATCCTCAAAGACCAAACCATGTCTACAGGTTAGACAAGGCTCTCTATGGTCTTAAGCAAGCACCCCGAGCATGGTATGATTCCTTAACTACTTTCTTACTTAAAGGTGGATTTACCAAAGGTATAATTGACCCTACCCTGTTCATTCGCAAACAAGGTAAGCATGTTCTACTAGTTCAAATATATGTTGATGACATTATATTTGGGTCGACCAGTCAAACATTTTGCCGAAACTTTTCATCTCTAATGGTCAATCATTTTGAAATGAGCATGATTGGGGAAATGAATTACTTTTTGGGTCTTCAAATCAAACAATTACCAACTGGTATTTTTATATCACAAGGTAAATACATAAATGACATGTTGAAAAAGTTTGATATGACTTCATGTTCTTCAATTTCTACCCCAATGGCTGCTCGAACAACCATTAATACTGATACAAATGGGAAACCATTTGACCAAAAGAGATATAGAAGTATGATTGGTTCATTGTTGTACCTAACAGCATCTCGCCCAGATATAATGTTTGCAACATGTATGTGTGCTAGATATCAAGCTGCTCCAACTGATTTACATTATCAAGCTGTGAAACGAATCTTTCGTTATCTGAAGGGTACACCCGATTTAGGTCTCTGGTATCCAAGGGATACTGGATTCAATCTAACTGCTTATTCAGATGCAGATCATGCAGGTTGTAAACTTGATCGCAAGAGCACTTCCGGTACTTTACAATTTTTAGGAGACAAAATTGTGAGTTGGTCTTCCAAGAAACAGAATTGTGTTTCACTATCAACGGCTGCTCCAACTGATTTACATTATCAAGTTGTGAAACGAATCTTTCGTTATCTGAAGGGTACACCCGATTTAGGTCTCTGGTATCCAAGGGATACTGGATTCAATCTAACTGCTTATTCAGATGCAGATCATGCAGGTTGTAAACTTGATCGCAAGAGCACTTCCGGTACTTTACAATTTTTAGGAGACAAAATTGTGAGTTGGTCTTCCAAGAAACAGAATTGTGTTTCACTATCAACGGCTGAAGCAGAATATGTGGCTGCAGCTAGTTGTTGTGCTCAAGTTTTATGGATGAAGACACAACTGACTGATTATGGTCTGACATATGATCATATTCCTATCTATTGTGATTCTCAGAGTGCCATTGCCATTGCAGTCAACTCAGTAAACCACTCTCGATCAAAGCATATTGATGTTAGATATCATTTTCTCAAAGATCATATTGAGAAAGGTGACATCGAACTCTACTTTGTGGGAACTGAATTTCAACTTGCAGATTTGTTCACAAAACCGTTGGACGAAAAGAGGTTTAATTTTCTGATCTCCAAGCTTGGTATGTTAAATCTTAAACCTTAATTCTTTTTCAATTGAAGGAATTCTTGAAACATTTCAGAAAACAAAATACAAAATTGAAAAATTTCAAAAATAAACAAAAAGATTTTTTTTGAGGCTTGCATATACTATGTATGTCTTTTCAATTTTTTTTTTTTTTTTTTTTTTTTTTTTTTTTTTTTTTTTTTTTTTTTTTTTTTTTTTTTTTTTTTTTTTTTTTTTTTTTTTTTTTTTTTTTTTTTTTTTTTTTTTTTTTTTTTTTTTTTTTTTTTTTTTTTTTTTTTTTTTTTTTTTTTTTTTTTTTTTTTTTTTTTTTTTTTTTTTTTTTTTTTTTTTTTTTTTTTTTTTTTTTTTTTTTTTTTTTTTTTTTTTTTTTTTTTTTTTTTTTTTTTTTTTTTTTTTTTTTTTTTTTTTTTTTTTTTTTTTTTTTTTTTTTTTTTTTTTTTTTTTTTTTTTTTTTTTTTTTTTTTTTTTTTTTTTTTTTTTTTTTTTTTTTTTTTTTTTTTTTTTTTTTTTTTTTTTTTTTTTTTTTTTTTTTTTTTTTTTTTTTTTTTTTTTTTTTTTTTTTTTTTTTTTTTTTTTTTTTTTTTTTTTTTTTTTTTTTTTTTTTTTTTTTTTTTTTTTTTTTTTTTTTTTTTTTTTTTTTTTTTTTTTTTTTTTTTTTTTTTTTTTTTTTTTTTTTTTTTTTTTTTTTTTTTTTTTTTTTTTTTTTTTTTTTTTTTTTTTTTTTTTTTTTTTTTTTTTTTTTTTTTTTTTTTTTTTTTTTTTTTTTTTTTTTTTTTTTTTTTTTTTTTTTTTTTTTTTTTTTTTTTTTTTTTTTTTTTTTTTTTTTTTTTTTTTTTTTTTTTTTTTTTTTTTTTTTTTTTTTTTTTTTTTTTTTTTTTTTTTTTTTTTTTTTTTTTTTTTTTTTTTTTTTTTTTTTTTTTTTTTTTTTTTTTTTTTTTTTTTTTTTTTTTTTTTTTTTTTTTTTTTTTTTTTTTTTTTTTTTTTTTTTTTTTTTTTTTTTTTTTTTTTTTTTTTTTTTTTTTTTTTTTTTTTTTTTTTTTTTTTTTTTTTTTTTTTTTTTTTTTTTTTTTTTTTTTTTTTTTTTTTTTTTTTTTTTTTTTTTTTTTTATCGAACTCTACTTTGTGGGAACTGAATTTCAACTTGCAGATTTGTTCACAAAACCGTTGGACGAAAAGAGGTTTAATTTTCTGATCTCCAAGCTTGGTATGTTAAATCTTAAACCTTAATTCTTTTTCAATTGAAGGAATTCTTGAAACATTTCAGAAAACAAAATACAAAATTGAAAAATTTCAAAAATAAACAAAAAGATTTTTTAGAGGCTTGCATATACTATGTATGCAACCCGTCCTTCAATGTTTTATTTAATTAGAGTGTAATGGCTTGCATATACTATGTATGTAACCCGTTCTTAAAAGATATATTTATTGATTAAACGCATTGTTATTATACATATAAATTGATATAAGAAAACAAGGAATCGAACGCCTTTGTGTACTCCCTAGCTATCTTACTACCAACATTGTTGTTGAAGCAAAACTTTGTGTTTCTTTTTGATTTCGCAAAAACAATTTTTGCTCCACCTTTCTATGAAAACAATTTTTGATATATTCTTGCATAGATTAAGGGGGAGTTTGTGATTTCAAAAACAATTTTTGCTCCACCTTTCTATGAAAACAATTTTTGATATATTCTATGATTAAACAATTTTTGCTCCACCTTTCTATGAAAACAATTTTTGCTCCACCTTTCTATGAAAACAATTATTGCTGTAATATGCGACGGATTGAACGCCTTTGTGTACTCCCTAGCTATCTTACTACCAACATTGTTGTTGAAGCAAAACTTTGTGTTTCTTTTTGATTTCGCAAAAACAATTTTTGCTCCACCTTTCTATGAAAACAATTTTTGATATATTCTTGCATAGATTAAGGGGGAGTTTGTGATTTCAAAAAATTCTCAAACTTCAAATGTGTTTCAAACCTTTTTCAAACCTTTCTATGAAAACAATTTTTGCTCCACCTTTCTATGAAAACAATTTTTGCTCCACCTTTCTATGAAAACAATTTTTGCTCCACCTTTCTATGAAAACAATTTTTGCTCCACCTTTCTATGAAAACAATTTTTGCTCCACCTTTCTATGAAAACAATTTTTGCTCCACCTTTCTATGAAAACAATTTTTGCTCCACCTTTCTATGAAAACAATTTTTGCTCCACCTTTCTATGAAAACAATTTTTGCTCCACCTTTCTATGAAAACAATTTTTGCTCACCTTTCTACTGACCAACATTGTTGTTGAAGCAAAACTTTGTATTTCTTTTTGATTTCACAAAAACAATTTTTGCTCCACCTTTCTATGATGTCATTTGTTGATATCTTGATATTGAAGAAGTCTTCATGGACCCAATGAAGCAAAGCACATCTTTACCTAACCACTCAAGTGTTTCTTTCCAAATACTTGTTTTATTCTCACGGAGATTTTCACACTTCTATTGACTCTTCTTTTGGAAGATGTTGATATTGAAAAAGGGCGACATTCTGCTCCAGTCCCCGACTTCATTTGATCACTTTGTGTCTAGAGCAAATTTGATTGATCATTGATTTGATCATCTTTCATTCTTTTAGGACACACTAGCGTCATATCTTTGTGATATAATTGCTTATCTTTGTGATATAGCCGGAACATTCGTAGTGATATATTGTTATCTCCACGATGATGAATAATTGCTTATCTTTGTGATATAATTGCTTATCTTTGTGATATAATTGCTTATCTTTGTGATATAATTGCTTATCTTTGTGATATAATTGCTTATCTTTGTGATATAATTGCTTATCTTTGTGATATAATTGCTTATCTTTGTGATATAATTGCTTATCTTTGTGATATAATTGCTTATCTTTGTGATATAATTGCTTATCTTTGTGATATAATTGCTTATCTTTGTGATATAATTGCTTATCTTTGTGATATAATTGCTTATCTTTGTGATATAATTGCTTATC
>CM067168.1:76129240-76226740 GCA_034093135.1 Erigeron breviscapus
ATTCGCATTTTCATCCTTGTGTTTTTTTTTTCTCATTAGGTATCTCTGAGCTATTCATTTTTATTGTCTGTCGTCCCTGCCACTAACAGCCGTCTATTTTACTCCGTTAAACCCCTCACGTGCATACCACGTGAGGGTATAATCGTCCGTTTCGCAACCACGGGGACTATCTGTGATAATGATATAAAAATCATGCTAATACAAAACACCCTTCTTCTTCTTCTTCCTCCTCTTTCTTGTTCCTTTTTTCAGCCACCGCCATCACCATCACCATTCACCAAGCCTACAAAACATTTTTTTTTTCTTTAATCTTTCCGGATCTACAAAAGTTCAAATCAAATATCTTCCTCAATAATTAATTTCACTAAAACAAATTGATACACTTTAATAATCAATTCAAATCAAATATCTTCCTCAATAATTAATTTCACTAAAACAAATTGATACACGTCCTTTAATATATACATGAAACATTATCATCATAAAATAGCAACAAATTGATACACATTCTTTTGTTCAACAGCAACAACAACTAAAAGAGGGGGTTTGGTCATTTTCTTCTCCATTGGCGGTAGTGCAAACAAATAGATGTATTTTGCTTATATTCCTTCTTTAATTGAATACAACATTTTTCTTTTTTCTAAAAAAAATCGAACTTTTCCATTTTTCCCTTTTTTGCTTGCACCATCTTCGGATCTTATTTTCTTTATTTCGTGGCGGCGGTGAGAATCGTAAAAGGGGACTCAGTTTGTCCTCTCTTTTTCCAGTGGCATTAAACACCCAAAAGGTATGTACACTTCTAATTTATGTCATGTATGTGTATTTACATATGAATTGTGACGGTTCTCGGGTGTTGCAGCAGTCGTCGGAATATACAGAAACAGAAGAGTGGTGGTGGTGGTCCGTTTAGTGAGTTCAGTCAAGTTTCATATCAATGAGAGGTGGTAAAGGAAGGCGACATCAGAATATATATGCTTCAATTTTTCAAAAGCAATGTGTGATATAACGCTGGAACTTGTGGTATATAATTGTTATCATTTTGTATTGGATTTTTGTATTGCTCATGCTTTGATTGCCCCTGCTTTGATTCTTGCGCCGTTTTATTTTCATATTTTGATTGCCCCTGCTTTGATTCTTGCCTTGTTTTATTTTCATAGATGTTGTATAATATAATCGCACAAAGAAAAAAAAAAGCTATTTATATATAGGAGATGAAATTTCTGGTATGGATATGAACTCCAGGGGAGGCCCGGAGGGGGACAAGCAAGACGTCCGACCAGGGCACAATTTTGAGGGGGCACAAAATTTCTAAAACTTTTCTATGTGTATTATATATGTAAAAGTATAACATATTATATTATATAAATATAGATATATGTGATTCTAATAACAAGTTAATGTTAAAATTATAAATATACAATATTTTAGGTACTAAATATGTATATACATACAAAGTTATGTCCTTAGTAATAAGTTATAACAATTTACTTTAATTAATAATTAAACATTAAATGAAATTTAGAAGATAAAGAGTAAATCCTCTTGACAGTTTTTCATCCACAAAGGTTCATATTGTGTTCTAAAAGACTAGAAGTAACATCAAAAAATTTTAGTTTTAATCTTAGTTCTTAAATGTATGATTCTATTACTGATCTTTTCTTGATTAGTTATTATTTTTTTTTTTCGTGATCATATCTTGGTGATTTTTTTTAGAATATCGTTTGATATTATTTAGAATTTCATTTGATTAGAATTTTTTTTATTTATTCATCCCAGACTTTAATATAAGTTTTAGTTAGATTAAAACAATAAATAAATAAGAAATAACATTTTTATTGTTATAACGTCTCAATTATAAAAAATAATTTTTGCTTATATAATTGGATTCCTAAGAGTTGGGGGCATTTTTTTCAAGGCTCGGACTGGGCACTTGAATTCTCAGGACCGCCACTGATGAACTCATATTGATTATATATATTGATGGTTGTTGTGGGTATGAAGTTGAAATAAATCTGAGAAAAGTTATGTATTTCTTTCCATAAAATGTTTTTTTACTATATATAATAAAAAAATTTTGGATAGTTTTTTTCTTTTTATTAAATTAATAAATGTTTTATATATCATTAATTGAAAATAGTTTTTATTACATATAGTCCCTGTGGTTACGAAATGGACGATTATACCCTCACGTGATATGCACATGAGGGGTTTAACGGAGTAAAAGTGACGGTTGTTAGTGGCAGGGACGACTGACAATAAAAATGAATAGCACAAGGACACCTAATGAGAAAAAAAACACAAGGATGAAAATGCGAATCAAGCAAACCACAGGGACGATTTGTGACAATTTCTCAAAATTTAATGGTTGTAAACTGTTTTTTATAGATATTAACCCTGATGATGACTAATGGTGAGTATTGAAACAACCTATTGTGAATTCGAAAGTTATAATATATTCAACCTCTTAATATAAAGAGTCAATGTATCTTTAATTAACGCCTCTCATACCAATATGGTAGAGCATTTCAACATGTTATTAACTTGATTTTTAGGGGGGTGTCTTCCCTCAGCTTACCCAATCAAATTACTTCATCCCATTTCAGTTCTCCAACCTTTTTTCCAACCTTTTTTAGTGGCAACCATCACTCCCAACCTTTTCTTCAAATTTTCATAATTTATCCCTAACATTATAAACTTTGCATAATTAACCCTTTTAACAATTTGAATTTGAATTCTTCCAATTTGACCGTTTGAATTTTGTTTGAAAAAAAAAAGTGTTTTTCTCCTAAATTTTACCTATAAATACTAGCTCAATTCCAGTACCAAACCATTCAACACACACTCGTACCTTTTATTCACAAATTCAAACCATTTCATCTTGTTCTTCTTTCCAAATGGCTTCTTCTACTTCTCCAAACAACAACCCACCAATGTCTGAGTTCGAGTTTAAGAACAAGATACAGTCTAACATGGTCGCTGACAACAAGCATAGCGCATGGGTGACGGCGACGATGACGAGCATAGTGACCCAGAAAATCGGATTACTTAGCCGAAATCTCACAACTTCAAGCTTTGAGGAGGCCTCTTACCCCCCTCGAGCGGAGATATATCAGTTATCTCCAACAGATGATATGGATCGTACCCTTCGTGATCTGAATCTAGCCGATTCGACGATATCAACCACGCTTGTGCATCAAGGGTGGTGGCACGGCAGTGTTGGTGGTGATGATGGCGACGATGGTGGTGATGATGGCGACTATCACCACGAATACATTCACCGCAATGACGGTGATAGTGACCCTGACTCGCAAGATTCCAGATGGACTCATAACAGTGATTACTAGGATTCTTAATTTCAATTTTTAGGATTCGTAATTTCAATTTCTAGGATTCGTAATTTCTATTTTTAGGATTCGTAATTTCTATTTCCTCGTCTTTTTTTTTAATTTAGGATCATGTAATGCTTTTTTTAATTATGAATAAGATATGTGTGTTTTAATTATTAAGAACTCAACGAATATATAAAAAACCATTTAAGATGATAAAATGTTATTGTTTGTGTTTGTATTGAAAAATATAGAGTAAAAAGGAGTTTTGGGTTGTGTTTTTGAACTAAAAATTCGTATATATATATATATATGGATTTTTTTACACGTTTGGCCCCTGGAGCGGGGTAAAGTTACACCAATGGTCCCTGCCAACGATCATGTGACCGTTTCAAATGTACACAAATCGTCCATGTTCTTCCATCCCTCCTCCATCTCCCTGGGAGTATCCAACTCGCTCTCCCCCCATCTCCATGAAGTGGCGGTCGACAACCTCTTCATCTCGCCATCTCCCCTCATCTCCCTGCACACTCCCTCCCCTCTTACGGATTTAAGGAGGGCATTGCCTTCTTAGAGAAATATAGCCACTAGACTAGCTCGTCTATAGGGCTATGAAGAGGCCAGGATTTGCAATACGGTATAGAGATTTAACATGGTGTGATAAAGTCATATGACAAGTTCAATGACGGGCATTTTTGTCTGTGTGACCCGTTCTTCAAAACTGGTTGGTTTTCGGTTGACTCGGTGTCTATATCTGATTAAAACTTTTTTATTTATTAATAAAGTAGGATATATAAATAACTAAGCCAACTATATACATTATGCATACCAATTATTATAGATTGTTAATTGTGATGGCACTGCCAAAATGAAAAACTTGCTGCTATGAGAGGCGTTAATTAAAGATACATTGGTTACAAAAGGTTCTTTCCCTTCTGGCGTTCAATGTTAATAAATTATCATATTAAAAAACAAAAAAATTGTAGAAGCAAGCCACTGCCCATTTCTTGGCTTTTGTGACTCTAATTACCTGCCATCATTTTACAGCTTGTAGTATTATACGGAGTATAATTTATAACACGATAACATGGTTTTAGATTTGGGTGTAAGTTAATCATTAACTCCTTTATAATATACTAGATTATGCCCGTACGATGTACGGTAAACTAAACATAATTTATTACGAAATATATAATGATTAATCATCTATATATTATCAAAATATGATCTATAAAAATATTTGTTTTTGCTGTTCAAAAAAAAATATAATCTATAAAAGTCAAAAAAACATTGCTTGATTAAAAGACTAAAACGTTTTATACCTTTTACTCGAATAATATAGCATACGATGAATTAATATCATTTGATTTAACTAATACATGAAATCATTATAAAATGGGACTACTCAAGCATACTTATAAAAAAAACTCAAATATCTCATCTATAAAATTTAAAGGAAGAATAAAATAGTTTGATTAAAAAGAAGATATTGATAAATGGTATCATAGTTGTTTAGTAAATACATAATAATAACCCATACGACGGATTATAAATTGTTCTAACTGTATAAGTTTATTATTAAAAAAAAAAGTTAAACAAAAACACATTATTTAATAAAATCATTAAAATAATCACACGAAATTACAAATCTAGTAATAATTCATAGATAATTACATTAGTTGTAAAATTAATTATACTGTCTGTCCCAATATATTGTTTGTCCAATGTCAAAAATTTCAAACTTTCTTAATTTTTAACTCTTTAAAAGGAGATGTATGATTGACCGTGAGTAAAAAGAAAAATCTCATTACAATATTTCATTTCACAAGACTTACATCCTTAATTGAGACCATAATAAAGAAAAATACAAAATCAATATAAAAAAATGTTGAACGGCAATGGAAGGAAAAGTAAAATTTAAGAGACAAATTTTAAGTTGAAAACTATATAAAATAGGATGATGTGAATCTAGTTGCTATCATATATTCGACTTGTTATCATGTATTTTTTTTTCTTTTTAATTTTTTTATTATTATTTAATGATGATTAGGATAAAGAATAGTTTTTAAAGGAATGCTTAAAATTAGGAAATTAATGTAAGTATGACACACAATGAAAAATCTTACATGGCATTCTCTCATAATTGTCATTAATCAAAAAACTATCCTCTCTTAGTTATATAGAGATATTGCCTTTCCACATATATAATAATAAAATGATAAAAAAGAAAAAAATTTATAATGGATGAACATGCACATGGAATGCTGGTTTATTTGAGTTGTTAGATATTCAATTTGGTACCAATGAGCTTTAGCTCAATTGGCAATTTGGCATACATGAAAAGATGGATTTAAGATCATCAGCTCCAAAACGGGTTAGATTGAAGTGGGCCTTTGGAAGGCGGGGTTTTTCCCAGAACTAATGGTTTTCGTGGGCTTTGGGTATCAAGCAATGTCTTTTGTTCGTGGGTCTATGGGGTGGCTGGCCCCATTGGATAACCTCGAATAATAACTTATCATTAATCTTTGTTAGTCGTTAAAAATGATCTTTCTCATGTAACACGTCGAGCTCTTATCATCAATCAAGTTTCACCAACACACTGTCACACTGATCATCTTTCTGAATTGTTACTTCTTTCTTCTTCATGTGACACTTCTTGTTGGAGGAATCGAAGTGTTGATGTATATGTATTCGGGATATGTATCCCCAAAGTCCCAAAGAGCATAGACCATCATCCGAAAAACTGCTTGCCACATCAATCTTTGATTTTTGCTTGAACCATCCGGCTCCTCGTGAGTTAAACTACATCAATCCACAAGTGATTGAACGCCAAGCTCTCCTCAATGTTTCGCAATCTAAACAGGCTCTCCCCGGACAAAATGAAGCAATAGTCGAGATTGTTTCTATGGAATCATCACAAAGGCATAGGAGTTGTCCATCATCACATTGTCATCAAAGCTCATATCATAATGATCTGATTACAGTTGTTTATTAGTTACCGCTTTTGCTTTTTACTCAAAAGTTGTCGCTTTACATGTTTATGACATTGGCTTTGTTCACGAACATAAATTAGGCATACTTTATCGGAGGTGATAAGAACTTGCTCCCACGAAATCTGTTCAAAACACATTAAACACTTCCAAGTAAAACCAAAAAGTTTTTTGGCTAACTCATTCATTTTGGAGTGGGTTATATAATCTAAAATATCTTTCCCTTTTGAAACTTGAAACAGCTAATCATTCCTAAACTTAATTCAATCTTTCTAAAACAATAACACAAATCAAAACACTTTTTTTTGAAAGTACAAATCAATACTTCTTTTCATTAAATTGAGATATCAATATGAAACCAAAACAAACTCCTTCCATACAACACAATAAACATTCAGTTTGAACCCTACTAGCAAAAACTATACTAAACCAATATTTGGTGTCACAAGAAAGACAACCAGCAAAAGCAATCAACATCTTATTCTAAAAAGTTCAAAAGCCACTTTCTTCTTAAGTCACTCTTCTTTTGCAAACCTCAAATGCTTCCCTTCCGGTATCGGCAAGCCCTTTAAACACAAAACCCCTGATACACTCTTCGACGAGGATGACGACGACTCCAACTCTCCTTCAAGTTCCCCATCACTATTGTACACAAACCGTGTGTGTTTTCCAGTAAACGTAGCCTCATTACCGACACTCATCTTGCTAATCCCTTCACATAACTCATCTACCACCACATCATCACCATCTTCATAATCCTCCTTATTGTCAGCATCATCTTTATATTCTTCTTCACTTGTGCTTGCATTCACTTGAACCGACCATAAAGACGAGTCAGAGGCCTCTGATTTCTCAGAAAAATCCATGAACAAAGACCTCGTTATCACATCCTTTTCTTTAGTGTCACTTTCACACTTGTCTTCTTGATTCGGTCCAGTGATTATCTCATTAAGCACCTATACAAGAAATACAAATTAAGTACCGAAAGTTTACCCAAATTAAACAAAACCCAGTTGACCTAACTTCATAAACATAAAAAATAATGAAAGCCCAATTGAGTACCAGAAAATTAAACAACAAAACCCAATTGACCATATCTTCATAATCCTCCTTATTGTCAGCATCATCTTTATATTCTTCTTCACTTGTGCTTGCATTCACTTGAACCGACCATAAAGACGAGTCAGAGGCCTCTGATTTCTCAGAAAAATCCATGAACAAAGACCTCGTTATCACATCCTTTTCTTTAGTGTCACTTTCACACTTGTCTTCTTGATTCGGTCCAGTGATTATCTCATTAAGCACCTATACAAGAAATACAAATTAAGTACCGAAAGTTTACCCAAATTAAACAAAACCCAGTTGACCTAACTTCATAAACATAAAAAATAATGAAAGCCCAATTGAGTACCAGAAAATTAAACAAAACCCAATTGAAGTAACTTCATAAACATCAAAAATAATGAAAACCCAATTGAGTACCAAAAAGTTAACCAAATTAAAACCCAATTGACCTAACTTCATAAACATCAAAAATAATGAAAGGCCCAATTGAGTACCAAAAAGTTAACCAAATTAAACTAACTTCATAAACATAAAAAATAATGAAATCCGAATTGAGAAAATGAATCAAGAATCAAACCTGAGTGAAAGTAAAGTTTTCTGCAACAGGAGAAACAGTAAAAGACTCCAAACCCTTGTTGTTCTTAATCGAAAAATCATAAACTTGAGGCGTATTAGCAGGCGTTGGGGCCAAAACCGCCATGGGAGAGTTGAAAAACCGGTTACGAATCAAAGAACTAGGTTCAAAACAAATCTTGGAAATCATACTTTCTTCTTCAACTTTCTGCAAAAGGGTTTTCACTTGACCTCTCAATATAGACTCACCAGATCCAGGAGTCTTTTTCGATTCACTACTCGGAATCATCATCCTTTTTTTCGAACATCTCGATGAAGGAGTCTTTAAACTCCCCATTGCAAGCCCAACAATCGGCGAACCATTAGTTATATCAATCAATGCCGGTTTTTCTTTTTCTTGATTTTTTCTTGATTTCAAACCACCACCCATCAAAGATCCTTCATTCTCCGCTCCTGAAATTAAAAAAAGACACAAACTTTATTATCAATAAACAAAACCCATATGAAAAATTATTTGCAAAAACGATTACGATACTTACTTGATGAAACGGGTTCGGAATTCAAGAGTTTTGCTTGTGATCTTGTGATTCTTCTTGATGAAATTGGGGTTTCCATTGTTGAAAGAACTGTGTAAAAGATTTGATTAACAGTGAAAAGAAGAAATATAGAATGATTTTCGAATTGGGGGTTTTAGGAGGGATTTGTGTTAAATGGGAATTTAGTGGTTTAAAGCAAGGAAAATACGACCGTTGGGATTGAGAGCGTGAGTAATTTACAGGGTTATCTTTGAAACTAGCCGTTGCGTGTGAATTGGGTTCCGTTTGCAGGTGGGGTTTCAATTGGGCTCCTATAATGGAATTCTAAAGTCCAACCCAAAGTCTTAAAATTCTAACACTAAAATTACTAATACGATCTTTAACTAAACGATTGTTAATAATAATATTTTCTTGGATGATTAAATTTTAAGCTATAGAAATTTCTTACACCAACTAGCTATCGGTGGCGGTGGAAGTGGGGCGTGACGTTGTCACACTTAGTTATGTCTCTGCGCTGAATGAATACGACTGTTGTGTTTATTGATTTCTTTTGTTAATATCAATGTACCGAAATTGTTTATTTTGCACAACTCATTTGTACATTGCATAAAACTAAGATGTGAACTATCATTATCAGTTAATTATAAAGAAGGTGATAACACATAAACAATTTGGAATGATAAGAAGTCGTGTACCTATCACTTAAAATTCTAGTTAAATGGAATTTTTGGAGAAAATAAGTAAGCCTTATAAAAGATAATCCCTGTTAAAAAAATTTAGAAAAGCCAAAAAATATTCATAAATCTTGACGTCATAATGTTATTGTGGATGACCGATTAGACCCTACAAATTGCTCAACGACCTCATGTGCAATAAATCATAGGTATCGAATGAAAATAGTATGAATGCGTGTTGGTTGTTAAAACATGTTTTTTCATACTTGGTCATTTTGCATGGAGCACCGTAAAGGTGTTTTTTCTCATCCATCCAAAAATAGAATGTTACCTATTTTGATAGTCAAAATTTAAGTGTGCTTGCTTCTTGATTAATAAAAACCATTTAAAAAGTTATTTATAAAATAACTTAGATTAAAAAAAAACAAAAAAAAAACATTACAATTTAATTACTTATAACTCAAGTTTTTTTTCTTTTATCTGTATTAGATTTCAACAACTAGAATAATATAACAAGAATTTGTCGATTAAGTTTTTATAATGTTACATTTTTTCGAATTAAAATTCTAAAATTTCAATAAGTTATTTAATTTGTGTATGTTCACCATAAAATATCATGGAAAGTGAATATTAGGTGAAAATATAGTCAAAATTAACATGATTGAGATGACTCGAATTGAGTTGGACCACATGACTTTTGCCAATTCACAGAGACCGAGTCAACACTCACTCCGGAGTCTGGACGTGGACACGGTCACCATTCCACATTCTAGACTTGCGATAGTTCTAACTTTTTTAACTTCTAAGATCGACAAGTTTTAGCATTCATGCTTTTTTTTAACGAAAACTATTTTAGAGTTTATTATCAAAGTGTGACGTTTTAAAAAGGTATTTACCAAATAAGTGTAGTTGTAAAAGTAATTACTAAATAGTAAATAAGAGTTTGTATGTTAAAAGTAAGGGGGAATCATATGTACAGCATGCTGTACAAATTTTGGGTACTGCAAGGTGATTTTCAGGGAGCATTCATGGGTATTTATAATACATGAAGGTTAATTTTGTAACTTTTATTTTTATTTTTGTAAATGCTGTACGGTTGTACCTTTTATAGGTACAATTCACAGTACCTAATATTTTCCCTAAAAGTAATTACCAAATAAGTGTTTTGTATGTTTCATTGTTCTTGCTCTTCATCCATGTTATATGCATGTATTTTCTCTTTCTGTAACTTATGAATTCTCATAAGTCATAATATTACAAAGCCCATACAACTATACAAGAAAGTATAAACAATTACCGGAGAAAAAAAAAAGTACCAACAAGGAGTTAGCCTAGTGGTAAGGAAAACTCTTGATAACCTTAAGGTCTCAAGTTCGATCCTCGCTTGGCACACAAAATAATTTCTTTAAGGTACCCATTACCAATGAAGCCTAGACCCACATGTGAAGTTTAAATACGCGGGTTCGATCCTTCGGGGTGCCCAGATCATGTGGGGATTAGGATGGAGGTATTGTACCGGCATCATATGGCTCATACGAGGTGAGTCGATGGGTATCCAATTGTGGTACCAGGGCTAGGGTTCCCTCCATTACCCTTTTTTTTTAATTACTGAAAAAAAGTACCACACATATAAAAATCCTTAGTTTCATTCAAATCACAATATAAAATTATCACCACAACGCAATACCATGTATGTTGATCATTAACAAAAATCAAGCAAATGAAACATTTACAAAAAATAAAGCAAATGGAACATTTTACTAAGATTAACCACATGACATCCATCTCGAGTTTCATTTTCCGAAAGGACCAAAAGAATCCAAGCATCCAAACTGCCAACAAAATTATCAAACCAAGCTCTTATTATCTTTGATTCATATCATCGATATAAATAAAGAAACAATAACAACTATAAGCACACAAAAAAAAACCAAATAGAGTGGAAATGATGAGGTCTAAATATATCATGTTATTTTTTCTATTTACATCATTTTGGTAAAATATTTCTTAAATAAACACCATTTAGGCTAAAAATACTTTTAGAGTTTATCACCTTGAATACTTTTGATTGGAACCTAATACCTCAAAATATATCTTAATTACCCCTATCAACCTCACCCCACATATCTGAAGAGTGTTTTGAACCCGATAACCGATTGTGAAGTATTAAAATCTTCTCAATGAGACATCAACCTCATGACAAATTAAGTTATTCAAATCGAACATACCACAAATACGCCATTCTAACTTTTAGATGTGATTTTTAGATTTTGACAAATTAATTTGATCGAGTTGCACATCATTTATTCAAATCGAACTAGGTTGTTTTTTTGCTAAGCCTTATAAATCCGGTTAAAGTATATAATCATAAATAAACATATAGAATAATCGTTTGATAAATTTTGGTAGGGGGCAATTTTTTGCTGTCTCGTTCTGAGCATCAAATAATTCAGGACCGACACTGATCACAATGAGCCTTTTCTATAAAACTGTTTCATAAAAACATATGGAAACTAGACCACTCGTTTATTTAGGTTTTAATTCTATATAAATAAAAACACCATACGTTTAATCAAATAAAAACCAATCTTTTCGTTAGAAATAAAATTCTAAATACATTAACAAAACACATTCTGCTGATATATTTATACTATATTATAAAGAAAATAGCTTTTTATTTTAGGAAATGTTGAAAGTTATGTAATATTTACACATAACACCCCTTAAAATATTTTTATCCACACTACCCCTTAATATTAATAATTAAATTACACTATCAATCATTTATCTTTCAAAATATTTCCATTAACTCTTTACATCAATTACTTTTACATCAATAATTTACACCACTCAACACTGCCTCCGCCACCAACAGTCGCCCCACCACCACACCATCGTCATGACGACTACTGCCGCATTGCGCGGGTACCATGCTAGTTTATTAAAAAAGAAAACAAGGCACAATTAGTTAGTCTAGTGATTGGAAGTCGTCAAATATGTTTCATATAAGATCATGTCGACGAGTCATGCATTTTTTTTCATGACATGGTTTCCTAATTTTCTGAATAATAAATGTTTTAACAATTACTTATGGACCTTGATGGACAATAAAAGCTCGCTTAACGTCATTCTTGTCCTTGTTTGAATTTCCTTCATTTTTCGTCTTATAGTCAAAGGTTGTAAAACTCTCCCGAATCGGCCGAGTACCCAAAATAAACTCTTGACTCCCCACCTCGCCGAGTCGAGTCCGAGTCACGAGTTCTCAACCTTGATACGGACAAAATGATGATAAAGCGTGAATCTATCAACTAATCTAACGTTTAATTTTCAAGTTTGAATTATTATGTTAATGTTTTTAAACAGTTATGTTTAAATTTGAAGTTTGGAATATATTTTTAAAGTTTTATTACATATAATTTCAAAAATACTTATGTTTGTATATAAAATTCCAATCCGAGTTCTCCCCGAGTCGAGTCCGATTCTCCAAAAACTCCTGACTCCCCCCCTCGCCGAGTCGAGTCCGAGTCACGAGTTCCCCAACCTTTGTTATAGATCGAAAAAAGATTTATAACTAACGTAATCCATTCTGAATAAATTCAATCGGCAAAGATAATGCCCATGTTCGTATGTGTTTCCAACTTTCCATTCGCCTGAAATGGACTCTATCATTTAGTAGATCGTTAAACTTAACACTAACGATTATTGACAAATGACTGGATGTTGTTAGGTCTTGCAACACCAAAAAACATAGCAAATCCAACATATAGAGCAACTGTATCAATTAATCATGATTATTTGATGTCCGTAATCACCTTTTTTTTAATTTCAACATTTCCATGCTTCTTAAATATATAATTTTCTACTTCTCTATACAAATGCTTTCAATCAAAGCTTCCAATTACCAAACATTTTGTATAGTCCATGCATGCCAGTATGCCACTATGCTCATATATCGTCATCTATCTTATAACTAAAAAAATAGGCTGGGGTACACTTGGCATCTTTAAAACTTTTTACCTAAAACTCTCTCCTAATTACTCTAAAGCTCTCTCATTTTTTCTAGATTTTTTTATTTTTATTTGCTTATTAAATAGATAATTATATTTAAAATTCTATCATAAATCTTTTTCTATCAAAACAAATCTTTTTAAATTTAAAGATATATAATATCCTTAAAACTCTCCAATAAATTATTATATATACAACCTAAATTTTTATTAATCATTCTCATTCATATTATTTCTCTCCTTTCTATCTTTAATAAACAAATCAAGTTCAGTAAATTTATCAACAAAAAACATACGATTTTTTTATATCACTTTAGTTTTATTTTTGGTATTTTGTTCGTGTTTGTTTATTATTTGATATTGAATTGTTATGTTATTGTTATTTTTCTTTTAATTTAGTTTGATGTCAATTGTAGTTTGATTATGACTTCTTCTTCTACTACAAAAGAGTTTATTCTTTTAAATTTGTTTTGTTCATGTTTTGTTATTTTTCATCTGTTTTGTTATTTATTATTTTGATATTTATCTTTGATATATATATTTTGAGATTATCCTTCTATCAGATGGACCTGAAGACTAGTTGTGTTTATATAAGTGAGAATCTAAAAACATAAGATTAAAAAGGGTAAACATCACAGATGTTTTTACATCTTTATTCAAAGCATATATATCAATTGTATAGAAATATAATTAAAAATATATATTAAGTGTTAAAATTAAATATATATAAAAGAGAAAAATTCATAAAAAGGTAACCTTTTTACACAATAAATGCAACGTCGTTAGTTTTTAACATCAGCCCTCCGTTAAGTGTCACGTCACCACTGCCATGTCATCAAACTTGCTTATGTGGCTTTTGACTTTAACTAAAAATACATATATATGTATTTTTGTGTATAAAAGGAAATTTTGAATGTGTTTTTGTGTATAAAAGGAAATTTTGACTAAAAGTTTCGCAATTTGAATATGTTTTTGTGTATAAAAACACATATATATGTTTTTTCAGTCAAAGTCAAAGGTCACATAAGCAATTTTGATGATGTGACAGTGGTAACATGACACTTAACAGATGGTTGGCGTTAAAAACTAACGACGTTTCCTTTATTGCGAAATTTTTAGAAATGAAATCCTTTAAATAGACGAAAACTAAATAGGTTCCTTTAATAGGAAATTTGTATAAAAAGATTTAACTTTTTATGGATTTCTCTCTATATAAAATAACATGTTTGTTGTTGTTTTTTTTGGTCGGTTATTGCTAGTTAGGTAAACCAAATTGAATTGATAGTTTCAATTTATAAGATAATGAAAAGAAAACATTCACTTTATTTTTCAATTTTTTTGGGTTGGTTTTGGTTTTGCTTATCCCCCCTTCCACCACAAACAAGAAAAAATAAATAAATAATGTTTTTGGATTTAATGAATTTTAATTGGATTTTTACACACCCAAGTAACTGTAGAATTAAACTTTTATATTATTAAACTTATTGAAAAACATGTGCTTCAACAACTCACTCAATGAAAACAAAAACTAGTAGGTGGAACTACTAAAATAAAATTTTAAAAAATATCAACACACATAAGGATAAAAATATACAATCAAACACTATTATATTTTATACTCAAACATATTTGTATTGTTTATGAAATGAAATATGATCATTTTCATTTAAATATGCTTGTTTACGGATAGTATAAAGTGAACAGCTAATAAAACATAATAAGAGTATAATATAATATAATATAATAAGAGTAATGTTTATTTGTCGGATTTATTATTTAGACCATCACAATTCGGCTAGTAAACTATGGGACAAATTAACACTATCATGTTGTTATATTCGCACTTTAGATAGAATTGTGCATATTATATTATATTATATTATATTATATTATATTATATTATATACACTATTAATGCGCATCGTTATGAATAGTGAACCATGCTGCTAGGTAGCTGCACAGCTACCTGGCAGCTTGCTTATTTTATTTTTTATACCTCGCGTTACTATTTGAATTTGCCATATTGGATTCCGTTTGTTGTTTTTCTTTCGGTTTCGCTTGATTTTTTGCAAGGTTTTTTGCTTTTCTGCTCTCAACTAACATTTTCGAAACTTTTATTTAACATGTTGTTCCGCATTACTATTCGAATTTTTCCATATCATATCTCTTTGGGGAATTTTTTCTTTCAATTTTTCTTGGTTTTTTGCACGGTTTTTTTGGTTTTGCGTTATCAACTAATATATTGGAAACTTTTATTCAACATTTTGTTTTTCTTTCATTTTAGTTTTTGATTTTCTGCATAAACTAAATGTAGGTGTTCGATATTGCAAACTGCGGGGCCGAACTTAAAGGGCATGGCTATGAATAGTGTCATGCCCTTTAATCTTCCGCCATGTGTCACCAATCAATGCCCACCACATGTCACCGGATCAATGGTTGATTTTACAGCCCGTATCATTATTCGGATTTTGTCATATCGGATCCCGTTTAAGTTTTTCTCTTTTTGTGAATAGTAACTCGCCTACGTGGCGAGTTGCTATTCGTTGATGTCACACCCCGTACCACTATTCGGACTTTGCCAAATCGCATCCGTCTAGGATTTTCTACTACGGATTACTTTTTGGTAAATTTTCGACACTGTTTTCCTTTTGAGTCATCCGAACTTTTTGTGGCACACCCCGTACCACTATTTGCATTTTACTACATTGGACCCGCTTAATATCTCAACTAATATATTAATGTTTTTGCTATATCATATCCCATTCTGGTTTCCACTACGAATTACTTTTTGATTTATTGCACACTTTTAAACAAACATATTCATGACAGAATGATTTTTAATTAATAAGTGATTGAAGGTTCAATGCAAATACACCAAAATAACGTAACCGTTTCAACAAGACACTTGAGGCCCCGCAACACGGGGTCCAAAATTTTCTAGTTATATACTAAGGGAATAGATTGTGAATAGTAACTCGCCTGCGTGACGAGTTACTATTCGTCCATGCTATAACCCGTATTATTATTCGGATTTTGCCAAATCGCATCCCGTTTGGGTTTTCAAATACGAGTTAATTCTTGGTGTTTTCCATATGTTTTTCCTTTCGGGTTTTCAAATAATTATATTGAAAACGTTTATTCTTTTTTTGTAACAATATTCAGATTTTATCACATTGGATCCTTTTCAGGTTTAAAATTACGGGTTACTTCTTGGTTTTTTACATATTTTTTTTTCTTTTGGGTTTTCAAATAGTATATCAAAACTATTTTTTTTTGTATTGCTTTTGAATAAATATCTATTTCATATGTCAAAGATTTTAACAAACATATATAGCGACATATCATAAATAACAAAACATAATCGTTTTCAGGTTTCCAAACAATATATTAAAAACTTTTATTAATTTTTTTGTGGTATTGTCTTTGAATAAGTATATATTTTATATGTCAAAGTTTCTAGCAAACATAAATCATCAATATACTATACCAAGGGAATAGATTGTGAATAGTAACTCGACTGCGTGGCGAGTTACTATTCGTCCATTCAATAACCCGCGTCATTATTCGGATTTTGCCAAATCGCATCCCGTTCGGGTTTTCAAATACGAGTTAATTCTTGGTTTTTTCCATATGTTTTTCCTTTCGGGTTTTCAAAAATTATATTGAAAACGTTTATTCTTTTTTTGTAACAATATTCAGATTTTATCACATTGGATCTTTTTCAGGTTTAAAATTACGGGTTACTTCTTGGTTTTTTACATATTTTTTTTTCTTTTGGGTTTTCAAATAGTATATCAAAACTATTTTTTTTTGTATTGCTTTTGAATAAATATCTATTTCATATGTCAAAAATTTTAACAAACATATATAGCGACACATCATCAATAACAAAACATAATCGTTTTCAGGTTTCCAAACAATATATTAAAAACTTTTATTAATTTTTTTGTGGTATTGTCTTTGAATAAGTATATATTTTATATGTCAAAGTTTCTAGCAAACATAAATCATCAATATATACTATACTAAGGGAATAGATTGTGAATAGTAACTCACCGCGTGGCGAGTTACTATTCGTCCATTCTATAACTCGCATCATTATTCGGATTTTGCCAAATCGCATCCCGTTCGGGTTTTCAAATACGAGTTAATTCTTGGTTTTTTCCATATGTTTTTACTTTCGGGTTTTCAAATAATTATATTGAAAACGTTTATTCTTTTTTTGTAAAAATATTCAGATTTTATCACATTGGATCTTTTTCAGGTTTAAAATTACGGGTTACTTCTTGGTTTTTTACATATTTTTTTTTCTTTTGGGTTTTCAAATAGTATATCAAAACTATTTTTTTTTTGTATTGCTTTTGAATAAATATCTATTTCATATGTCAAAGATTTTAACAAACATATATAGCGACATATCATAAATAACAAAACATAATCGTTTTCAGGTTTCCAAACAATATATTAAAAACTTTTATTAATTTTTTTGTGGTATTGTCTTTGAATAAGTATATATTTTATATGTCAAAGTTTCTAGCAAACATAAATCATCAATATATACTATACTAAGGGAATAGATTGTGAATAGTAACTCACCGCGTGGCGAGTTACTATTCGTCCATTCTATAACTCGCATCATTATTCGGATTTTGCCAAATCGCATCCCGTTCGGGTTTTCAAATACGAGTTAATTCTTGGTTTTTTCCATATGTTTTTCCTTTCGGGTTTTCAAAAATTATATTGAAAACGTTTATTCTTTTTTTGTAACAATATTCAGATTTTATCACATTGGATCTTTTTCAGGTTTAAAATTACGGGTTACTTCTTGGTTTTTTACATATTTTTTTTTCTTTTGGGTTTTCAAATAGTATATCAAAACTATTTTTTTTTTGTATTGCTTTTGAATAAATATCTATTTCATATGTCAAAAATTTTAACAAACATATATAGCGACATATCATCAATAACAAAACATAATCGTTTTCAGGTTTCCAAACAATATATTAAAAACTTTTATTAATTTTTTTGTGGTATTGTCTTTGAATAAGTATATATTTTATATGTCAAAGTTTCTAGCAAACATAAATCATCAATATATACTATACTAAGGGAATAGATTGTGAATAGTAACTCACCGCGTGGCGAGTTACTATTCGTCCATTCTATAACTCGCATCATTATTCGGATTTTGCCAAATCGCATCCCGTTCGGGTTTTCAAATACGAGTTAATTCTTGGTTTTTTCCATATGTTTTTACTTTCGGGTTTTCAAATAGAGTTAATTCTTGGTTTTTCATATGTTTTTCCTTTCGGGTTTTCAAATAATTATATTGAAAACATTTATTCTTTTTTTGTAAAAATATTCAGATTTTATCACATTGGATCTTTTTCAGGTTTAAAATTACGGGTTACTTCTTGGTTTTTACATATTTTTTTTTCTTTTGGGTTTTCAAATAGTATATCAAAACTATTTTTTTTTTGTATTGCTTTTGAATAAATATCTATTTCATATGTCAAAGATTTTAACAAACATATATAGCGACATATCATAAATAACAAAACATAATCGTTTTCAGGTTTCCAAACAATATATTAAAAACTTTTATTAATTTTTTTGTGGTATTGTCTTTGAATAAGTATATATTTTATATGTCAAAGTTTCTAGCAAACATAAATCATCAATATATACTATACTAAGGGAATAGATTGTGAATAGTAACTCACCGCGTGGCGAGTTACTATTCGTCCATTCTATAACTCGCATCATTATTCGGATTTTGCCAAATCGCATCCCGTTCGGGTTTTCAAATACGAGTTAATTCTTGGTTTTTTCCATATGTTTTTACTTTCGGGTTTTCAAATAATTATATTGAAAACGTTTATTCTTTTTTTGTAAAAATATTCAGATTTTATCACATTGGATCTTTTTCAGGTTTAAAATTACGGGTTACTTCTTGGTTTTTACATATTTTTTTTTCTTTTGGGTTTTCAAATAGTATATCAAAACTATTTTTTTTTTGTATTGCTTTTGAATAAATATCTATTTCATATGTCAAAGATTTTAACAAACATATATAGCGACATATCATCAATAACAAAACATAATCGTTTTCAGGTTTCCAAACAATATATTAAAAACTTTTATTAATTTTTTTGTGGTATTGTCTTTGAATAAGTATATATTAGAAAACATAAATCATCAATAACAAAAAGTAATCGAACTAATTGAAACCGCGCAACACGCAGACGGAAACTATTGTGGTTTTGCCTTTAAATAAATATATATTTGATATGATAAACTTTTAAACAAACCTATCCATGACAGAATGTTTGTTAATTCAACGCAAGTATACTAAATAACACAATCGTTTCAACACGACAATTGATGCTCCGCAACGCGGGGCCGGAAAATTCCTAGTACCTTATTAAAGTATAAGAATGTGAATAGTAACTCGCCTACGTGGCGAGTTACTATTCGTCTACATTACAACTTTGTACCACTATTCGGATTTTACCATATCGTATCTCATTCGATTTTTTATTACGAGTTACTAATTAGTTTTTTCGCCTTTTTATTCTTTTGGTTCATCCAACCTTTTTATAGTCATATCCTGTAACACTACTCACTTTTTGCTACATCGCACCCCGCTTTAATTCTCAACTAACAAATTGAGGATTTTGCTAGATCGCACCCGTTCGAGTTTTCTACTTTGAGTTACTTCTTGGTTACTTGCACATGTAACATCCCAAACTTTTCTTTACTAGTTGACTAATGCCGTTAAGTCAATATTGTGTGTGTCGTTAACTCTATTTTAGATTTTATGCATATGTGTAGTTAATGTGTGTTATGTGTGAGGCTTGAAAGCCTAAATGTTAATGTAGTATAAATGTGTGTAATATGAAGATTAATGTCAATGTAGTGACATTTAATGAAGGATTAATGTTGTATATGGTCATTAAAGTAGTTTGTGACCAATAATGAAGCATTAGGAAGCCTAGGGGCTAGTTTTGACATAGAGGCAAAGTCAAAAACGGGTTAAGGAGTTTAGGGAGTGTCATTAGATCATTATTTGCAGATTTCTTTCCTCCTAAACAAGCCCTAGCCGTCCTCTATCAATTCTCCATCAATTGCAAGCCGAAAAGCTTCCTTACGTGTGATTTGAGTGTGTATTGTCAAGAGTTTTGCATCCTTAGTGTGATCTACGTGTATAGAAGGTAATATCTCTTTGATTTCTGGTCCTTTTGATTATATGAGTCATTAGGATAAATTATAGGGTTATGGTGAAATCGTTTAATGAAGATTAATGGTGGTTTTGATGGATTAAAGTCATGTATGGTGTAATTAATGATTGAAATGCTTTGCAATGGCCTAAATATGAAGGATTATGGTGTTTTGAAACTGTATTTTAGACCTGGAGTCGTTTGGGGTCGAATTGGGGGTGAAAACGATTTTTGTAAAAGTGCAGGTCGAGGGGGAGTTGCGGCGCAACGCCTAGTTGCGGCGCAACCAGAAAGCAGACAGATAAGTTGCGGCGCAACGATGTGTGTTGCGGCGCAACGAAAGGGTCGAGTTGCGGCGCAACCCAAATGCAAAAAGATAAGCTGCGGCGCAATGAGGAGCATTGCGGCGCAACTCAGTCTATTTTCAAAACGTTTATACTTTTGAACCGTAACATTGTTTTGACACGTAGATTAGACTTGAACCTTAAGTGAGTCTTTAAAGTGTGTGGGGTCTAGTTATGATCTTAATAACGTGAGAATGTAGTTGTCTAATGCTTGTTCACTAATTATAGGTAGACGAGCATAGTTACTTGCATTGTAACTAGTTGATTGATATTTGTGGACGTCTCGGAGGTAAGATACACTACTTTTGTCACGCTGAGGGTTCAACGAAAAGAATGGTTTCATAATTATAACTTTCCAATTGGTAACTTATCTTGTTATGGGTATATGGGGTTACACGGGAGGTGATATGGGTTATGAAGTTGACTATGAAACCTGAAATGCAGTCCCTCGTGACAAGTAATGTAGTACATGTTATGATATGGAGTATAATGAAGTGTGTGATAAGATATGACGTGTGATTTAGGGATTGATATACAGTATTTGTTGTTGTTGAATGATGTTGTTGTGATGTATGTGGGTATTTCGGGTTACACGGGAGGTATTGTGGGTTATGAAGTTGACTATGAAACCTGAAATGCAGTCCCTCGTGACAAGTAATGTAGTACATGTTATGATATGGAGTATAATGAAGTGTGTGATAAGATATGACGTGTGATTTAGGGATTGATATACAGTATTTGTTGTTGTTGAATGATGTTGTTGTGATGTATGTGGGTATTTCGGGTTACACGGGAGGTATTGTGGGTTATGAAGTTGACTATGAGACCTGAAATGCAGTCCCTCATGATATGTAATGTAGTACATGTTATGATATGAAGTAATATGCAGTGTCTTGTAATGTAGTGTGATGTAGTTTATGATATGAAGTAATATGCAGTGTCTTGTAATGAAGAATAATGTAGTTTTATGATATGAAGTAATATGCAGTGTCTTGTAATGTAGTGTGATGTAGTTTTATGTTGTTATGTACATGTTTGTATGGCTTGCTCATCTAGTACACTAGACTTGCTAAGTTGCCATGTCACGTGCACGTTTAAGGGCCCAAAACGTAAAAGCAGTAAACGTAGTAAATGTTTAGGTAATGCAGTCACCTAAACTAAATAACGCAGGATCGAGCTTGTTAAACTTTGATGCAGGAAAGTGTTAAGCTTAACCCGTACTTGCCCTAGCCCGACTAAGTGCGTTGACGTAGGTTGCTTGGGTGGCTCCTTGCAACATGGTCATTTAATGCAGGGCGAGTAATACGAGGGGTCTGACCCGCCTCCATATACGGATTACTCCGGGATTGGCTTGCCATTCCTTAACGACGCTTGATGTACAACCGTGTGGGGTTTGTCATCTAGTCGGTGTAACTTATGTTACACATTAACGCAGTTAATAACGTAGTAAAGCAGTTAAAACGTAGTAAAGCAGTCAATGTAGAAAGCAGTTATGTGGTTAAACGTGTGTAAAGAAGTAATGCAGGATAGGCACATTTAGGGTGATTCATCCTAATTGATATGAAGTTGATATGCAGTTATGTGTGAACGTGTGGTGTGTGTTGTGCCTAAATAAACTTGTCTAATGATGAAGATTGTTTTAATTGGACAAATGTTTTAATAACATAGTGTTATCTTACTTAGCTAATTTGTTAGCTAACACTTGTTTCTTAAATGTGGTTGTTCCCTCAGGTTTAGCTTGAAGGTAGACGATGAAGGAAAAGTGAGGTGTGGGTAGATGCATGCAGACAACCTTAGCTACCCATAGACGATTATCTCTCTAGACATTTAATTACACTTCGTACTTGATGTCGAATTTATGTAGTATTGTTGAACGGTTGTTTTGTGTTGGGCAATCGTTGGGTTTTCATTTTAAACTATTTGATGGTATTGCATGTAACACCAACTAAACGTAGAAACCGAACAGTTTTTATCGGTTTTGACTTTTAAAGTCTTTTCTTCCGCAATTTGACACCGTTAGGTGAAAGTTTTTGAAAACCCATATTTTTAAATGTCGGGTGTTACAGCACACTTTTAAAAAACTTGGGCGACTTACAATTCGTCAAAGTCACACCCCGTACCATCATTCTGGTTTTGCCACACCGCATCCCATTTAGGTTGATTTCGTATCACGGGTTACTTTTTAGTGTTTTCACTTTTTTTTTTGGTCATTCATTCTTTTTGTGGCCACATCCCGTACCAGTATTCGGATTTTGTCAAATCGCATACCGCTTGAATTCTCAACTAATATATTAAAGGTTTTGCTAAATGTACATGTTACTTTTCAGTTTCTTGCACGCTTTTAAAGAAACATATTTATGACAGAATGATTTTTATTGATCGTTTGAAGGTTCAACGCACATACATTAAAATAACGTAACCTCAACAAGAAAATTGATGCTCCGTAACGCGGACCCCTGAAACTTACTAGTTTTTATTAAGTGAATACTTCAACCTTTTCGACTGAACTCCTCTCCTTTGTCCACACCAAATTAATAAAAAAAACTTGTACAGTCAAAACTCTATAAATTGATACTCGATAAATTAATAACCTCGATAAAACTAATAATTTGTCCGGTCCCAACTTGGGACCAGTACAAAATTGGACCCCAATCAATAAAATAATAAGATAATAACTTTTTTGAAATCTCAATGTATTTATATTGGTCCCAACGAAACTATAAATTAATAATTATTAGGATCTTTCAAATTTTAAGATTGCTTAGTAAAAAGCCACTTATTTTTTTGTTGAACTTCAAATCTATATTGAGCTTATCTTTAAATCTTCTCATTGTACTCAAGAGTTGCGACATTGTTTTTTTGTATTGCTACAAAAAGTTTTGAAGAGTTGTTGTCATTTACAATTTTTTTTTGTAAAGTTATTGGATCATCCTCAACTTCGTCATTAACCAGATTTTGAATGATTTCGCCATAATTTCTTTAATGCTTTGAATCTCATAACCTTCATTATTTACATCAAGATAAATAAGCAAGTGATTCATATCCATTTTGTGTTGATAATGCATACTCGTAATCAAGTTCTCAAGCTCACGAATGTCTTCTCCACAACTTACATCGTAAAACCTCTTTAAATTAATAAAATATTAATTTATCGATATAATAATATCTCGTTAAATTGATAAAATAGGTCCCGACATTATTAATTTATAGAGGTTTTACTTTACTCACATACACATTAGATGTGATATTGAAAAGACAAGAATCAAACCACATCTATTTAATTATGTCACTCCTTGGAATGACATAAATTCATTAATTTTAAACTTGGTATATTACATGAACAGTGGTTTGTTGTTTTTTCATTAATCAACCCTTTGAAAATTTTATTACAGCTATAGGTGTACCCTTACGATGCAGTTTTAGCTACAATGTGGTTACTTCGATGATCAGTGGTGATGATGACAGTAACAAGTAGTGTAGAGGATTGATGGTAGTTTTAAAAAAATCGACGATGTAAACATAAACACAAAATATGTATATTAAGTAAAAATGCTTAAAATAAAAAACAAAAATAAAAAGTAATTTGAGAAGATCAGGCCTATATATAATTTGAGGAAGGAGAGGCAAACTTGAGATAATCAGGGGATTATTAAGTGGTTGAGAATCACCTGGACACTAGCCTGACTGGGATTAGTGGGTACCAAATGGTACATAGGATCAGGGGGTTTCCATCCAATTACCCTTTATATATATATATGTTCGACGTAAAATAAAACAAATATTAAAGTGAAACAAATAAAACAATAAAATCACCGTGCATCATAAAAATCATCGTGCATTAATATTTATACGTCTGCTTCATGAATCTTTGTGTATCAATTTTTTCATGATTGAAGAGTCAAGATCATGTCCTATTTGTTTTACCTTAATACTTATTTTACAATAACCAACCCCTATATATCTATGTGGTTTTTGTTTTCTTCTCCTAAACCTTCTTTTTAGTTAACAATGTTAATCTATTTGCGGTAACTCACCTCACATGCTTCTCATGTGATGTTATTTAGCCCTTGTGAATTTGTGTTGTAAACATTATTTTTTCTTTTTATTGGAGAAGATGACTCTTTTAAGTTCATAACGTTAAACTAGCCAAAATAAATACTCTTTGAGAATGTAAAATTATGCAATATCAACTAAAACAAAATTAAAGACTCGTTATCGTCCACCTTCCCCTCACTATTCACAAACTCTGCTGTATTTAGTTATTTTGGCAAACTACTAGCACAATATCTACGCAATGCAGTGGTGATGACAACGTCGGTTTAGTGATGATGGTTGTGACAATTAGTGGTGATAGAGGAGTCGAGTGGTGTAGGTTGATGTAAATGTCATAATGAAAATATTTCATGAGAGAAATGGTTTAGAGTGTAGATTAGTAAAATAAAAGATAAGGTATAAATTAGTTTATTAAGGACAAATTGAGTAATTTTTTTTAAGTCATTTTTAAAAGTGAGTTTATTAAGAGTCTTTGGGTCACTTTTAATTTCTCATTTTTTTTTAATATTTCCAAAAAGTGAAGAAGTTAGAAATTCAATAAGATAGTATAGAATTAATATAATTATGCAGTTAAAGCTTTGAGATCAGTCTAGATTGTGTATTTGTTGTATTTCTAGATTTTTTACTTTGTACTTAGATCACTAGCTTCTTGCTAGTCGATCATTTACTTTATTGCCGTTCAAAATTTCTTTTTTTAGTTACAGAGTAAATATATTTTAAGTCATTATTGGATACCAAAAACGAAATACTTGTGTAGAAACAGATGATAGTGTTTTTGCCATAACCAATATCAAACTATCTAACTTAAATAGATAGGGTGAAACAATTATTTTTTAGAAATCATGATTCATTAAGATCTCCCGACCTTGTTACACACTCATGACTCGTGTTCCCCAAAATCTTTTGAAACAATACAAAGTGACTAAAATCTTGAAACAATGCATCGAGTATACGACATCTGAAAAAACAAAATGGTAAGTGAAGGAACTAAGGAAAAAGGCAACAAATGTAGATCCACATTCATGCTTTCCAAACTCTTTGGGAGGTGTTTACTGTAAAGTCCAAAGTTCCTCTTTATTTACTAGGATTGAGATCCTCTAAAGTTGAAAGTAACTTAATAGGTAAAGTTGGAAGATTGTTGACCTTTGGATAAATTTAAGGCTCAAGATTTAAAAGTAATATTTAAATCTTAACCCTTGATTTTAATTTAAGGGTCAAGATCATCCAACTTCACCTATAAAGTTGCTTTCAACTTTAGAGGATCTCCATCCATTTACAAAGCATAAAATAGTTTTACAAATTAATTACCAAAATCTCAAAATAAAATAAAATAAAATAAAATATAAATAAAGTCTATTTTGAGTTTTTGACCACCCCCCACTATCTCCCTTTCTCCTCTCTTTCCTCCTATCTACTTCAAACTTTCCTCATTCTTTATTTAATTCTCTTCAATTATCAGTTTCTTCATTTCTTCTCTGTTTCTCATTCACATTCACACTCTATATGTATACATACATTTAACACATTTCCCTAATTTCACACACACAAACACACACTTATACATATACATATACATGGGATGAAATATATATACATCAATCCTATCAAAACCCACTTCAAAGATTCAAAACCCATATCAAAGATTCAATCTTTTTGATCATACAAGAAATGGGTAGCTGTTTTTCAACCACCAAAATCAGTGGTTCCAACAGTAGTGCACCATCAACAACCACCACTGCTGCCACCGTGGTCCACCACCCGCCCCACCCTCGGTCAACCACCACAACTGCCACCACATCATCCACCACTAATAAGCATCATCATCATGATGGAGGTGGGTCTAATTTTAAGAATAAAAAAAGCCAACATCAACAAAATAAAATGAAAAACAAAGGTGGTACTTCAAGGAGACAAAATGGTGTGATTTCATGGGGAAAAAGAACAGATTTTGGATATCTTAAAGATTTTGATCAAAGATATACAATTGGGAAATTGTTGGGTCATGGTCAATTTGGGTATACTTATGTTGCTACTGATAAAGTCAATGGCGATCGTGTTGCTGTTAAGAAAATTGACAAAAATAAGGTAGTCTTTTTCGTGACTTTTTATTTTCTCAACCCTCGGGTAGAGGTACGACTGTCTTGATCCTCATACTCTGCGCTTTGCCGAATTGGGTATCAGTGGTTTTTTTGTGTGACTCCTTTTGTTGAAATATTCAAAAACTTATGTGTAGTCTTTTTTTGACTTTTTTAGATTGTTGTTTGTTGACCGTTAATAGTGGAAACATCAGTCTAGGATTTGGTTTGTAGAATCATAGGATGAAGGGGTTTGATGATCTAGTGGATTCAAAACCTGTGTAATTCGTTAAGACTGGCGTTAGTCTAATTATCGGTTCTGGAAATATTAAGGTTTAGATAGTTTGGTTTGTTTGTAGAATCATATGATCAAGGGGTTTGATGATTTAGTGGATTCAAAACTTGTGTATTTCAATAAGACCGGTGTTAGTGTTTATGTCGGTTCTGGAAATATTAAGGTTTAGATAGTTCCTTTGGTCCGTTCTGCAAAGATCGAGTAACTCGGTTTTCAATGTTTTTCTATATGGTTTTCAACTTTGAATTTAAACTTATCTTGAAATCTAAAATCTCATCAGAATTGCAGCAATTGGTGTAAATGTAAAACCATTTGGCTAATGAGTATTATAGGTTCTAAATTTATGATCGGGAAACTATGGTTTAGTATTGTTTTTGTATCAATGATCTAAGTTAACTAAGAATTTGCCGGTCTTAATTTAGACAATTCATTTTGTGATTAGATGATTCTTCCGGTTGCTGTTGAGGATGTCAAACGAGAAGTCAGAATATTACAAGCCTTAAGTGGTCACGAGAATGTGGTTCAGTTTTTCAATGCATTTGAAGATGATTCCTACGTGTATATAGCTATGGAGTATGTTTTGCAATTACACTACATTTCTTCTTTTTTTGAATTCAATATTTCTTTAGTGGTTATGTTCCCTTTTAACCTCATCAAGATGTGGATCTTGAATTTTCACCTGAATTGAATGGTAAAATTTGTTAAATTTCCCTTTCCAGGTTATGTGAAGGCGGTGAATTGCTGGACAGGATATTGTCAAAGTAAGAACTCCCATCTTTCTATAAATAGTCTATCATGTTTGTTTCAGAAAAGAGAAATATTTTGGATTTTGAGATCAAGGCGGCTGGCGGTTGCTTTTCCTACTTTTATGTTCACATAGATTGTGAAAACAAGTTTATTGCCAATTCATTCTTATTATTTAGTTGTTTGTTTAGACTGTAACCTTGCTCTTCTGCATATTATACAAAATTAAATATAGATATCAATTTTGAAGTTAAATAAGAGGCTGTTTGACTCAACGTGAACTTCCTTCTTTCCAGGAAAGACAGCCGTTACACGGAGAAAGATGCTGCAATAGTCGTAAGGCAAATGCTTAAAGTTGCAGCTCAATGTCACTTACATGGTTTGGTACATCGTGACATGAAACCAGAGGTATCAACAAATAAAGATTTGTGATTTCCGGGTGATGACAAGTAACTCGTGAAGGTCAATAGTCTAACTACGGCCACACGGGATTTCTTTCGTTAACATATGTTCATAGGATGATGCTAACCTGGTCTTCGCTTTTTTATATATTGTAGAACTTTCTGTTCAAGTCTCCTAAAGAGGATTCACACTTGAAGGCTACAGATTTTGGGTTGTCAGACTTTATAAGACCTGGTATGCTCACTCTTTCGATTTATTTATTTATTTTCTTTACCTGCCATACCGACAATGGTTGGACAACATTCTCCCTTAGTATTTCATTTATTCCATGAACTTACAACGCTGGACTGTCACTTGCAAATCTTTGACTATCTGTCAAATATCTTAAATGACATAAGATACAATACCTTTCAAAGTGCAGCTCGTTCTTCATTGTTAGATGTCATCTTTGATGTTAGGGCACTTTTGGTAGTGAGAAATTTAGTGAAATGAAATGAGGCTCAGAAAAGAAATGCAAAGAAATGAAATTGCCTGAGAAATTGGATAAGTTCCATTGTTTGGTAAAGACAAAGAATTGACTTGAGTAATTAGGAAGGAAATCAGTTCTTTTGTTTGGTTGAAACAAATAGAGAAATGCAAATGGATTTTGATAAAGGTAATGTCATTATTATTGTTATATTATTTTCTCACATGTCTTGTACGATCAAAATAAAAATAAGTGGAGGCTAACGAGACAAATTAAAGCTAAGCTTGCCCAGCAAAAATGAAAGGTGGATCATCATCAAAATCTATACTATTGCAATTCAAGACTTGCGTATATGTTTTCATGGCCTATTTTCTTCCATGGTTTGGATTATGGAGCTATAGATAGTTAGAAAGTTACACCAAAAACTGATGATGATAAAAGAAAAAAGTATAAAGTACGATCAGCTCTTTAAATTTGATGGCACCCTAATCATTCTATCCGCGTTGCTGCCAACCCACAACATGTTTGATGGTTCATTAAACGAAGGGATCCAAACTTTGGGTTTTAATAGGGTCGATGAGCGAGCAGCGATCTTCATCGGAGCAACCGTGAAATGAGAGGGTTGAGGAGAATCAGCAATCAAAGGAGAGCAGCTGTACGAGCTAGGCCTTGAAAGATATTAATTTGGGTTAAGAATGTGACTGGCACGCGACATTGTCTATCTGTACCTCTTGTTTTAAGCTAATTCATTTCTCTGATAAAAGGCGCAGATGATTTATTGTTAACAAATCCAATTTCTCTCTTAAAGGACTGGAAATCACAATATAAAACTCATTTCATGGGAAATCAATTTATCCATGCTTTTCATTTTTTTGACTTACCAAAACAAGGAAAATGAAATCAATTCCATTCATTGGTTTCTTCTTCTTACCAAACACCCCCTGAAGAAATCCTTAAAATTGATTTATGTCTGCAAAATTCTTATATATTTAGCATGAGTATAAGGTCTAGTAAGTATCTGATGAACTGTCAAACATTGCAAATTTTACAAGCCTGTAGTAGTAATTACCTTTTGTAATGATTACTGTGAGAAGTGAGTAAAGGAACTGAACTTTCATAAACATCCTGTAATACGAAAAGTATTTTTCACTGAGCAAAAGGAGTTTATGGGCCCAGGTCATAACATCAAATGCTTTATTGATGATGAATCAAAATCTCTCTTGACTTGGTTCCAAATATAAATTAAGTATTTGATAGGGTTTTTTTTTAATGGAGCGTCATAGTGACTGAAAAACACTATTTCAACATTCATCTTTGCTTTCTCTTGTATAAAATGTGCAGTTTTATGAAAACTTTCATTTTCCTTTATTATACTTATTATTTTTGTGATTCTGTAGCCTCTAATATATCATTGATTAATGCAGGGAAGAAATTTACAGATATCGTTGGTAGTGCATACTATGTAGCTCCTGAAGTTTTAAAACGTAAATCAGGTCCTGAGTCTGATGTATGGAGTATAGGTGTAATCACATACATTTTACTTTGCGGGCGCCGACCCTTTTGGGATAAAACCGAAGATGGCATTTTTAAAGAGGTATTTACTCAGATAGTTACATAGGTCTATTCCCAATTCTTTTATAATCTTGGTCTTCGTATTATAAATTGAACAATATCAATTCAAATTAATAGGTATTAAGAAACAAGCCTGATTTTCGGCGTAAACCATGGCCAAGTATAACACCCAGTGCCAGAGATTTTGTGAAAAAGTTGCTCGTCAAAGATCCCCGTGCAAGACTTACTGCTGCTCAGGCACTGTGTATGTTTTTTTTATTCTTTTTTCCAGCTACTTTCATTGTTGCCACTTATTTTTATGACAATATGTGATTATTATTTCCTAAATTACAGCACACCCATGGGTTCGAGAAGGTGGAAATGCTTCAGAGATTCCTCTTGACATTTCTGTTCTATCTAACATGCGCCAGTTTGTGAGATACAGTCGTCTAAAGCAGTTTGCTCTACGGGTAAATAGCTTATTTATTTCCCCTTTTTTCTTGATCTACCAATCTTGTATTAGAGAAAAATGTTATTAAAGCTCAAGATTGTGTGACAGGCATTGGCTAGCACTCTTGATGAAGAGGAGCTGTCTGATCTGAAAGATCAATTCCATGCAATTGATATAGATAAAAGTGGTGCAATCAGTCTTGAGGAAATGAGACAGGTATGTTGACTTTACATTTTTTTTGTTGTAACAACTAAGCAAGCAAATACTGTTTTGTATCTTAAATCTGTTCTATCCATTGAAATTTAGCTTGGTTTTTGTTTAGGCCCTCGCTAAAGATCTTCCATGGAAGATGAAAGAATCGCGTGTTTTGGAGATTCTAGAAGCAGTAAGTCCATTTCTTGAACAAATTAGCATGCGATTACAATCATAATATCCCTTTGGGTGCGTTTCATGGGTTTTATTCTGCTGACCTGAAAGTAACATGTATGTTTAGGGCGTTTGTGATTCTGTTAAACTTTTAACATTGGGTGAACCCTCTAATGAAGTTCAATAAATGTCGACCTAAATCTATGCTTGATTCTCTGTTAATTTTCACTTTGGTTACGGACTTACCAGTTAACCCTCTATATGCAAAAGAGAGACCTGTCTAGCTTGCTTCCAGGGCAATTGAGAATCTTCACTATCTCATTTATAGGAAAGTATGTTGTTCCATGTTTGAACTCAAGTCATGAAAAGGGGTTATGAATTTTTGACAATTAGCTAGAACTTACTACTTTTATGATAAAGGAAATTTTGGATATTTTTATTTAAGAAACTGAAATATACCCCGTTATGTTGATCATCAATTTCTTTGATCTAAAACCCAACAGCATGTGTGTGACACATAGTTTAAACTTACCGTTATTAAAATATCAATATCAATTTTAAGTTGAAGATCGGTCATATTGACCTCAAAACTCAAGTTTGTGTGTTCAACCAATTCAATGAACTTACGATCATAAATTATTTTAAGTTACCTTCACTTCATCTCTACATCTTCTGCTTTTTATGGGTTTATCCGTTTGTATGATGCAGATTGACAGCAACACGGATGGGCTTGTGGATTTCACAGAGTTTGTAGCAGCTACCCTCCATGTTCATCAATTAGAGGAACATAACTCTGTAAAATGGCAACAATTATCACAAGCTGCTTTTGAAAAGTTCGATGTAGATAGAGATGGGTACATAACTCCAGAAGAACTTAAAATGGTACACCATCTATTCGATGATAATAGTAATTGCTTTCTCATTAACTTTGCAGGTCAATTAAACAAAATTTTAGACTTAAAGGCCATAGAAATTTTGTTACAAACTTCACACTTGAATTCTTCTTTTTGGTAGCAATGTGCTATGGGTTAATCTAATCATTGCATTTTGTATCAGAGTTTTTAACAAAAATGCCAATTCTGTGTTGAAAACTAGTCTTATCGATCGCAAGTAAAATACTCTCTATCTTTCATCTCGTATGTAGACTATTACTTGAAGTTGACACAAATCGCATTAGCTTTTAGTCATCATGCTCTTCTTGCATTTGACTACGCCATGTCAAACAGTTTTAATATCAAATTGAAATCGGGATGCATTTTGTTATAATTTCAGCACCAACTTTTTTTGGTCCATAACACTTATCATAAAATTCATGCTAAGCATCATATATGTCTTAACATTTTAATAAAAACCATATAAAGTATTCCAGTTGAAAATCATATATGCCCATGAAAAAACAAAACTTCGTAACTACTCTTTCTACGTTTTACCAAACCTTGCTACTTCAGCTACTTATGACTAGTTGTTGGCTTTTGCAGCATACGGGTTTGCGAGGTTCAATAGATCCAATTCTAGAGGAGGCTGATATGGACAAAGATGGGAAGATTAGCTTGCCAGAATTCCGTAGACTCTTAAGAACTGCAAGCAACATCTCTAGCCCGACTGCACGTAAAGGCTTGCCTAAACTTTAGATGAAGACAAAAAATGAAACAGAAAAAACGAAAGTTAATCTTTTCAAGTGTGACTTGGTTTTCTTTTTGAGTGAAGAAACTTGCAATCATATCCACCAAGATCTCAAAGCTACAATTTCCGTAAACCTCAACATGATTTTTCTTATAACAATGAGAAGAGAACGAAGTTGCTTCTCAAACCGAGGTTTATTCAAGTACATCTTATGTATGCAAGAACATAGTTAAAATAATAGCAATATTCAGTTTTCTGTGTTTCTATAGTTGATTAGTTTCCATTATTTTAGGTCCAGCAAGTAACCAATGCAAGTAAATATTTCTTTTCTATGTTTTGTATCATGGCGTTCGTTGTGATTTTGAGTAGCATGTACTTGTTTGAAGATAGCAGTTTCGGCATTTATGAGAATGTGTAAATTACACATTACTAGTATGTATCGTATGTTGTTGTATGATGTACCTTATTTATAGTAGTATCATTCCAGCTCATCAAGACAAAGCACTAGTCAAGAGTCCCAGGGCCAACTTTGGTATGTTGAACATCTTTGACCAAGATTGTCTTCCAAGTTACACAATTACTCTGGAGTCTGGGCCCCAATATTCACCTTACCATAGTGAAAGGCTATTGCAGAAAATTGAGGAATTGAAGGTCTAAGATTTATACCTTGTAAGATGAGAGAATATATGAACAACCTTTGGGCGTGTAAAAAAAGACCGGGTTGGAACCTGAACCCGAAAACAAACCCGAACCCGAAACTGGTCAACAACTGGGTTTGAGCCAACCTGGCGGTTACTAACCGGTTTGGGTTTTCAGTTTTTTTGTCGGGTTGAGATCGGGCCGGGTTTGGTTTTTGGTCAAAAAAACCTGGTCGATACCCGGTCAAAGTTTGACCCAAAATAATATTTCTGGAAATAACTAAACAAAAATATTTTTTTTTCCAGTCAATTACAATAATAAATCATTAAACGTTATCAATAAATCTTTCACATTCGTTTGAATAACTTTACAAAAAATATGTTACGAAATAGTTATTACTTCTACATTTTTCTTTTCAGTAGAGCAAGCATTTGGTAGGTTCAGTAATATTATTATTCAATTATTACAGATTTCATTAGTAAAAAAGAAAAAAAAATGTATTTAGACAGATAATGTGAAGATTTCTTACCCACAAAATGCCTAAGCAACAACTCAACAGTTAAAACTAGTTATTATACTCGCACATTGTTGCGGAAAATGCTTTTTACGTGTTTAAAATTTAGATACAAACAATATATAGTAGTATAATACAATTTTTCGAACCCGGATTTTAAAAAAAGAAACAAAACCTGTAATATAAATAATAAAGAAAACAAAACGTATAAAAACAATAAGAATAGTAGAGTATTTAAACAAAAAAAAAAAAACATAACTATATTAATGACACTCTGACGACATGTGATATAATATAGTGTCTTATTTTAAATGTTAAGCGTAACGATAATGAAAATTGTATATATTATAAGCCATTATATATAACGGAAAGAATAATCAAAACCAAATGTTTAAAGGTAAAATTGTAAATGTGTGAAAGTTGTTTGATAAAAATATAAGAACAAAATGTTTGGTGTCAAATATTGAAAGAAAATTTTATATGGGGCAAACGTTAAAGACGAAAACTTTAGGAGTAAAAATAAAAGTGGAAAGTTATATTAAAGTTAAAAGGAAATTTAAAAGGTGTTGTACTTTAAGCAATAAAAGTTGTACATTTCATATTGGTTTTTAGTATATATATAATTGTCACTTTAGGTATTTAGTTGCTCCCGACGCATCGTACAGGTATCGTTTTATTCTTGCTAACAGACAATGAAAATGTTGTTGGAGGAAATATTCCTGAAATAAAAGGGTTAGAAATCAATTGGACCGGATATCTCTTTGTATCGTGATATCACTTTCCAAAAACAACAATTCGACCCTATCTGCCTGGGTTACACGAATTTTGTTTTGGGATAATACAAAGAGTAATGTTCTAGATTTTGACAGAAATCAAGAACCCGTTCGCTAGAAAGCACTTCGTGTTTTGACTATCTTCTCATGTATCTTTTCTTTATAATATAGAGACACCCAAATATATGCCCATCAAACACACTTGTTGATTATTGCATATAAGCATAAGCAGTATAATAAAACTACACATGCATGTATTCATATAAGTCTTCTATAAACTTATAAGTTCTAGTCTCTTTTTTGTGTTATATCTGCATGCATCTCTGCATGGTTCTATTTATATATATAGTTTCAAGCTATCATGATTCATGACATAGACATTTTAATATAATATGAATTTTGCATGTGAAACGAAAAGGAAGAATCCAAATTGACAGCATGACATATTACAAGAGAATTACAAGAGAATCAAGAAATGTAATGTGTCAAATTTAGTTTGCTTTTCACGTTTTCAACTTTGTCTGCATGCTATCACAATCACTTTTCTAATTAAGAGTTTATCATTGTTTGCAAAAAGTAGATCAATAATTTATCAATTATTTATCATTTATTAAATATTTACGGATCAGAGAAATATTGCTTTTGGGTCCGGGATGTCATTCACTTAATGGGTGTACACTCCGTACCTCCAAACCCATTTCCAAGTGACATAACCATATCCCTCAATTACACTAAATTACTAACAATCCTCCCCAATTTAGTGTAATTCCTATACATGAGAAAATAACCAGAACAAAACTTATGCGTAAATGAAAATGTCCTGAGGATTGAATTTTCACTTTAGTATATTACACATTCAAATATTCGAGAATCGGGGTGTTCTAAGAATTGAACCCTTCAACCCATTTGAATACCTGAAAATAATATACACATAAGCTTTCAAATACTCTAAAGCTATCCTGACGCTATACAAGCCATGCGTCCATATCCATTCATGAATGTATCCAAAGCTAAAAGTCCAAAGCTTACATGAAGCGGCAAAACTTCACATTCATATAGGTAGTTCTACTTTATTCATACACCTGCTATTGCACTTTTTCAAATGAACTATTAAGAAGTTATACTTCAACCTAACCATCTGCAGGTCTGAGCACATACCTTGGGATGATATGAAGAAACATGTGCTCCAATTTCTAAGTATAAGCTTTCCACATTGAATTCAACTTCTGATTAATATCAAAAGGGAATTGGGTATCTTACAATTAGAAATTTAGGTGGACTTTAAACCCATCCCTTCAGCAGACTTATTAACCAAGTCTCTAGCCAATCCCTTCGTCAAGTGATCAGCTAAGTTCTGTTGTGATCTTATAAACACTATAGAAATCACCCCATTCATGATAAGTTCACGAATCATGCTATGTCTAACACCTAAGTGTCTAGACTTCCCATTGTACATCTGGCTATAAGCCTTTGCCAATGTAGCAGCACTATCACAATGAATAGAAATGGGTGCTATAGGTTTAGGCCACAATGGAATCTCATAAATCAAGTTTCTTAGCCATTCTGCTTCTTTACCAGCAGCAGCCAGTGCAACAAATTCAGATTCCATTGTTGAGTTGGTAATACAAGTTTGCTTCTTGGAAGCCCATGAGATAGCACCTCCCCCAAGCAAGAATACCCAACCAGATGTAGAAGAATGATCTTCAACATTGGTTATCCAACTCGCATCAGTATACCCTTCTAGAACCGAAGGAAACCCAGTATAAGATAAACTATAATCCATAGTTTTCTTCAAATACTTCAGTACCCGCCTAATTGCTTGCCAGTGATGAGTGCCAGGATTACTAGTATACCTACTCAATTTTCCCACAGCGAATGCAATGTCAGGCCTTGTACAAGTCATGGCATACATCAAGCAGCCAATCACCCTGGAATATTCAAGTTGTGATACAACTTTACCTTTATTAGGCATTAGCTTCATACTTGGATCCACAGGTGTACTCACCGGAGTACAATCAAAGCAGTTGAATTTCTTTAGAACCTTCTCAATGTAATGAGATTGAGAAATAGAAATTCCATTGCTTTCACGTTTGATCCTTATACCAAGGATAACGTCAGCCTCCCCCATATCTTTCATGGAGAATTTTGATGACAAAAATTCTTTTGTTAAGTCAACCTGATTTTGATCAGTCCCAAAGATCAGCATGTCATCAACATATAGACAAATAATAACTCCTTTACCAGAATCATCAAATTTGCTATATACACATTTGTCAGCTTGGTTTAAATGATAACCATTTGACAAAACCACTTCATCAAACTTTTGATGCCATTGCTTAGGTGCTTGTTTTAATCCATACAAGGATTTCTCAAGTTTGCACACCTTGCTTTCATTACCAGGCATGATGAAGCCTTGAGGTTGGTCCATATAAACCTCCTCTTCCAGGTCACCATTCAAGAATGCTGTCTTTACATCCATCTGGTGAATGACCAGATTGTGAATTGCTGACAAAGCAATCAGCAGTCTAATGGTAGAGATACGAGCCACTGGAGCGTAAGTATCTGTGAGTCCCTCGATAGCTACTGATCGCTCTCGAGATCGTCTATTGTTATGTCGTGAGTGCGGAATCCTCACGAGATAACTAGTTTGATTAGTTATCGTATATATTGCTAATTATATCAATATAATCGGCCTTATGTGATCTATCTTCGTTTTCTATAAGCTAGAAACGAACTTAGTCGCTTTTGATGTGTTAAATCTGAACTGGAATCCTCAATTTAGGGTTTCCATTCGTTTATATATGTTTCAAATCGATATTGGGCCTGCTGGGCTTTGTTCTTACGAACTTAGCAATCCAGCCCATGTAACGAAGATTATCTTCGTTAGTTCCTAACGAAGATTATCTTCGTTAGTACTAAATACCATCAACATCTATGCTTAGTTATTTTCCAAGTACTTTATGTACAAGAAACCTAACATATATTATGTTTGTACTTGTATGACATACATAACAAACATCATATATAAACATATAAATAACACCAAAACATGTAATCGATCATTACTAAAACACGAAGTCCATAATCTATCAATTACATATAAATGAATAAGACATAAAACAACATAATGTCTTAATCTAAAAGACTAATCAAATCTAAGTTGCTGTTGTCACATCAACATGCATCAACAAACTCCCCCTTGACAGCAGCATCTTCGATTTCTTCAGTCTTCAAAAAGTCTTCATCATCCATCAAATAACAATCGTTTGCTATTTGCATGGATATTTTCATGTAAGCAGACTTGAAGAATCTTACGATATCGATCTTCTTCATTCTTCCAAAATGGTAAAAATGAGCATTCAGTATCGTATAATTTTCTCTGATCATTTCTTGAGAAGTTAACCAGCTGCATTGGATCATACATTCTTCTCAACAATATCTTCTTCTTCGAGTCCGCATACATCTTGGCTTCACCAGAATTTCGATCAATCTCCCAATTATCCATCTTATCCAAGACATCTTGTGCCCATTTCTTAGCAGGGACTTTGATCATACATTTGATATCACGTTGAATATACTCAACAATTTTATCTGGCTTAACCACCTTCTTCTTTCGTCTTGGTTCAATATGAAACTTTGATTTTTCAGAGTCTTTCATATTCAATCTCAACTTGAAATCTTCGTGAAGATTCTTACCAACCACATCTGCAAGACCATAACCACTTGGATTGATAATCCTGTTATTTCTAAGTTCATGTAAGTCTTCTTCACACAAACTTCTGAAATGTCTCTCACGCCATGCTAGATACTGACAACCTTCTGGTCTTTTAAGAACGGACAACTTCAGTTCTTCATCATAGAACCAACTCCAGATTATTGTCTTATATCTTGCAGCATCTTTATCTGAGATGTGAGTCCAATACATGATGGGTTTCATAGTATCCCATGTGACTATATAATCATTAATTCTTTGCCCAGGCACAAGTCGATCAATCTCATGTAGTGGATCATCTTCTCTGAGAGGTACAGGATAATCATTTGGATCAAAAGGTCTTGTCAAGTTGATTTCCCAGTGAAAAGGAATCAATGCATCATCAATCTTAGCATATACCACAAAGTTTAAACTTTAGCAGAACTACTAATTGAAGCTTGAAGCATTCTTTCCTTAACTTCTTTCCTCTTAATCTCTAACTCTTTTCTTTCTTCTAAAAATGGATCTTCAGAAGTTGAGTCCCAAACATCATCAAACCCATAAGGCTTCTTGAATATGTTTATATCCGGTTCAGGAACAAACTCACCTTCCTCAAGTTCATCACCATCAAAGAGTAATTCTGCATCATCTGTATCATCTATTAAGATTACACAAAATGAACACCAGAATAAAATGAATAATCATGATAATAATAATAATAGAGATGAAATATAATTGCATTGAAATAAGATAGATTACATTCACATGTCGTAAACTTATTACATGCAACCTAATATACACTTTATCAATCTTTATCAAAATCATAAGTTGAATCAGAATCAGAATCAGAATCAGAATCAGATTCCAAGGCTGTTTGCCTTTGAATCTGTAATTCTTTTTCTCTTTCAGTTTCTGCTTCTTGCTGTTTATCTAATAAGTTATCAAATACAGAATGAAAAGCATTTTCTTCGGTATTATAGTCATGTCCAAAATTTGCCTTAACTTCACGCTTTAATCGTTCAGTTTCAGCTTCAACTTGATCATCACTTAAATAATCAACCGATTTCGAAGAATTACCTGAATCAAGTGCTTCAATAACTCCAGTCTCTCGAGGAGCACTTGATCCACCCGCACCAGAAGTACCAGTCTGGGTAGTATCTCTTCCTGTCTCCCCCTGAGTCTCAACCCCTTTTCCTTTGTCAGAAACTGGGCGAGAATCACTCCTATTACCAGCATTATCAGCATCATCATCATCATTCTGACGTCTTGGCTGAACTGCTGATAATCTGCAAACTTCTTCAGGAACATCTCCCCCTTGATTCTTGACCCAGTTGATTAAAAAGGTCAAAGTACCTCGAACAGTCGTAAGATCAGACTCTAACGTATCAACACGAGTCTGAAGAACATCTATACGCCTAACTAGGGAGTAATCTGAAGGAATAGGAGGAAAAGTAGGCAATCTGGGCAATATTGATCTGGCAGGAGGCAAAAGTGGACGTAACAGTACACTGCCAGCAACAGTAGGAACTGGTGCTGTTGAGACAGCAGGAATATCAGCAGCAGCTGCAGATACTGAAGTATCCTCAGAAATTCTTGCACGCTTAGCTCTGCGATAAGTGAGAGTAGCATCCAGTGTCCTCTTTGGTCCAACAATACTTGTACCTTCATGAAATGGACTTGATGGCATATTTCTATGTTCCAATACTTCTTGATAATCAAGTACAGCTTCTTGTTCAGCACCAACATCCTCATCCAGATTAACTTCTTCTTGAACAGATTGATTCATTTCAGAAAGAACCGGTGAAGAATGACATGCCTTACTCCGACGCTCTCGGCGTAAAGCACCAGGTACATCTTCTCGAGAAAAGTGATATGAATTATCACTTCCTGAAGCAGCAGGTACATCATGAGCCATCTTAGTTCGATGCTCATTACCAGAGTCAGTAGCGACACTATCATATTCATCTGTGTCTGCTTCAACTACATCAGCATCACCATCATTCCCACTATCAGAATCATCAGAATCACCAGCCGAACTATCATCTGAACTCTCTTCATCCTCATGATCAGAATTGTCTTCATCATCCACTAACATATCATTCTCAAAACGAGATCGATAATTTGGATTAATTAAGTGACCAAACAAAGGTGGATTATTTAGACCAGCTACATTTCGAGTATTGGCATCTAAATCAGCAAATATACGTAAAGGCCAAGCATGTGGTACATAGCGAGGACCTTGAGCAAATACCAAGTTCGGACAAAAATGTCTAACTATCGCCATAACAAAACGAGGATATAATAGAAACCTATTCTTCGCCTTGGCATTGATTTGATCAATAAACGCATGATAGAAGTATGTTGAAAATGGATAAGGTCGATTATAGACCAAGGCAACCATCTGCGAAGAAATCTGAGCAGAAAGCTGATCAAATCCAGCCTTACGATTGCTCAGACTAACTAACAAAACATAAGCAAGATATCTCCAACGTCCTTGAAATCCACTTTTGTCAAAAGGAAGCTTTATTTGACCAACATATCCCATTCTTTGAAAACACCTACGAATTAGGTCAAAATCATAAGCTAATTCTACTGCGTCGTCTGATTCTTCACCCAAATGTAGAATTTCACGAAGCATCGTAGCATTAAAATCAAAAGTGATTCCTTCAACAGTTGCTCGAACAAAACTACGACCATTAACCATGACTTGATGAGCAGTCCTCCAGAAATCATCAATATACTGCCTAATCAATCTAGGTGAATCACAGAATGCAAAAGAAAGCCTAGAACGAGCAATAAAATCAAACATTTCATGATAGCGTTCACAATTATGTTGATCTGGATCCAGATTTAAGGCCAGATTGTGCTTCTTAAAGAACTGACGTGGAGCAAGAGCCATTTCTGCAAAACAGATCATAATTTAAAAAAAATTATAGGATTAGTACAAGAAATGAATTGCAGGCTTAGATGAACTTAATCAATAATTTCATAAGTTGAGACTGTACGAAATTTAGTCTTTAAGTTCGTAAGTTAAGAATGTACGAAGATAGACCTTAAGTTCGTTAGTTAGGAATGAACGAAGATAGACTTTAAATTCGTTGGATAACAATAAACGAAAATAGGTGTTAAGTTCGTTGGTAACAATGAACGAAGATAGCTTTGAAGCATAAATAAGTTCGTTTGTCACAAGAACTTCTAAGTTCGTTAGTTGAAGGAAAAGTCTAAGTTCGTAAACTCTATTTGAGAACCTAAGTTCGTAGAAATAAACAAGAGCTAAGTTCGTAGCCATTCTGAACGACAGTTTGTTCCAAAATCAAATATTTGATTCTTAAAACATTGATGAACACTTGATTTGCCCAAAATTAATTACAAAAACATTTGTAACACTTAAAAGAAGCATAAACCATATCGATTTTACAAACGAATTAAGAATTCAAAGGATTAAAATTAAAAACGAAATTAAACCCTAGAATAAAAAAAATATATATTAAAACCGAATGAGTTCATGTAAAAATTGGGCAAAAACAAGAATCAAGAATTGTGGATTTGTGAATGACGAAGCTAAATAAGATACCTGAATCACTTATTTCAACAAAAATTGAAATACCAAGCCGAGAAACAAGTGAAATCAAGGAATTTGATTGAAGAAGAAATAGGGGTTTAAACAACTTAAATTCGTTTTCTTTAATGAATTTGGCAATGAAAAGGAGAGAACGAATTAAGTTGTAATATATATATGGATGGTTAATAAATGGGTCAAAAACGGGTCGGGTAAAAAGGTCGGTCGAAAATAAGTGGAACGAATTTAACCTTCGTAAACTCAAGTGGAACGAAGATAGAGGTTATCTCCGTTCAAACCAAATAAAACAAAATTAGATTGGACGAAAATAAGTTCAATTTTCTGAAGAACAAGTCAAAACGAAGTTAATCACTATCTTCGTAAGAACAAGTTTGTACTTAGAAAATTTTCAAGATTCGTCATCACGAAACTTTCCACGATGCGACCCCTTTGACCTAATCCTGTACATAGCAACAACTCGTTAAAAGCAACTTGTTCATGCCTTGTACCAAAAAGTACCACCATCTAAAATCATCATCATAATGTAAGTATTTTACAAACATTATAATCTTGAATTAAAACAGAACCCCAAGGTCTAAAATCAACCATTAACAAACCTGAAAATAATCAATGAACATATTAACAGCGATACCAACCACGACCATGATACGGAGAGTATGTCTCTAATCATTGAGATGCTTGACGGCAAACCATCTTGAAACACTTAAGTCCCATATTAGATGCCGTCTACAAAATTAACAAACAATGAATAGTCCAAAAATCCAATGAAGAACTTTATAAAGTTTCCGAAATCAAGTCATAAGTCAAGGTACGGGAATCAAAAGAAACACGTATCAACACTGATTATTTTCACTAAATACATGAAATGTAAAGTAAATAAATACTCTAAAGACAGATTCATGTATTCTTCCTTCACGTGCTCATATTTGCATCACAATATTGTCATTTCACACCAAAAATCTTGTCTCCACGATATCATCAGTATGAATAACACAGTATTGCAACAAAGATCAGCACTCCAACTTTATCTTCTTTAACCTGAACACTGCACACTTACCAAAAACTCATTAACGCAACAAGAGCAAAGGCACAATAATGTAGAAAATTCAAGTGAAAACACACAAAATTAGGATTAACAATTACGAAATACTCAAGATTCTAATAAAAGATCAAGGGAGGTCATTCCATTGTCAAACCCTAAAAGGTCACCAAGTTATCAATTAGATTCATAACTTGTAAAAACTGAAACTTGTGAGATTTCAAATAACATTGACTTGTCACATAAGATTTAAAAGATCATTTTCTAAACTTAAACAAATTAATGTCCATATCAGAAAATCTTCTTTTGAACTAATCACATAACCTCATCAAGAATTCAAATGAATGAATTCAGCAAAACATATACTCAACAGAATTTAAGTAGAATCTCTCGTGCAATAAGAACTTATGAAAATACTTATTTTGACTCAATAAAATAGAAAAATAAATTAGAATAAAAATTACAGAATAATAAACTATTCTATACACAATAGATATCTTAATTTATTCATTATTTACATGTGACTAGGGTACTGCTGATCAGATCAGATTAGCATTTACATAAGCCTACTAGCGAGAAATAATTCTCTTATTATTAGTTATGAACAGTGATCCAAACACGATTACCAATATTTTTGTCCTCTTAAACACTCGGTACGTCCAGTCTCCTTTTTGGTTTGTGGCACTTTCGTATTACTTGAGCCAAGGACAGTCACCATGTAACCTAGTAAGTTACTCATGCCACAATTTTAGTTTGCGAACTTATGTGCCCCATATTCAGATACACTCTCACAATCGAAACAAGCACTAAGATTAAGACATTTGGTGAGTAAAGTGAGAAAATCTTTAAGAATCAAGTCAGCGGTGACAGGTCGGTGATTTCTCACGCGCAAAGCGACTTAACTTGACTCACGTACGGAAATATACTTAACATTGCATAATGCCAAGTACTTGCATATTTGTGACATTAATTTTTTAAAGCACTTATGAAAACCCGTGACTTTCTATGAGACCCGTGTAGCGAACTTTCTGACAACCTATCCCAAGTTGGAAGCTTTAGGTAGGCTAGGTATACAAAGATACCCAAGGACTTACTTGTTCGAATCTCAAAGGCCACATTAGCTTCATATTTTCAACATATTTATTTGATATTTGTATATCTTGTCACAAATATACATCCGAAAAGCAATACATACACATATATGTATCCGAGACCTTCTTTATAAAGACCAAATATACATAATTATAATGCAAGATCTTTCATAAGATTTAAAGGACTTGTCTATTTTAAGAACAAGCATTCTCAGCCATATATCTGAATACGTTTCCCATAAGAACATTGTATACATTTAAGTTCAGATTAAAAGGAAAACCTTGGTACTTTGTGCCTATCGATACATCATATAATGGTATCACTGAACTGAGCATTTTAAAGTACAATTAAGTAGGCTTAAAAGCTAAAGTATCTTCACGTCTAATCATGTAGTGCAGTAACCTAACTTTATTTATTATATTTTTGGAGTTTCTAATTTTTTTTTATTTTTTTTTTTTGATGTTTTTGTATTTTTCTGACACTAGATATTTACAGACTTATACTAAGACAACTCTTTTTGTATTTTTGACTCTATCTATGTACGACTTAAACTACTAAGACACGAAAAGAAAATTTAAGTTCTTTGAGAGAAACTACTCGGCATTCTTCATACCATTGAGTTGATATAACAACTCATGACGAGGTCTATCAAAAGCTTTAGTATAAAGATCAGCAAGGTTATCATCAGTAACAACCTTTTCTAAATGAATAAGCTTTTTCTCAAAACAGTCACGCAAAAAGTGATGCTTTATATCTATGTGCTTGGTGACTTTAAAGTTTTTCGGATTCTTAGTAATATCTATGGCAGACTTATTATCAATACAAATAGGAGAGTCTGAGATATCCATACCATAGTCGCGCAATTGTTGCTGTATCCAAAGTACCTGAGAACAGCATTGACCAACAGCTATGTACTCTGCTTCACAGGTAGACTGTGCAACAGATGTCTGCTTCTTGCACTGCCACGATATAATTCTCCCCCCTAATAGTTGACATCCACCTGACGTTGATTTCCTATCCGAACTGCAGCCACCATAATCCGAATCAGTATAAGCTTTGAATTCAAAGGAACCATGCATGGGATACCAAAGCCCTAGACGAGGCTTGGCCTTCACATAACGAAGAATCCTTTTTGCAGCTTTCAAATGTGACTCTTTCGGATTAGCCTGATATCTAGCACATATACAAACAGCAAAGGTAATGTCTGGACGTGAAGCCGTCAGATACATCAAAGAACCAATGATAGCCCGATATTGAGTTGCATCGACGTCTGGATCATTAGTTTTATCAGGACACAGCACATGATTAGTCTGAATGGGAGTAATTGCATCTTTAGCATCAGTCATTCGAAACCTAGTAAGAAGATCTTGAACATACTTGGTCTGATGAATAAAGAACCCATCCTTCAGTTGATCCACTTGTAGTCCAAGGAAAAAAGTTAATTCCCCCATAGCACTCATTTCGAACTTAGCCTTCATGCTATGCTCAAATTCCTTGCACATAGTCTCATCAGATGAACCAAAGATAATATCATCGACATAAACCTGTACGAGCAAGTATTCCTTCCCTTTCCATTTGATAAACAACGTGCTGTCAATAGAACCTCTAGTAAAACCATTTTCATGCAGATGAGTAGACAGTTTTTCATACCATGACCGAGGAGCCTGATGTAAACCATATAGAGCCTTATCAAGACGATATACTCTATTAGGGAAGTCTGGATCCTCAAACCCCGGTGGTTGATCTACATACACTTCTTCTCTTATTTCCCCATACAAAAAGGCACTCTTTACGTCAAGTTGATACACCTTTATACCTTTATAACTAGCAAATGCCAGAAATAATCGAATAGCTTCAAGTCTAGCTACTGGTGCAAATGTCTCATCGTAATCGAAGCCTTCTTGTTGCTTAAATCCTCTAACCACCAACCGAGCCTTATTGCGAGTGACTACACCTTTGTCATCCTTTTTACAACGAAAAACCCATCGCGTTGATAAAGGAGATTCACCCGGAGGTAAGTCAACTAACTTCCATACATCAAGCTTTCTAAACTGAGCCAATTCTTCTTGCATCGCCTCAACCCATGACGGATCTTTAAGAGCCATTCCAACATTTTTAGGCTCTATCTGAGAGATGAAGTAAAAGTACAAGTACCAAGTAATTGCCCCAGTATCCTTAATTTCAGCAAACATACTTGACAAATTTTCCTATTCTGATTTCTCGTGCGAACAGAGGCAGAAGCATCACCAATGATTTGCTCTACTGGATGATCCTTGTTGACTCTTGTTTGAGGAACCGTATCGACTATAAGATCATTTCCCAAGTTAGTCTGCACATGTTGCTCTGGAGTTTTAGGCTCCTCCTGATTTTCACCTTCCGTGTCATCAGTATCATAGAAGGGAGTATCAGGTAGAGGTATATGTAAAGGATCAGTAGGATCTTTAGGAGCAGTCTCTAAGGTAGAATCTGCTTCTTTGGATCCACTTGATTCTCCAGATTTAGAAGCAGGCTTAATGAATGGTGAAGAAACAGGAGAAGAAACAGGTACCGGCCCACCTTCAAATGTATCAGGTAGAGGTATATGTAAAGGATCAGTAGGATCTTTAGGAGCAGTCTCTAAGGTAGAATCTGCTTCTTTGGATCCACTTGATTCTCCAGATTTAGAAGCAGGCTTAATGAATGGTGAAGAAACAGGAGAAGAAACAGGTACCGGCCCACCTTCAAATGGATCATGTAGAGTAACTACATCTTCCACAATCGGAACGCCTGAAAAAGAAACAGGACCACGAAAAGAGGTAAAGACACCATCATAATCGAAGTCATTAGCAGGACCAATGTGTACAGCAGGTTTATGACTGACAATAACCACATTTGTACCAAAATTAACTTTGCCAGTTTTCTGATTGTACACACGCCGAATTGGTGTACTAGGTATATAGCCTAAAAAGAAACCCTCCTCAGATTTAGGATCAAATTTTCCCTGAGGAAGAACTTTAAGAAAAGTACAAGGAACACCAAAAGGCTCAACATTTTGCAAATTGGGCTTTGAGTTGTGCAAAAGTTCATAACAGGTTTTCTTAAACCGTTTAACTGTTAAAACCCGATTTAAAATGTGACAAGCTGTATTCACTGCCTCCCCCCAGAAAGTAACAGGAAGCCCTGAATCAGCAAGCATCGTCCTAGCCGTTTCTATCAATGTCCTGTTTTTCCTTTCAGCTACTCCATTCTGCTGTGGCTCATGCGGTGCACTGAATTGATGTTGAATACCCTTGGTCAAGCAAAAAACCGTAAGAGTATTATTCTTGAACTCAGTGCCATTGTCACTCCTGATTCTCTTAACTTTAATTTCATGGACATTCTCAACTTGTCTAACAAAATTCATAAACCGGTTTGCGGTCTCGTCCTTTGTCTTCAAGAAAAATACCCATGAGTACCTTGAGTAATCATCAGTGATCACCAAACAGTAGAACATCCCTCCAATGCTTCTTATGTTCACAGGACCAAAGAGATCCATATGAAGTAGTTCGAATGGTTTGGATATAGTGTTGTGCACCTTTGGTTTGTGAGGATTCTTGTGTTGCTTACCTTTCAAACACGGTACACATTTATCTTCCATCCCAAATTTTTTAACTGGAACACCTTCAACTAATCCAAGACTAACAAGTTCATTCATCTTCCGAAAGTTGATATGTCCCATCCTACGATGCCAGAGGAGTGATTCAGACTCATTTGCTTTGCTCAACAAACAGAGGGGCTCCGTTGGATTATCAACACCTAAAACTAAGCCATAGATGTCTCTCTTCCTAGGAGCTCTGAGCATTATCCATTCTGGTGGAATAACGAAACCCGGCTTCAAGATGAATGCCTCCTTTTCTGTGAAATGAACATTGTTTCCCTTGTCACAGATCTGTGAGACACTCATTAGATTATGAGTAAGTTGTTCCACATAGTTTACTCTTTCTAGAGTAAGTTGTCCATTGACGACATCTCCCTGACCGGTGATGTTGCCGCCCTTGGATCCAGCAAAACTAACATACGACCCATTTATACCAGTATAATTGGACAAGAGTTTCCTGTCCCCTGTCATGTGCCTGGAGCATCCACTGTCAAGGTACCATAAATGAATTGGTGTCCTAGGAACTCCCTGCACATAAAATGAGAGAAATTAGTTTTCATTGGGGACCCAAACCTTCTGAGGTTTGGGTCATCCCTTCTCATCCCTTAGAATCAGTTCAGTCCAATACCCATTGCTAGAAGCCGTGGGTAGAACATGATTCTCATCTCGTCTTCTCACAGGAGAAGACTTCTGACCTCTCGTCGGATAAGATCTAGGAGAATGAGGGCCATAAGAAGATCGAACACTCGAATGAATTTGGTCATAGAATGAATTTTGACTTTTAGGAACAGAACGATCAGGTCGTGGAGGTGTTTGAAAATGATTTGAAATCCTATGAACATTTCCTGAGGAACCTTTCAGTGGAGATTCACGTCGTTGAGGTATAGTAAACGTTTTGGAGAAGATTGAACTTTAACCTCATAAACCTGTTTATTATTACCCAACCCCCTTTTTCCTTCTGAAGTGGAAGCCTTTGAAGGAGAACCTGATCTTCGAGGTCTATTTGGACATACACTATAAACATGACCCTTTTCATGTCAAGCAAAGCAAGAGAGGACCTTGAACTTTTTGTTTGTATCTACCTTTTTATCGGTACCTACAGATTCATTATTAGCACTAGTGTCCACTGACTTACTTGTTTTTCTTTGATTTTCCTTTTCAGGGTCTTGTTTAGTTGGTGAAATCCTAGACTTCCTAGCACCATCTTTCTCATGTCTATCTTTACTTGAAGATTTCTTAAGTGCAAGCATTAAGATGTGCTTTAAAACCTTAGTTGCTTCTTCATTAACGGCTAAGTTATCTTCAGATTTTCTAATCCTAGACTGCTTAGGTAATGGAGTGAGACGTTGCTGACTTAATTTCTTCATATCCTCAATAGCAACATCCCAGACTTTATCAATCCTCTTAGGGTCAATAGATTCTAATGGGAATTCTAACTCAGTATAGATCCTATTACTCTTATGAAGTGTAAAGTGTACAATACTGTCTTTCTGACCATAAGGAGTAAACTGATTTAAAGCAACACCTTTCAATTTCTCTTCCTTGTTAGGTTGAGAAGAAACTCCTTTAGACTCTTTTGTTCCCTCAGGCAACTTTGCCTCGGAAATTGAGTCTTTTGGTTTACCATCTACAACACTAGGTTGAAGTAGGATTTCAGGAATATTAGGTTCAACAGGAGTATAGTTATTATTGAAAGGAGGAGGCACATCTTTATAAGAAATCTTAGCAGTTTCAAGACTCTTAGAAGAAGAATTCTCAAACTTTTTCATATGCATCAAAAGCTCAGAATGTCTAGCAGAATCAGATTTAGCCTTAAATTCCAAGATTTCTATCCTAGCATCAGCAAGTTCCTTTTCTACGGTAGCACACTTTCTAGCTAACAAGGAATAAGCTTCACTACTTACTCTTTCTATAGCCACAGACTGATTGACTTTATCTTTCATAGCTCTAATGTCAGACTCTAAGGATCTAATCTTTTCTTTAAAGAATTTTTCTTTATCATTTACAGTTAGACCCTTTTTAATTAACTTATCTCTTTCATCATGAGCAGCATTGACAACAGATTCTAATTTCTTAATTTGTTCATTCTTTTGTTCAAGTTCATCAAACATGCGATTAACAATTTTGCAAACATGAACAATAGTATGTAAAGAATAAGATACCTGTTGGTCTGCCTCTTTGCAATCTGCCATGTAAGCAACAAAGTCATCCACAGTCATGCCAGCCGGAATCTCAAACTCTTGCATCTGCTCTTCAATTGTCTTTTCACTCTTTTCTATGGCAGAATCATTTTCAACCTCAGCAGCTTTCACTTCATCAAGATTCTTGACATCTTCTAACTCATTGTCAGATTCGGAATCAGTATCATATACACCAGCAGCAACAGATTCCACATTCGAACTATTAGTATTTTCATACAATTGCTCTTCACTGTGGTAGATTGTGGTGTCCAAGAAATTATTGGGAGAATCAACTATTTGAGCCATATCATCAAGAATTTCGGCCAAATAAGCGTTATTGTTCTCATCATGTGGAAGATTCCAAACATAAGAACCATCTGGTTGAACAGCTACTATAGCCTTGTCATTGCCATTGACATTTGCAGTAGGATTATCAGTCAATAAAAGAGCTCTAGTAGAATTTTGATTGAGCGGATGATTACTACCTCTATCTTGACGTGTAGGCGTAACATTTGCCTCTCTCTTAGGCCGTTGACATTCTCTGGCAAAATGTCCAAAACCTTCGCAATTATAGCATTTCACCTTTGACTTGTCAAATCCCTGAGTACCTCCAGTAAGTTGTCTGCCTGTTCTATTCATAAACTTTTGCACTCTCCTGGTGATCATTGCCAATTGCCATTTCAGATCCATTTCTTCAACATCATCTGGATCTATCTGGTCGTAATCTTCATCAATAAGTGCTGGATCTGTGATTCTTCCTGCAACAAAAGCTTCATGTGCAGCACACATAGCAGCAAATACATTCATCCTGCCCTCAGCTGATTTCATATTCATAGGCATGGACTTGTAACCAGCAGAAGAAGATGTAATGTTTCCAAACTTCATATTTCCAGTCTTTGTTCCTTCATTAGCCCTTTTACCCCTGTTACCAGCATCAGTAGCCATGAATCCAAAAGAATCATCTCCATCCATTTGTGCACCACAATTGTCTGTCTCACCAGTATTACCAACTCCCGAAAAGAAAGCATTAACGTCAGCTGTTGGATTTTTCATAGTGGCATGATAGAGAGATGGATCTTGTGTGAAGTTGTCTTGAAGATCTTTTGCCTTATCCTTCATTTCTCTGTTTCTTAGAGTGGATATAACTCCATCTATTCGAAGAGATGCGTAATCAGCTCTTTCTTGCAATCCATGACGAAACTCTTTGTATGCTTTCGGCAAACCATCCAGGAATTTATCCACTATCTCAGTAGGAGTGTATCTAAGGTCAAAATAAGCTAATTCAGCAAGAAGATGTTGATATCTCAGTATAAGATCCTCAACTAGTTCATTCTTTGTAGCATTGAAGCAATCAAATTGTTTCTTGAGCATTTTAATTCTATTTTGCTTCAATAGTGGATCACCTTCACAATGAGCTTCAATAGCATCGAACAGTTGCTTTGAGGTCTTGTATTCCTGTTTAGGAAACAAGTGCACCAACTCTTGAGGAATGCACATACGAAGTGTGGAAAGAGTCTTTACTTCAATGGCATAGTTAGCCTTTTCTTCACCCGTTAATTCTCCCACCTTGTATGTAGAAGTAACTCCATTCACAGTAAGAGTGGGCCATTCATAACCTTCAGTGATCATGAGCCACATGTTCAAGTCTTCTCGTTGAATGAAATCTTCAAATCGACCTCTCCACGCCCAGAAGTCAGCTAATGAAACTAACTTTGGTGGAGAATTAGTACGTCCTACAAGATGATCATGATAAACCAGAGAATTGAGGTATTGGGCAACAGCATTGTTGGTTGAAGATGAGGAAGCCATAAATGAAAATTACTGTTCAAACGAAGATAAGAATTGAACGAAATTAGATTAAATTCGTAGAACAGGATCAGTACGAAGATAGCTTAAATTCGTGGACAAAGATTCTGAACGAAGATAGCTAAGTTCGTAGACTAAGGATCTGAACGAAGATAACTTAAGTTCTTAGACTAAATTCGTTTGAAGAAGATTCAAAACGAAAATGAAGATAACTTCGCTTTCTATATTCGTTTGATGAAATTCGAACGAATTTGAGTTAACTTCGTTTTCTTAACTTCGTTGAATAACTTCGTTTCGCTAAGTTCGTAAGGCAAACGAACTTAACGACAGAAAAGTGTTCGAGAGGATTTATTGAGAAAATAACAATCAAACAAACGATCTCAACCCTTCGATAAGATATCTACATATAAATGAATAAGACATAAAACAACATAATGTCTTAATCTAAAAGACTAATCAAATCTAAGTTGCTGTTGTCACATCAACATGCATCAACAGTATCAAAATAGTCAATTCCAGACTTTTGTCTAAAGCCTTGAATGACCAACCTTGCCTTGAACTTTTCAATAGTTCCATCTACCTTCATCTTCTTTTTGAAGATCCATCTGCAACCCAATGGTTTGCAACCAGGAGGTAGATCAGCCAACACCCAAGTGTTGTTGCCTATGATGGAATCCATCTCATCATTGATTGCTTCTTTCCAGAAGGCAGCATCCTGAGACTTTATTGCTTCATCAAATGTTTTAGGATCATCCTCAACATTGAAACAATAGAAATATTGGGTTGAAACTTCATCCCTGGAACCTTCAATTAAGTATAATTGAAAATCTGGTCCAAATGATTTAGGTTTCCTTTCTCTTATGCTTTTCCGAAGCTCAAGTGACTGATCATCAGTCTTTTCAGAGACTTCAACATTACAATCCTTATTGGTTCCATTGGAGCTAGGAACCATATCCTTTGGTCTAGGTATAGATGAGAAACGATTCTCATCAAAGATTGCATCCCTTGAATCAATTACGGAATGAACCGCATATGAATCATTAGGTTCGATAACATAGAACCTATAAGCCTTGGAATGTTCAACATATCCAATAAATATGCAATCTATACCTCTTTCACCTAAACTTTTCTTCTTGGGATCAGGCAGTTTTACAACAGCCCTACAACCCCATACCCGAAGATAATTCAAGTTTGGTTTCTTTTTATTCCAAAGTTCATAAGGTGTAATCTTGTTTCTTTTGTTAGGAACTCTATTAAGCAAATAACAAGCTGTAAGCGCAGCTTCCCCCCAAAAACCATTACTTAAACCTGAATAGGATAACATGGAATTAACCATTTCTTTAAGGACCCTGTTCTTTCTTTCTGATATACCATTTTGTTGTGGTGTATATGGAGCTGTAGTCTCATGGATAATCCCAACGGATTGGAAATATGTTTGATCAATATATTCACCTCCCCTATCCGTTCTAAGCCTTTTTATCAAAGTCTTTTGTTGTAATTCTACTTCAGTTTTAAATATTTTAAATTTATCTAATGCTTCATCCTTAGTATGTAATAAATAAACATAACAATATCTAGAAGCATCATCAATAAAAGTCACAAAATATTTATTATTCCCTAAAGTAGGAGTTGCATGCAAATCACATAAATCACTATGTATTAATTCCAAAATTTCAGAATTACGTTTCACATGTTGAAATGGTTTCTTGGTAATCTTTGTCAACATACAAGTTTTACACTTTTCATTGTTCATGTCAAAAGCCGGTATTAATCCATCTTTAGACATATCTTGCATTCTTTTAAAGTGTACATGTCCTAGTCTAGCATGCCAAAGAGTAGAATCATTTATGCTAGAAGTTGACATAAAAGCAGAGTTGACATTTTCGTGATTAATGTTAAGCCTAAACATTCCATTGCATAAATACCCAAAACCAACAAACAAGCCATGTTTTGACAAAACAAACTTATCAGATTCAATAACTTGTTTATAACCACAATTATTTAAAATACTACTAGAAACCAAGTTTTTACGAATTTGTGGTACATGCAAAACATTAAATAAAGAAACAACTTTTCCAGAACTAAAAATCAAATCCACACTTCCACGTCCTAGAACTGGGGCTGTTGACTCATTTCCCATATGAAGAACAGATCCTTCACCGACTCGTAAGTCTTGAACCAACATCTATTCTTGCACACATGGGTATTAGCACCCGAGTCAACCCACCACGCAACATCATCATCCTGCACAAAATAAGCCTCAGTTATATATGAAACATAATAATTCTCAAATGAATCATTATATATATATACTGACCTTTCGAGTTTTGGTTGTTAAAACCATTTCCCGAACCGCTTGTGCCAGATCCATTGGTATTTTTATTACCAATATTAACTCTGCAATCCCGTTTCAAGTGTCCAGATTTGCCACACTTCCAACAAGCCAATTTAGTCTTTTTATTGGGACCAGCTTTGTTAGTTTCTTGATGTTTACGTTTCCCCTTCTTGCCATTATATCCGGTGGACTTTTTATGTTCCACCATATTGACCGAAGACGTACCAGCAACATTGTTGCTTTTTGGCTTGTCAATATCCTGCGCCCTGAGGGATTCCTCAATACGCAAATGACTGCCCAACTCAACAAGAGTTAACTCCTCCTTTTTGTGTTTCAAAGAATGTTTAAATTCTTTCCACGACGGAGGGAGTTTATCAATGATACTAGAGACTTGAATAGTCTCATCCATATTCATTTTATGTTGTGTGAATTGACCAAGTATGCGAATGAGCTCATTGTATTGTTCCATGACTGGTCTAGAATCGACCATCTTGTAATTATTAAAATTACTCACAAGGAACGTTTTACTAGAGGCATCCTCAGTCATATACTTGGTCTCTAAAGAGTCCCATAGTCCTTTAGCAAAAGCATGGTTTTGGTAAATATCAAAAAGAGCATCAGACATACCATTGAGGATTAATCCTCGAGCAATGTAGTCATCATTCTCCCATTTGCTCCTTTTCCGAATTTGATCAACAGTAGCATCATCGCCATCTTCTGGACAAGGAGTGCTCAGCACATAAACCACGTTCATGGTGGTGAGGAAAAAATGCATTTTCTTCTGCCATCTACGAAAATCCATTCCTTCAAACTTATCGAGCTTGGAGAAATTCGCCGTCATGTGCTTCATCGTAGAAGCCATTGATTTCACAAAATTGTTGTTTTTGATTGTTGGAGGAAATATTCCTGAAATAAAAGGGTTAGAAATCAATTGGACCGGATATCTCTTTGTTTCGTGATATCACTTTCCAAAAACAACAATTCGACCCTATATGCCTGGGTTACACGAATTTTGTTTTGGGATAATACAAAGAGTAATGTTCTAGATTTTGACAGAAATCAAGAACCCGTTCGCTAGAAAGCACTTCGTGTTTTGACTATCTTCTCATGTATCTTTTCTCTATAATATAGAGACACCCAAATATATGCCCATCAAACACACTTGTTGATTATTGCATATAAGCATAAGCAGTATAATAAAACTACACATGCATGTATTCATATAAGTCTTCTATAAACTTATAAGTTCTAGTCTCTTTTTTGTGTTATATCTGCATGCATCTCTGCATGGTTCTATTTATATATATAGTTTCAAGCTATCATGATTCATGACATAGACATTTTAATATAATATGAATTTTGCATGTGAAACGAAAAGGAAGAATCCAAATTGACAGCATGACATATTACAAGAGAATTACAAGAGAATCAAGAAATGTAATGTGTCAAATTTAGTTTGCTTTTCACGTTTTCAACTTTGTCTGCATGCTATCACAATCACTTTTCTAATTAAGAGTTTATCATTGTTTGCAAAAAGTAGATCAATAATTTATCAATTATTTATCATTTATTAAATATTTACGGATCAGAGAAATATTGCTTTTGGGTCCGGGATGTCATTCACTTAATGGGTGTACACTCCGTACCTCCAAACCCATTTCCAAGTGACATAACCATATCCCTCAATTACACTAAATTACTAACAAATGTATTGTATACATCCCTACATGATTGGTCGGTAATGCGTTATTGCATGATATGAACAATTATCCCACAGATTTAAACATCCTTTTTGGAAAATCCATGTTTTGGAGTCCATCAATATAGGCATATAGCCATGTTAGTAGTGGGCTTAGCTAATTTATATATTTCTTGAATTTGGTTTTCTTATGGATCGGGCCGGCTTTGTTGGCCTCCACCAAAACTAGAACGTATATTGAACGACTAGGAACTTCACTTTACTGAGGTACATTAATTTGTGCATAAAATCAAACACTAACATAAAAACATACAAAGCATGATTAAATGACTTATAATGAAAAGCAGATAATAAAAAACAATAACTGATCTATCAAAACATGTATAAATACACATATCTATCAAAACATGTATAAAAACACAAATCCTTAATTATCTTATAGATACAAAATTGACGAGTAATATAATGACCTTCAGAAGCATAAATGATCTATTAACTCAAGCTAATGTACTAGAAGTTCTATAAACATATAAACCATGCATAGCCGCAAACAAACATCCTACAAACTTAAATATACATATGGTCCGAGTCAAAAAGAAAACGAATTACTGCAAAAAACATGATAACAAAACCAAAATGAATCACTGCAAACATAATCACAAGCATATGAAAACGAAGATCCTTATAGGATGGATAGAAAAACTAGTGAGCTTTGCAGGCATTAACGCATCTATTAACATAAAGGAACCTTTTAAGTGGTTCTACAAGCTTCAAAATATCGTGATACATTAATGTGCTCGATATAAGTTTTTTTTTTAAAAAGTTTACTTTTATTCACAATAGCCAATAGCCGCCAAAATGGTGGTTAGGCAAGAGTATACAAGAATAGAGTTACATTACAACAAAACTACTTTACTCGCTTCTATTATTATACCACAAAAAACTAAGAGCTTTCACTTGTTGTAGGATGTTATCTATACAAATCTTGCCATTGACAAACTTCATTTCATTTCGAGCTTTCCACATACCAACATGTGACAAACAAAATGCCTTGTATCACCTGCTGTCGTTTTCCTTGGGTGCTGGTGCACCTTGAACAGATCCTTGACCGAAAAAAGAAAAATAGGGGAGAGCTTACACCACTGGGAAATCTTATACCAAACAGCCATAGCAACTTCGCAAGAACAAAACATGTGCTCAACTGTCTCGATCTCCTTGTCATACAGCCCACAGAACAGTGAGTTGAACACACAAATCCTTAATTATCTTATAGATACAAAATTGACGAGTAATATAATGACCTTCAGAAGCATAAATAATCTATTAACTCAAGCTAATGTACTAGAAGTTCTATAAACATATAAACCATGCATAGCCGCAAACAAACATCCTACAAACTTAAATATACATATGGTCCGAGTCAAAAAAAAATTAAGCAAAAAACATGATAACAAAACCAAAATGAATTACTGCAAAAAACATGATAACAAAACCAAAATGAATTACTGCAAAAACATGATAACAAAACCAAAACGAATTACTGCAAAAAACATGATAACAAAACCAAAATGAATTACTGCAAACATAATCACAAGCATATGAAAACGAAGATCCTTATAGGATGGATAGAAAAACTAGTGAGCTTTGCAGGCATTAACGCATCTATTAACATAAAGGAACCTTTTAAGTGGTTCTACAAGCTTCAAAATATCGTGATACATTAATGTGCTCGATATAAGTTTTTTTTTTAAAAAGTTTACTTTTATTCACAATAGCCAATAGCCGCCAAAATGGTGGTTAGGCAAGAGTATACAAGAATAGAGTTACATTACAACAAAACTACTTTACTCGCTTCTATTATTATACCACAAAAAACTAAGAGCTTTCACTTGTTGTAGGATGTTATCTATACAAATCTTGCCATTGACAAACTTCATTTCATTTCGAGCTTTCCACATACCAACATGTGACAAACAAAATGCCTTGTATCACCTGCTGTCGTTTTCCTTGGGTGCTGGTGCACCTTGAACAGATCCTTGACCGAAAAAAGAAAAATAGGGGAGAGCTTACACCACTGGGAAATCTTATACCAAACAGCCATAGCAACTTCGCAAGAACAAAACATGTGCTCAACTGTCTCGATCTCCTTGTCATACAGCCCACAGAACAGTGAGTTGAACACACAAATCCTTATTTTAAAGCCATAAGAGTCAGGATCAAGTCCAACCCAATGATGATTTTCTATAAATTCACAAATGCCCACATAGTTATATAGTACCACCGGCTGGCCCGTTTTGCTACCTCTAACCTACATATAAATGTAGCCCCGGAATACCCTTCGACCATATAACGATAATCAGTAAGCAAAGCATTGGTAAGGATGACATGGGGGTAACCAAGTAATATATATAGCTGTAAGGAAATATTATAATTTCTACAAGAAACATTGTGATGACAGAGTATTTTATGATGCACATCATACACATTAACTGGGCAATCTAAAGTAAAAGGACAGAAGGTTAGAATTACCTATAAACGGCTATTTGTCAAAGTTGACACAAGTTCATTTATTAACTCAGCAGCTTCTATGATGAAACAAGTACAAGTAGAACACAGAAGCTACATATTACTTGATAAGATAAATAACATGACAACAAATATCACATGAACCCCAGTCTGAACAAATAATAAGAAGCAAAAATTGTTCTATAATCTCATTTATGAACACATAGATTCATTACCAAACTAAGAAAAACAATGATGACCTATACAACCAAAATGGGTCTAAAAATTAACTCAAATAGTTCAACATTTCTACCCATGCATTTATACGATCAGATAAGTGAAATATTGAAGTTATGTGCTCGTTTTGTACAGTTGGAAACTAGAGGGACCAGATATGTAAATATTAAGTGTTTGTTAGAAAATTAGTTATTATTTGAATTTAGTTTAGGCGGTTAATTAAATATATAGAGATATAGAATAGATACAGATGATCGATCGATGTATATAAGTAATTCTTGTAACCGTTTTTTCAATAATAAATCAATAACAAATTTTCCCATTTCTATCTCTCTCTCTAAAATTCTATATGGTATCAGAGCCAGCGAAGGTCATCCATGGCGGATTCCGGTCATCGTAATCACGATAAGCTATTTGATTCTCATTATTCTTCCGCATTAGAATCCATAGCTTGATCAATTCGTCTTCCTGGTGATCTTCTGGTGTTTTTCCCCAATTTTATTTCAATTTTCTGTTCTTGTTTTGAATCTAGGGTTTCGATTTGAACGAAATTGCTTATATTCAATAATATTCAATTTAGTTTAGGCGGTTAATTAAATATATAGAGATATAGAATAGATACAGATGATCGATCGATGTATATAAGTAATTCTTGTAACCGTTTTTTCAATAATAAATCAATAACAAATTTTCCCATTTCTATCTCTCTCTCTAAAATTCTATATGGTATCAGAGCCAGCGAAGGTCATCCATGGCGGATTCCGGTCATCGTAATCACGATAAGCTATTTGATTCTCATTATTCTTCCGCATTAGAATCCATAGCTTGATCAATTCGTCTTCCTGGTGATCTTCTGGTGTTTTTCCCCAATTTTATTTCAATTTTCTGTTCTTGTTTTGAATCTAGGGTTTCGATTTGAACGAAATTGCTTATATTCAATAATATTCAATAATTTTCTTCAAAACTTCCATGGCGGCTACTGGTGATACATTAGTCAATGATCCGTTGCTTTTAGCTAATTCAGATCATCCAGGAATGGTTCTTACAAACACTCCTTTTAATGGAACCAATTTCCTTGGATGGAGCCGTACGGTGAAAATGGCTCTTGGTGCAAAAATGAAGATAGGGTTCATTGATGGCACTGTGACCAAACCTGCTGTTGATCATGCTGATTATGGAAGGTGGACAATATGTGATTATATGATCACATGCTGGTTACTTAATTCAATGACAGCAGAATTATCTGAGGCATTTCTTTATGCTCAATCTGCTAAGGAACTATGGAAGGAAATTTCAGAGAGATATGGTCAAAGTAATGATTATATGATCACATGCTGGTTACTTAATTCAATGACAGCAGAATTATCTGAGGCATTTCTTTATGCTCAATCTGCTAAGGAACTATGGAAGGAAATTTCAGAGAGATATGGTCAAAGTAATGGTCCTCTCATCTTCCAAACTGAAAGGGAATTGAGCAGAGTCAATCAAGGTAACATGTCTATTGCTGCTTACTATAATAAAATGAAAAAATTCTGGGATGAATTGCATAGTTTGAATGGAATACCAGTTTGTTCTTGTGGAAAAATGGGGGAGTGCACTTGCAAAATAATGGATAAGTATGCAGAGATTGAGAGTAGGTCTAGGTTAATGCAGTTTCTCATGAAGCTTAATGATGACTATGAGTCAGTTAGAAACCAAATATTGTCCATGGATCCACTCCCAACTATCAATAAGGCCTATTACATTGTGCAACAAGTGGAAAAACAGAAGCAAGTGACTCATAGTACTCCTGATCATACTGCATTTTTTGCAAATAAAGGAAACCAGAATTTCAAGAAGTATGTGTCTAGTGATAGCAAGGCAGAGAAACCTTTTTGTACTCATTGTAAGCAGACTGGTCATTTGTTTGAGCAATGTTTTGAGAGATTGGGGTACCCTGATTGGTATAAGGGAAAGAAAATCAAGAAAGGGGGAAGGATGGCTGCTCAGATTAGTACTAATTTTGGTGAGATGAATCAGAGGGACACTCCTTTTGACATGGACTATGAGAATGAGCTTAATAATGAACATAGGTCTGAACTTGATCAGAAGTTAGTGGCTGCTGTATGCACTGAAATGATGAAGATGCTAAAGGGAAATCATATTGTTATGGGCCAAAATGCAGATTGTGGTAAAATTGTTCAACCACATGCAGGTATGTCTTTCCATGCTAGACTGCAAGCATTGGTTTCCATTGTTGACATTGATTTTAAGAAAGACTGGATTAATGATACTGGAGCCACAGACCATATGTCACCTCATTTAGAACTATTTCATGACATTATTGATCTAAAACATCCCATAAAGGTCAAATTACCTGATGGTTATAAAATGGTCACCAAAATTGGCAGGGTCAAAATTAATTCTTCCTTGACTTTGACCAATGTGCTTTATGTTCCTGATTTCCAAATCAATCTGTCATCTGTTGGCAGACTCCTAAATTCCAAACCTCTCATTGCTATTTTTGGTGGTTCTTGGTTTGCCTTTCAGGACCTTTCAACTAGAAAGGTTGTAGCTGTTGGAAAGGGTACCAAGAATCTCTATGTCTGCAAGGGACAATTTCCTTCTGCTCTTGCTTCTTTCTCTGTTGTTGTTGCTTCCTTTGTAAATAAAGTTCTTAATAATTCCTGTAAGCATATAGATGCTTCTTTGCTTCATCATAGACTTGGACATACCTCTGTTTCAAAAATGATTCATATTGATGAATGCAAAAATGTCAATATTTCCAATTTCTTTTGTGATACTTGTGTTTTCGCCAAGCAGCATAGATTGCCATTTCCTATCAGTCATTCTAGAACAAATAAACCTCTTGAACTCATTCATGTTGATTTATGGGGTCCATATAAGATTTCTGCATTAAATGGTGCACATTACTTCTTGACAATAGTTGATGACTATACTAGAAGTACTTGGACCTATCTGTTGCACACAAAAGACCAAATCACTTCAATTCTTCAAGGTTTCATTTCTTATGTCCAAAACCATTTCAAAACCAAGCCCAAATATATAAGATCTGATAATGGAACTGAAATAGTTAATAATGAGTGCATGGTCTATTTGAGGGCTCAAGGGATTTTGCATCAAAAATCCATGGTTTATACCCCACAACAGAATGGAGTAGTAGAGAGAAAACACAGGCATTTACTTGATACTGCTAGGGCATTAAGATTAACTGCAGGGTTGCCTAAGCAGTTTTGGGGGCATTGTGTGTTGACTGCCACATATTTGATCAATAAAATGCCCATGAAGATATTAAACTGGAAGACTCCCTTTGAAATGCTTCATAATTGTCCCCCTACTTATGACAATTTAAGGGTGTTTGGGTGCCTTTGCTATGCTGCAGTGACAAGACCTCATAAAGACAAGTTTGATCCAAGAGGGATCAAGTGTGTGTTTTGAGATATCCTCCTGGACAAAAAGGATATATCCTTTATAATCTCTCTAATAAGGAGATTTTTCATAGTAGGGATGTTATTTTTAGAGAAACCCAATTTCCTTTCAAAGAAAATTCTTCACAAAAGGTTGTACAATCAAATTCTCTTTTTCCTAATACTAATGGTATTTTGGAAGATGAAGACAATGGTTTTCATGGTGATGAGATTTCAAATGAAAACTTTCCAATTAATGAAGGTAATGATGCCATTTCTTCAACTGTTAGTGATACAGAACCTCCTACTAGAAGTATATCTGCAGACATGCCTTCTATTTTGCCTAATCCTGTTCCTATAAGGAAATCTACTAGAAATATTGCTCAACCAAAATGGTTACAAGACTTTGTCACTTCTAAGACAAAGACCTCAAGTGCTTCTATGGTCATTAATGAATCTTGCAATTCTTCTACTGCTTACCCTATTTTCAAGAATGAAGACTTTGAGCATTATCCTGCTGATTATGTGGCCTCACTGGCACATGTTCTGAGTAATTTTGAACCATCAAACTATGCTCAAGCTGCACAAGATAAAGGTTGGGTGGAAGCAATGAACAAGGAATTATTAGCTCTTGAAGAAAATAATACTTGGAGTCTCACTTATTTACCTCCAAATCATAAGGCAATTTCATCAAAGTGGGTTTATAAGACAAAATATCTCCCAGATGGAACAGTTGAAAGATTGAAGGCAAGATTGGTTATTAAAGGGTTTAATCAGCAACAATGCACTGATTATAAACACACCTTTTCACCTGTTGCAAAGGCAGCAACTGTGAGAGTTTTGATAGAGGATTGGCCTTTACATCAGCTTGATGTAAATAATGCCTTTTTGCATGGTTTTGTTGATGAAGAAATTTATATGTTTCCACCAGAAGGGTACACTAAAGCATTGCCAAATCAAGTTTGCAAGCTTAATAAATCTCTGTATGGGCTCAAACAAGCATCCAGACAGTGGAATATTGAATTGACAAAATTCCTTATTTCATTGGGCTTTGAGCAGTCTAAGCATGATTATTCATTGTTTGTCAAAGCCAGAGGGGACTTCTTTACTGCCATTTTAGTGTATGTTGATGACATTATTGTCACAGGAAATGATGAGGATGAAATTAAGGGTGTTAAGTTGGCATTGGATAATAAATTCACCATCAAGGATTTAGGCTTAGCTAGGTACTTTCTGGGTATTGAGTTGTGCAGAAATGATTCAGGGACTCATCTTAACCAAAGAAAGTATACTTTGGATCTTCTTAAGGATGCAGGATTAACTGCTGCTAAACCTGTGAATTTTCCTTTACCTACATATGCAAAATTATCTCATGATAAGGGTCAATTATTGTCAACACCAGACACCTATAGAAGATTAATTGGAAGACTGTTGTATTTGTCAATGACCAGGCCAGATATCTCCTATGCAGTACAACACTTAAGTCAGTTTGTTTCTGCTCCTAGAGAGCCTCATATGAAAGCTGCCATTCATTTGCTGAGGTATTTAAAGGGAACCATTTCTAAAGGTTTGTTTTACCCTGCTCAGCAACAACTCAAAGTCACAGGTTTCAGTGATGCAGACTGGGCTTCATGCTTGATGACAAGGAGATCACTTACTGGATATTGTATCTTCTTAGGACATGCTTTAGTCTCATGGAAAACCAAGAAGCAAGCCACAGTTTCAAGATCCTCTACAGAGGCAGAGTATAGAAGCATGGCAGCCACCACTTGTGAATTGGTTTGGCTTACATATTTGTTAAAGGATTTGCATATACCAGTTAAGGTTCCTTTAACCTTATTCTGTGACAATAAAGCAGCTCAACAAATAGCTGCAAATCCATGCTACCATGATCGAACTAAACACTTAGACATAGACTGTCATTTCACAAGGGATAAGGTTCAAGAGGGTTTTCTGCAAACAGCTTACATTCCTACTCATTTACAGTTAGCAGACATAATGACTAAAGCTTTGGGCTCTTCACAACATTCCTTTTTGAGTGGCAAGTTGGGTCTTCAAGATGGTCCAACTTGAGGGGGGTATATTGAAGTTATGTGCTCGTTTTGTACAGTTGGAAACTAGAGGGACCAGATATGTAAATATTAAGTGTTTGTTAGAAAATTAGTTATTATTTGAATTTAGTTTAGGCGGTTAATTAAATATATAGATATAGAATAGATACAGATGATCGATCGATGTATATAAGCAATTCTTGTAACCGTTTTTTCAATAATAAATCAATAACAAATTTTCCCATTTCTATCTCTCTCTCTAAAATTCTATATGAAAACATGTAAAAGTGAAAAGAAATACAAATAACTCTATATAATAATATTAGTAATAAAAAAAACTGGTCTATCAACTCATATATGAACAAACACATTTTATAATTTAAGTTAGAACAATACATATATAGTTACATAATACCATAATATAATAATAACTACATATATAGGAGAAGAACAAATCAAAATGAATCAGATTGGGAACGATAACAAGCACAACGCTTGTCTACCAACTCATTTATGAAATCATGGATGCTTAGTGCTTACTAAGTTATTCTATTAACGGCTCAACAAAGTTGGATATACTGGGGTGCATCTAAATCTTCGTAAATCCAAGCCTAAAGTAAAACATAGAAACCACGCAAGGCTTGGTGACATCAGAGCAATGCCAAGAAAAATATAGTCAAACCAAGATAACGACAAGCAAAAATTGGTTTGTCATGTCACATAAGAAAACAAATATCCTTAACAAACAAAACATATAAATAATGAACTTCACAAGGAAAACTGGGTCTACCAACTAAAACCAATTTATTCAATGATTTTACAAAGTCAAATATAATCCAAGGTTAGAATACAACACATAAACAATGCATCACCAAATGGGAAGAGAAATTACAGTGAGAACAAATAATTGCAAGCTGACTCATGGATACGAAAACACGGATAAGTAGAAAATTATAATGGGCGTCACAAGCAAAAATCTAAAGAAACATATAAATCAACTCGAAGTGTACTATTCAGTGGCTCACAAAGTTTAATATATGGGGATGCCATATCTAAAACAAGAATCAAACAAGATACAAAAATTGGGCAACCAAGTAAAATAAACATGTTCTTGAATTGAAGTAATAATCTTGTTTTTGTTGTACTTGGTAAAAATGACTGTTACAGGTATTGAAAGAGAAACTACAAATTAGAGGTATTAAGGTGTGTTTGTCTCATACAATGGATTGTTTTAAATGGACTTGCCAATCAGACAGGAAATGACCACAACACAGGTTTTGGTTACATAGTCAAACCATTGTTACCGAACCAGACAATACTGAAGATTTGGTCGAACTGGAAAGTAAGTGTTTGTATCATTATACAAGGTGAGGGCAATAGGAGAGCTTAAACCACCAATGTGGGATGCTATCTTTTTTAAGGAGACAGGAACTCAAGAATAAGAAACAATTTCACAGCTTGCAAGCCTTACCAGTTGCTCTAGACACCTGGTTGGTTTAAGTTTATGGTTATTTAATTCATACTTGAATCTGAATTGAGCTTTAAGACAAACGATGCTGCATAAGCGAAAACAAGTCCAGATCTAATATATTACCCAATGGGAATTTAACCGGCTCTATAAGCAGATAATGGTCAACCAACTTAAAGATTGTTCAACAAAGTGGGGGTCAAAATGAAAACACATATTGTAACCAGATTGATAAATAAATTAAGCTTCACAACCAAAGACGAGTCTATCGACTTAAACTAACCTAGAAGCGGTTATCCAACCTCACGTACATGGGTTGGGGAACATATATATGTATGTATAATCCTAGTATAAGATCAACCATAAAAGCTATAAGAAACACTCAAATAGAAAAATCTAACATAAACAATTATTGGTGTAACGCCCCTAATTTTCTAAACAATACAAAATGATATCAAAGAACTAAAAGGCCAAAAGGCGTTAATCTTATTCAAAATCAAACTAAAGTCAACCTGACAAATCAAATTAAGTACTTCTAAAGCTTGAAGTAAAACTCTAAAGCAAAAGGGTGCTAAGTTCACTTCTATCTACTCTCTTCTCTCGTTCCCAAAGCCCGCTTGATCACCTGCCGTATAAGAAAGAAAAAGGAATACGGCTGAGCAAAAAGCCCAGTGAACGGATATGACAAAAGCAGAAATATAATATATGAAATGCGAATACAAATTTTAAAGACAAACTTATTTTCAAAACAAACTTATTTCAAAACACACTTATTTCGAATCAAAATACAAATAGGTATAATTTCACCAATATCTTATACTTAAGAAATCTTATACTTAACAAATCCAAGTTCCATAAAATAATGCACATAAGAGTCAAACAAAATTACTTATCAAAGGGCCGAATGAAATCATAGGGTAGCTACTCCACTAATCATTCATTTTTGGTGCGAAACGCCTCGTATGACACTACGATAAGCGCCCACCGTCAAACTTATCAAAATATGCCTAGGACCGATCCATACGCCTCCTATCAAAATATCAAAGTGCGCATACCACTACCGGGTAATCAAAAAGAGACGCCGTAGATCAAATCAAATACACCGCTACGGCCGGTGCCACGTCATCGGTGTCACAATAACGCGCCCATGGGACCTCCATGGATAGGTTACTCTTATATGCACATCTTAAGAAACCGTTTTGACCGACTTATATACTTATATATATCGAATATGTTTCCAAATGACAAAATTAGTTTTCGGACAAATAAATAATTTAAAAGATATATTTTGAGACATTTTATATTTGACTTAAAACCACATCTCTGTCCACCCAATTCATACAAAATTATAATGGAGTCACCATAACTCATAATATGCGACTGTATTAAATTTTCGGGTCAAGGGATATTCGAGGGACATATCATGAATCACAAAATGCGACTGTATTAATCTTTCGGGGCCAATTAGTATCATTCATAGTATGCGACTGTATTACTTTCGGCCAACGAATATTCAAGGAACATATTAGTGTACAAATCATCGCATCAAATGTAACACACCAAACCCATCTTTTCTGGACGGTTTTTGAATCAGGTTTCAAGAGATGGTTTTGACACAACTATCGATAACAAAATATTATGATTCCCCAATCCACAATCATTAAGGCAACCTCGTTAGTACATCAAAAGTCAGGGATATCACAATACTTATACAAAGGATAACAAACAAATAACTTTTCAAATAAGACGACATTTTCAAAAAAAGTTAAACACAAGTCAAATGAAGTTTTGAGAAGAAAGGATGTTACCGAAAAGATCCTAATAGCAACTAGAATATCCGTACTATTATATATATAATAAAGTTTTGAAGGAAAGAATTTTACCGAAAAGCTCCTAATAACCTTTAGAATATCCGTACCTTAATAAGCGTCTAAATCTTCACAAGCTGAGATACTCCACCAAGATTCTCAAACAAAGTCTACATTAAAATAATTTAACTAAGATTTTAGATTTTCAATATTATTTCTTTTATTAAAATACTTGAGAAACGTTATAAAGTATTTTGACACTCTGTGTTAATAAGTTTTATTCTAGTCACTTATCATGGCAGATTAAAACTCCCAACCCATAATTTGATACAACATCTTGTATCACTCTTACAAAATAATATGTATGTCTGTCGTATATATATATATAAAGAAGCGTAGCTTTTGTATTTTAAAATAAGTCTACAGAACTTGTTTAACATTATATATATATTGAAAAACAATACTGACAGGTGACAACAAAACCATATGGAATCACTTGACTAATTTTAATTATAATAGAATAACTTTAATTTGAGATTAAATTGCCATATTAAAATACCATTATAGCATGATATCTCCTTCTTCGTTATGCCATAACGCCATTAAATCCATTTCGAAAACTCGACTCCGTTTTGTTTTATATGACTACACATTAGTATAGTCGTAACGTGATTAAACTCTCGGCCAATTATCAAAATTCCATTTATACGACATCGTGCTTATACTCCAATTCGAAAAGTTCGGTTTCATGTTATCACATAAAGATTTCGTTCATTAGTTAACTAGCTATTTAAAGACTCGTAGATAATCATTATTATTAAAATCTTGTATATGATTATTAAGGATACGACAAAACAGAATATTGACGAACGGCTTAATATTGACACATTAACATGGCTCGAGATATACCTCCGCGGATGAACGACTGGCCGCATAACAAAAGCAAGACGAACTCGAATCAATCTCCAACCGAACAAGAAACAACTCTAGGATAATCCCCGTAGCGAATAGCTTAACCCGAAGCCGATGTAGCTACGAACTCCCTGGTCTAATTACGCACCAATTTATCATAGATTCTTGTTTCTCACTCTCTAATTAATATATTACAAATTTGTGGTTGACAAACGAATGAGATGTACGGATGATTTAGTTTTGTTGTGAATAGATTGCAGAGGATTTACTTATTTATATTAAGAAGATTATAATCAAGCCGATTATACGAATCGTTTTGTTTGCTCTCCACAGAAACGGACACAAGAGTAGGATTTAAGAGATTAATATTTGAGATTTATTTAGAATCAAAGGAGGTGAACTCATAGAATTCCTTTGGTAATTATAATAGAATAACTTTAATTTGAGATTAAATTGCCATATTAAAATACCATTATAGCATGATATCTCCTTCTTCGTTATGCCATAACGCCATTAAATCCATTTCGAAAACTCGACTCCGTTTTGTTTTATATGACTACACATTAGTATAGTCGTAACGTGATTAAACTCTCGGCCAATTATCAAAATTCCATTTATACGACATCGTGCTTATACTCCAATTCGAAAAGTTCGGTTTCATGTTATCACATAAAGATTTCGTTCATTAGTTAACTAGCTATTTAAAGACTCGTAGATAATCATTATTATTAAAATCTTGTATATGATTATTAAGGATACGACAAAACAGAATATTGACGAACGGCTTAATATTGACACATTAACATGGCTCGAGATATACCTCCGCGGATGAACGACTGGCCGCATAACAAAAGCAAGACGAACTCGAATCAATCTCCAACCGAACAAGAAACAACTCTAGGATAATCCCCGTAGCGAATAGCTTAACCCGAAGCCGATGTAGCTACGAACTCCCTGGTCTAATTACGCACCAATTTATCATAGATTCTTGTTTCTCACTCTCTAATTAATATATTACAAATTTGTGGTTGACAAACGAATGAGATGTACGGATGATTTAGTTTTGTTGTGAATAGATTGCAGAGGATTTACTTATTTATATTAAGAAGATTATAATCAAGCCGATTATACGAATCGTTTTGTTTGCTCTCCACAGAAACGGACACAAGAGTAGGATTTAAGAGATTAATATTTGAGATTTATTTAGAATCAAAGGAGGTGAACTCATAGAATTCCTTTGGTAATTATAATAGATGGTCTCATAATAAAGTGGTGATTAATTTTGTAGTAATTAGCCGGTGGTTAAACTCATTTGATGAGTAGGTTACAATGACATGGTATCCAAAGGTTTTTCTATTCATCTATACTTCATTTTGCTATAAATTAGAAATACATTATAACTAGTTATCTTGAAGTTTATCAAAAGAATCCAACGGCTGAAAATTCTAAACTTTAAGATAATTTTACTAGAAAAATACATGGCTTAAGAATTAATTATTCATGTAACAATTTAGGTCCATATTTAACTTATGTTAACTTATTGTTTAACAACTTAACGTAAAAGTTCATTATATTAATCTTATGACAATTTGCATTTCTTCAATTAATCAATAATTACCCCAAGTTATGTATATATTATAGATATTATCATATTTATAGTGCTTTAAATTTATAGGATATTAAGCATATAACATCAAGTAAAACGGGAAAAGTAGAATAAATTTAATGAGTTGTAAAGGCCAGAATGAGTCTATAAACTCCAAGAAGCCTCTATTTGCCGATTCTACAAACTTTTACACACGGGGTAGCAGTTTTTATCATCAGCGCTAGAAAGGAGGGCTAACCAAAGTGAAGATATATTAGCAAAACATGGCATGGCACTTTGAGCTTCATCAATTGGTGCAGGAACAAACCTGTTGTCTATCTTCTTTTTAGTTTGCTTCGTAAGCTAAAAACTGATTTACCCATCTCACATTATTTATTAGTACTTTGCAAAATCCAAAACTAAAAAGACAAGTCTAAGAAGAGATATTATGTGCACGTTTAACTCAAGGTGCAATGTAATGACTACATGGATGAAATATAATGATGCTTTTAACAGAATAACTTAAACTAATATATTCAATAATTCCACGAAGTTAAAACAAGAATTTGGTCCATCGTAAACACGAATCTTAACAGGACGGATAAAGATTCGATGGAAATCACAATTAATAAAAGATATCTCAAATAAACCTAGTCTAATTAAACGATTCTACAAACTAAAAATTATGTTAGCACATTTATGTGTTCTTATAAACTGACTTCAAATAAAACACATAACAACCACATAACAAGACTACAAACCAAAATGCATCAAATTGAAACCAACAATAACAACCAAAAAACTAATCTATCAACTCATTTACGAAAACACAAATACTTACTAAGTTATTCTACTAGTGGTCATTTAGCTCAAGCTATGTTATTGACTGCGCCCCAAGAAGTTGGATATATCGGGTGCATTTCCAGGTTGGTCAAACCCACAACCAAGCAGTGAACCTGTTCAAGATTTTTGGACAAATATAGAGCTTAATCCACCGATGTGAATACACTTTCCTTATTAAGCTGACAAGAACTCAAGAATAAAGAAAAAACTCGCAGTTTCCAAGCGTTAACAGTTGCTCTAAACACCTGATTTTATGGTAAATGAGTATATGTTTTCACTCTTCTGATCTAACCTGTCAGACTGTTGGGACCTGTGAACCTAGATTCATTAGGCAAGACTCATATGTGACCCATATGTGAACCTAACCGTGTAAGGTATATAAAGTTGGAGCTACATCCAACTGATCCGACGAGCGTCGATTTAATGGGCGAGACCCACATGTAACATCTATGACTTGCCAACAGTACTAACAGGCAATAAAAGATTGGAAATTATGAATCTAGGCACCAGCAAATAGAACAAACTACCACTCAACCAAATCTACATTACCTTTGTGTTCAATAAAACAAAGTATCTGGCCATCGGGCCAACCCAACCCCATACTTGATACACAAGTGAAAACAGAACCAATAAACCTTAAAAGAGACCCAAGTGGCATGAGGAAAATTCGCATGAGGCTAGAACTATTTTTTTTGGAACAACAGTGAGCCTAGAAATTAATACAGCAAAGTAGCATAAATCAACTTACTACAGACATGGGTCGAAACTGAACAGGGCCAATCCATCAAGATAAAAACAATGAGGGCTCAGATCTGTAAAAAAAATCAGTGCAAAGTGGACAAAACCGCCATGGCTGCAATACAAAAGTTACCCTGCCAAGATAAGGTTAAATCTCAAACTTTACGCAATTTTATATCATCACGGCCCCATATACCATATATAGTTTCGGTAGGAAACATGAAGAGTTAATTACACGTATAGTTTCCGTCGTCAGAAGTAGCACAACTAATGAACGGTTTTGTTAAGTTTTTTTTGGGGGGGGGGGGGGGGGGGGGGGGGGGGGGGGGGGGGGGGGGGGGGGGGGGGGGGGGGGGGGGGGGGGGGGGGGGGGGGGGGGGGGGGGGGGGGGGGGGGGGGGGGGGGGGGGGGGGGGGGGGGGGGGGGGGGGGGGGGGGGGGGGGGGGGGGGGGGGGGGGGGGGGGGGGGGGGGGGGGGGGGGGGGGGGGGGGGGGGGGGGGGGGGGGGGGGGGGGGGGGGGGGGGGGGGGGGGGGGGGGGGGGGGGGGGGGGGGGGGGGGGGGGGGGGGGGGGGGGGGGGGGGGGGGGGGGGGGGGGGGGGGGGGGGGGGGGGGGGGGGGGGGGGGGGGGGGGGGGGGGGGGGGGGGGGGGGGGGGGGGGGGGGGGGGGGGGGGGGGGGGGGGGGGGGGGGGGGGGGGGGGGGGGGGGGGGGGGGGGGGGGGGGGGGGGGGGGGGGGGGGGGGGGGGGGGGGGGGGGGGGGGGGGGGGGGGGGGGGGGGGGGGGGGGGGGGGGGGGGGGGGGGGGGGGGGGGGGGGGGGGGGGGGGGGGGGGGGGGGGGGGGGGGGGGGGGGGGGGGGGGGGGGGGGGGGGGGGGCTGGGTGGGAGGGGGGAGTTGGTGGGACGGGGTTTTTATGATGGGTGGGAGTTTTGGGAGGGGGGGAGTGGGTGGAAGTCTGTTTTGACATACCTTTACCATCGCAATTCATGCATTAAAAAACAATGCAGTCAGTGTTTAAGGTCTTTTCGATTTTGACATACCTTTACCATCGCAATTCATGCATTAAAAACAATGAGTCAGTGTTTAATGGTCTTTTCGATTTTGACATACCTTTACCCTCGCAACTGCTTACCTATATTTAAAGCTGGCCTCACGTTTAAAAACTGGAGATAACTTGTTGAGTTGTGTGCACTCTTCGTAACCTACATACACAAGAACAAAAGTAAGTTTCTAGCAAGTAGCAAGTAATATCTATTTGATATAAAAAAACATGTACTGAAACATCCCTGGCTGTATAGATTGTATGGCTTTGCTTGTAGCTCACAGTTACCGTCTTACTCTAGAATTTCCACCGAGGTTTGAGCTCAGAATTAGAACTGATTTTGCGACTTTTATAAGGTGGTACTTGAGGAACAACTTTAACATTCTTCTGTTTGGATACAGACTGGAGAGACCTCCCATCAACAAAATCTTTAAGCGTACCCACAACCTTTATTTCATTTTTTCTGCTAGGGTCAATGTTTACTTGTTTCTTTTTGGATACCGACTGAAGAAGCCTCTCGTCAACCAAATCTTTACGCGTACTCACAACCTTCATCTCATTCTTCCTGCTTAGGTCGATGTTTCCTGTTTCTTTTTTGGAAGCTGACTGAAGATACCTCTCATCAACCAAACCTTTACGCGTACTCACAACCTTCATCTCATTCTTCCTGCTTAGGTCAATGTTACTTGTTTCTTTTTGGATACCGACTGAAGAAGCCTCTCGTCAACCAAATCTTTACGCGTACTCACAACCTTCATCTCATTCTTCCTGCTTAGGTCGATGTTTCCTGTTTCTTTTTTGGAAGCTGACTGAAGATACCTCTCATCAACCAAACCTTTACGCGTACTCACAACGTTTATATGAGTTTTCCTACTTGAGTCGATGATCCCTGGCTTCTTTTTACTCTGTGCAATAGAACTTTGTAGCTTCCCAGATCCCTGTGATTATTCAGATTGGTCTTGCTTAGCGAAATCACATGGTAAACACACACACACATTGATATAAAAAAAATTGAACTGACCTGGAGTTTCTCAGACCCAATCGACCTGCTATCTTTCTGAATGAGAGTTGGTCGTTCAAACCCTGATCGAACAACTGGTATATGTCCTTGAGCTGCATATATACAAAATAATTTATATAAATTTCAACACTTTTGCAAGCATATTATTCTCTACAGCCCAATTCAGTGACCTACCTGGGACAACACCGTTAATGGTTCTTTGGGTACCCATTACTTGTTTATGCTGTTTCCGCACCAAGCCATTAATGGCTCTACGCTCCATAACAGAATTTAATTGTTTTTTCTGTCCCTGTAACCATACAAAAAAATATAGCTTAAAAACAACACAATGAACATACAATAATTCTACGAATGGAAAGATTGAAAAATTTACCTTGTGTTTCTGAGACTCAATCGGCTTGCCACCCTTAGGAATCATCCTATGAATGTTCACAACATTTATTTCCTGTTTCCTAGTCAAGTCAACTTTGTGAGATTTCTTTGTACGCTCCATGACAGAAGTTAATTGCTTATCTTTACCCTGTATACATACACATGAAGTATACCTTAGAAACAACAAACTGTACATGTAACAAATAACTTAAAAAGAAGATTTAAAACTGACCTGCCGATTCTCACACCCAATCAACTTTCCATCCCGAATAAGAGTAGGTTGCAGAAACCTTGATTGAACAATAATTGATGCATCTCCTCGAGCTGTAAATATGCAAAAGAAAACATTGCAAGAGTTTTAAAACCGTACATATAAAACTGTCAAGTATTGTTCTATTAAATAAACCTACCTGGGGCAAGATACGGAGACATTCTATGGATACCCACAACCTTTATTTCATTTTTTCTGCTAGGGTCAATGTTTACTTGTTTCTTTTTGGATACCGACTGAAGAAGCCTCTCGTCAACCAAATCTTTACGCGTACTCACAACCTTCATCTCATTCTTCCTGCTTAGGTCGATGTTTCCTGTTTCTTTTTTGGAAGCTGACTGAAGATACCTCTCATCAACCAAACCTTTACGCGTACTCACAACCTTCATCTCATTCTTCCTGCTTAGGTCGATGTTTCCTGTTTCTTTTTTGGAAGCTGACTGAAGATACCTCTCATCAACCAAACCTTTACGCGTACTCACAACCTTCATCTCATTCTTCCTGCTTAGGTCGATGTTTCCTGTTTCTTTTTTGGAAGCTGACTGAAGATACCTCTCATCAACCAAACCTTTACGCGTACTCACAACCTTCATCTCATTCTTCCTGCTTAGGTCGATGTTTCCTGTTTCTTTTTTGGAAGCTGACTGAAGATACCTCTCATCAACCAAATCTTTACGCGTACTCACAACCTTCATCTCATTCTTCCTGCTTAGGTCGATGTTTCCTGTTTCTTTTTTGGAAGCTGACTGAAGATACCTCTCATCAACCAAACCTTTACGCGTACTCACAACCTTCATCTCATTCTTCCTGCTTAGGTCGATGTTTCCTGTTTCTTTTTTGGAAGCTGACTGAAGATACCTCTCATCAACCAAACCTTTACGCGTACTCACAACCTTCATCTCATTCTTCCTGCTTAGGTCGATGTTTCCTGTTTCTTTTTTGGAAGCTGACTGAAGATACCTCTCATCAACCAAACCTTTACGCGTACTCACAACCTTCATCTCATTCTTCCTGCTTAGGTCGATGTTTCCTGTTTCTTTTTTGGAAGCTGACTGAAGATACCTCTCATCAACCAAACCTTTACGCGTACTCACAACCTTCATCTCATTCTTCCTGCTTAGGTCGATGTTTCCTGTTTCTTTTTTGGAAGCTGACTGAAGATACCTCTCATCAACCAAACCTTTACGCGTACTCACAACGTTTATATGAGTTTTCCTACTTGAGTCGATGATCCCTGGCTTCTTTTTACTCTGTGCAATAGAACTTTGTAGCTTCCCAGATCCCTGTGATTATTCAGATTGGTCTTGCTTAGCGAAATCACATGGTAAACACACACACACATTGATATAAAAAAAATTGAACTGACCTGGAGTTTCTCAGACCCAATCGACCTGCTATCTTTCTGAATGAGAGTTGGTCGTTCAAACCCTGATCGAACAACTGGTATATGTCCTTGAGCTGCATATATGCAAAAGAAAACATTGCAAGAGTTTTAAAACCGTACATATAAAACTGTCAAGTATTGTTCTATTAAATAAACCTACCTGGGGCAAGATACGGAGACATTCTATGGATACCCACAACCTTTTTATCTTGTTTACTCCTCAAGCGAATATTTGTTGAATTTTTACTCTCACCAATAGGCCCCGACTTAATGTTGCTCTCAAAAACGAGATTAGGTTGTTCACTCTCAAATAGAGGGTTCGTACGTATCGAATAATTCTCCCCCTTGCTGAAAAACGACTTTTGACTTTCTTTCTCAAAAACGATATTTGATCGTTTACTCTCAAATAGAGTAATCATCTTATATACGTACCCCTTGCTCAAAAACGAAATTTGACTTTCTTTCTCGACAACATCTGTACTCTCAAAATTGTTAGCAGCTCCATGACAACCGGCTGCTGTTGTGGTCATTTCCTCAAGCTCATTAGTATCTTCATTTTGAATTGGTTTCATGATCATCCCATCAAGCACGCAAAGAATTGTGCTAGCAAGCGTAGAACAAACATCCTGAAATATACACAAAGTGAGATATGACGTATGGAAATAGAATTTTTTGTAGAGATTATATATATTTGAAAGGTTATGGTGTTTTTAATATTTTTGTTAGAGTAAATTACATTTTTGGTCCCTGTCGTGGGTCAAAAATTACAGTTTTCGTCCTTACCTTTCATAAATTACCGTTTTGGTCCAAAAAAGTTTTCTCCGTCAACAGTTTTGGTCCAATTCCTAAACGGATGTTTATTTCCCCATCACGTGACTTGCACGTGATGGGTACTTATGTAAATTGGCTGAAGACACTGCCTTTTTACCCTATTAAAAACCCCAACTACTTCACTTTTCATTCCCATAATTAGTCTCTCTTTCTAGTTTATTTATTTCCCTCCATAAATTAGGTATAATCCCCAAAATATAAGTCAGATCTTTGAAGCTAATGGTTTAAAGGTTGAAAAAATGGTGTTGAACGAGTGGCAACTTCGTGAAGAAGACGGCGATGACATCACAGATGTCGATTATGCTAGGGTATATGGTAAGTTTTTTTTAAATAATTTTTTCAAAATATTTTCCTTTAAAGTTCATATTTTTGATGCATGTATTGGTTATATTTACTAAATATATATATTTTTATTTTTATAAAATAGGGAATAGCCCGGGTATGTTCACTATCAAGATACACCATGGTGGTGCTTTCACTGAGTGGCCTGATAGGAGGTATGTTAATGGGAAGGTTTCTTATGTGGATTATGTCGATATAGATCTATTTTCAGTGTTGGAGTTGGATGAAATGATGTTAAAGTTAGGTTATAAGGCTGGGCAAATAATGTATTATCATTTTTTAACCCTAAATGGTAACCTAGATACTGGTCTAAATCGTTTGACCTCAGATTCTGATATTCATGCTATGCACAAGATAGTTGCTTTACATAGACCATATGTGGTTGATTTTTACATAGAACATGGGTTCACCAATCTTAGCACTGAATATCTGTCACCTAAAAGGGGCAAAGTTGTTATAGAAGAGTTAACTGATGAGCAAGCAGAGCATATGGTTGTTAAGGATAAATCTAGGAAGGGTAGTTCATCTAGGTTAATGATAGATTGGCAAGAAACTGAAAAACAGGATAATGGGCAGGGTAATGAAAAACAGGATAATGAGGCATATGAAACTGTGGATTTTAATGACATTACATTTGATGATGTGTACATTGTTACAAATGAGGCAGTTGCTGAGGGTAATGATAATGCTTATGAGACAGTTGTTGAGGGTAATGACAATGCTAATAGTCCACAACCAGTTGATAAGGGTAAGGGTGTTGCTGTTGAGGTTGATGGTGATGATGAATCTGAGGGTAGTGATGATGATGATAGTGAAGATAGTGATTACATAGTTGATAATGAGAATGAAATTGAAGAAGTTGAGGTTGACATGAGGCATTATCATATGAATATTGATCCTCATGTTGAGTATATGGGTTGTAGTACTCCTGTTGCACAACAAGTGCCTAATGAGAATGCTGAGGTGGATGATAACATAGGTGTGATAAATAATGATGAATTTACAAGTGAAGAGGAGTCTGGTGATGATGTTGCAACTGTTAGAGCAAATTGTATAAGGAGGCTTAGAAAGAATAACAGGTTGGATGATAATGAGACCTTTAAAGTTGGACAAATTTTTGGGACTAAGGATGAAGTAAAAGAACTCATCAAAAAAACATTCTGTGGCAACAAGAAGAGAATTGAAGTTGGTAAAAAATGACAATATAAGGATTAGAGCTGTTTGTGTTGGTAGGATACCAATATTTGATAATGCAGGGGTATTTGAACAAGGTGGGGCAAGTGCAGATAGTGGGCCAAGTGCAGATAATGGGCCTGATAAAGATACTGGGCCAGTTGAGGCAAGTGGGACTAAGAGTGCAAGTTCAAAGAGTGCAAGTTCAAAAACCAAGGGTTCAAAGAGTGCAAGTTCAAAAACAGAGGGTTCAAAGACAACAAGTTCAAAAGGTAAGGGTTCAAAGCATCCTGGTCCAAACATTAAAGAAGGTGAAGACAAATCCACACCAACCCCAAAGCAAACAGTCAAAAAGGACTTTATTAGCTGTCCATGGGCATTACATGTGGGAAAAATTAAAGAAAACCAAACTTGGATGGTGAAAACCTTTACTCCCACACATAAATGTATCCAATCTAGAAAAATACCACACTGTACTGCTGGTTTTTTGGCTAAACAAATTCATCAACAACTTGCTACCAATCCTGAAATCCCACCAAGTGCCATACAAGATCAGTTGTCAAAAAAATATGAGGTAGGAATATCATGGATGAAGGCATTCAGGGCTAAGCAAAATGCTCAGAAGATTCTGAGAGGAGACCACCACAAAGAATACTCAATGTTGAGGGATTATCTTCAAGAGTTGCAGAGATCAAATCCAAACACAAGTATAAGGTTGGATGTTGAAAGGCCTGCAGATAAAAATGCAACAACAAGGCAGTTTAGGAGGATTTATATATGCTTGGGAGCTTGCAAAGAGGGGTTCAAGGCATGTAGGAGGGAGATAATTGGAGTTGATGGATCTTTCATGAAGGGTCCATTCCCTGGTTGGGTGATAACTGTTGTGGGAGTCGATCCAAACAATGGTATCTTTCCTGTTGCATATGGTATTGTGGAAGCTGAGACCACAATGTCTTGGCTGTGGTTTTTGACTGCTCTAGGGGAAGATTTGGATTTGTCTCCACAATCCAACTTCACATTCATCTCTGATAGACAAAAGGTAATTTACTCTATAATATTTTTATGTTATATGTAAATGGATTAGTTATAATATTTTTATATCGTATGTAAATGGATTTGGCTTTTCTAACTTGACTATGCAGGGAATTATACCTGCAATTGCAAGACTGTTCCCATGTGCTGAGCACAGATATTGTGTGAAGCACATCCATGAGAACATGAAGTCCCAATGGAGAGGGAAAGCATACAAGGATTGTCTATGGAAGGCTGCAACAACTACAACAGTGCCAGAATACACCAGGGCAATGGAAGAGTTAAAGAGATTGAATCAGCAGTATTTTGAATGGTTTTCACAAATCCATCCAAGTCATTGGTCAAGATCCCACTTCTCAGGTAAACTTGGTTAACTTTCTTATGCAGTTGATTACATTAGTAGGGTTACACACATGTTAGGTCTTAATTACAATTTGTATGGAACAGGGAGGCCTAGATCTGATATACTGTTAGACAATTTGTGTGAAGTGTTTAATAGAAGGTTACTTAAGGCTAGGGAAAGTCCAATCATAGGATGTCTAGACTTCATTAGGGAATATATGATGAAAAGGAATGCTTTGGTACAAAAGGAAATTAACAAGTGCCTTGGACCCTTAACACCAACAGCAACTAGGTTGTTAGAAGTGTGTAAACAGGATGCTTCAAAGTACAATGTCATCTATGATGGAGGGGTTAATTACCAAGTATCTGGTCCATGGGGTGATTAGTGTGTAGTGAATGTACAAGAAAAGAACTGTACTTGCAGAAGATGGGAGTTAACAGGCATACCATGTAAACATGCTGTGGCTGCTAATTGGAATATGGGTACAAATGGGGTAGTTGTTGGCATGGTTGAAACTTGGGTTGATGAGTGTTATTGGCTAAGTACATGGAGACAGGTTTATTCTTACAGGATAGGTGGTGTTAATGGTCCAAACATGTGGGAAAGGTCTCAACTTCCTATTGGAATAACACCCCCAATCCATCACAATCCTGTTGGAAGGCCAAAGAAGAAGAGGAAAAGGTCATTCAATGAGGAAAAAATGGTGAAAAAAGGTGATAATAATGCAAGGAAGCTGAAGACACTAACTTGTGGGCTTTGTGGTAATCTAGGGCATAACTCTAGGAGTTGTAAAGGGCAAGGGGGATCCCAGTCTCAAAATGCACAACCAAGTCAGTCCCAAACTGCAGCAACTCAAAGAACACAACCAAGTCAGTCCCAAAATGCACCACCAAGTCAAAGAACACAACCAAGTCAGTCCCAAACTGCACCACCCACTCAAAGAACACAACCAAGTCAGTCCCAAACTGCACCACCCACTCAAAGAACACAACCAAGTCAGTCCCAAAGTTAATCAGCAGCTCAAAAAGCACCATCCAGTCAGCCTCAAGCATCAAGTCAGCCTCAAGCACCAAGTCAGGTTCAGACATCAAGCCAACAACAAAGGAGGTTACCTCAATCACCAAACAAGCTTACAAGGCAAGCCATACAAGCACAAAAATTTCCAGGAGGGATACCAGCAGGAAAAAAGACCAACAAGAATGTGTCCAAGAAGACTGTGTCCAAGAAGAATGTAGCCCAGAAGACTGCTACTTGAAGACAATGTTTATGTTTCTATTTTCTGTCTAATGCTTTTGAAACTATGTTTAGCTTTATGTATGTTGGTACAATGCTTTTATGTTTGTGTACTTTGAAACAATGCTTTTGATGTATGTGGAATTTGACTATGTAGTTTCTTTACTTTAGTTTTGCTTATGCTTATTTTTCTGAACAAATGCATTTGAACCAATGTATTCTGCCAAATAAAGTCAAAAATATGTGAACAAATTTTGTCAAAATTATGCATTTGAACCAATGTATTCTGCCAAATAAAGTAAAAAATATGTGAACAAATTTAGTCAAAATTACCAACTTTTCAATTTCATAAGACTTTTACACAATTTCATTGATAAATAACAATAACACAATGAAACACTAACTATATTACTTCATAATGAAACCCTAACCAGATTACAATTAATTCTCAAAAAAGCCCCAAATTACATCATCAAACCCACTGCCACATTGAAACCCTAACTATATTACTTCAGAATTAACAAAAAAATAACAATAACACAAGCCAAGAGACACAACTTTAGTTTCTTTATCTGTTGATTCTTCATAACAATTTCAACCTCCAGTGCGTTCTTAGACCTTAGAAGACCAGGAATAATGTCCATTGATCGTTCACACATAACTGGATCATACCATCCAATAAACCTTGTGCAACGGGATCCTCTTTTAGGGCAAGTATAGAACCTTCTTCCTGGGTTTCGCGGAGTCCAAGATGTGCAAATGACAGCGACCTCACCACATGAACAAATTGGCATTTTACTAGAAGATGAAGAAGATGTTTTAGAGATATAGAGAAAGAATATATATATAGATAGAGAGAGAGAAAGAGAGACTGAGAAGTTTTTATCAAAAAATATGTTTTAATAGGGTAAAAAGGCAGTGTCTTCAGCCAATTTACATAAGTACCCATCACGTGCAAGTCACGTGATGGGGAAATAAACGTCCGTTTAGGAATTGGACCAAAACCGTTGACGGAGAAAACTTTTTTGGACCAAAACGGTAATTTATGAAAGGTAAGGACGAAAACTGTAATTTTTGACCCACGACAGGGACCAAAAATGTAATTTACTCTTTTTGTTAAAAAGATCTGTCGAAGTGGTATAACTATTGAAGACACCAGCCTATGCCATATCACCCAAGATCGGCTTTACGATCACCTGCCCCAATTAGCACACAACCTCACACTGCAAGTGCATTTCATCGCCCAACCACACACTGCCATCGAATGGTCTTCATCATGAAACTTTGACAAATTGATAACACGAAAGTTATATCTACTTTTACTCTATGCTAAAAAATGAAATATCACATATATTTTGATACAAATTCTGATCTATTAGTATCTAATGACCAAAGACCCAGAATTATGCATGTGTATTCTAGAAGGGTTGGCTGATAATTTACTTTAATGAAGTGAGAGAGAGTGAGGTGTATAAATGGAATGGGGAGGGACATTGTATGGAGGTTACTTATTTTCTCTATGTATCGGCTCTTAGCTTTGCTTTGAGAGAGGGATTCATCCCTGGGACCTTTTGGTTTTCCTATTATCTTCATTAATAAAAAACCTTCCCTATTTCATCTCTATTTCTTCCATTTACTATTTGTTTTCTGGTTCTGAATCTCCATCATTGGTCCGACCTGCCGTCGACCTGCCGTTTCTATTCTTGTTTATTTGTTCTCAATGGAAACTCGATTTGTTCAAAGCCGTCTGGAACAACAGGAGGAACAAATTCAACGTCTTCAATCTGATGTTGCAGACATCAAGTGATAAGTTATCACTGAAAACCTTGGAGAATGATAAGGCTGAATCCGCTTAATTTCGTAAGGTAATGTTGGGGTGGATGAAAAAACAGGGCAAACCGCCTCCATCTAAGGATGGAAGTGGTGGATCTGGATTCAGTTATGTTGTCAATTCTGGTGAGAATACTCCTCCCAAATCTGGTGAAGATGAGGGGTTCCTTGATGGTGGGCCTACTCCTCCCAACTCTTCCGCGGGATTGCCTTGGGCAGTCAAAAAAATCAAATTACCAGAGTTTTATGGATTCGATCCTCAAGGTTGGATTCAAAAAGCAAAACTGTATTTTGACATTAATGGTACGCCTTCTCATTTACGTATCCATTTGGCTCAACTTAGTATGACTGGTGTTGCTCAACACTGGTTCTCTGTTTTACAAGTCCATGATTCTTTAACTTGGGATCAATTTCAATTGGAGTTGTTACAGAGATTTAGTGGGCTGGAGATCCAAAATCCTTATGAACAATTGGCTACGATTAAACAAACTTCATCGATTCATGATTATATTGATGATTTTGAATACCTTTTGTCGCTAGTTCCTCGTTTACCTGAATCTCAGGCGTTAGGCTATTTTGTTGCTGGCCTACGTGATGAGGTCAAGCGTTGGGTTCGATTACATAGACCTTCTTCTCGTTTGGATGCCATGTATTTGGCCAAGGATGTGGAGGAGATGCTCCGCCCTTTATCCGCAGGTATTTCTCAGTTTCGTTTTCGTTATCAACAACACGGGGGGTCGCCTAATTTTCATTCTGTTGATCGTTTACTGGGTCACAATGAGTCTCGTGGGCCGTTGTCGCCTAAAATGGGAACTGGGCCTGTTCGGATGGAGCCCAATCGTGCCCTCAACCCTCGTCCACAAGGATCTAACTCTGTTGAGATCTCAAATGTCCTTAGTCGTGATCGGGGAGTTAGATCACTTACACGAACAGAATGGGAAGAACGTAGAAAAAAAGGTTTGTGTTTCCTGCACACAAATGTCCAGAGGGTAAATTACGAGTTCTACTGTTGGGTGATGATGAGTACAATGACGATAGTGGCACTCAGTATTGAACAGGGGAGGTTCAAGTTGGGGCAGAGTTGTTGGAATCACCTCCAATTGCTCAAGGGTCTTGTTCAGTGTTGGAGTATTTTGGGGCTCATGTTTCAGTTTCTGGTGGAAAGACATTAAAGCTTGAGGGCTTTCTTGCTCACATTCTGGTGTTGATTTTGGTTGACAGTGGTGCTACCCACAACTTTATCTCGCGCAAACTGGTCCATTCATTGGGACTGCGTATTACTTCATTCCAAGGTATTCACATTCAACTTGGAGATGGTTATAAAGTTTTAATTACGCAGCTGTGTTGCAACATTTTAGTTTCGGTGGGGACTTGTTCCTTTTTAATTAATGCGTTAGTATTTGACACTGGGGATCTGGATATGGTGTTGGGTATGGATTGGTTGAAGTCATTGGGGGAAGTGACTCACAATTGGCAGGATTTATGGATGCGTTTTGTACATAATGGTGAATGGGTTACTCTTAATGGAGTTAGTTCTTCCCTTCATCAAGTTGCTTTCCATCAATGGTTATCTTGTCCAGATCAGGTTCGGGCAATTTCTCTCACTCTTTTTTTATGACGGCCGTGTCGGTTGGGTTGTCGTTATCACAAGAGCAAGAATTACAGAATGTTTTGGATAGTTGCAAGGCTGTTTTCAAGGCGCTATCAGAATTACCCCCAATTCGTTCTCATGATCAAAGTATTGTACTTATGAATCCTAACGAACCCATTTGTGTGCGCCCATATCGGTATCCTCATGCTCAAAAGGCTGAGATTGAGAAACAAGTTCAGGAGCTTCTTTCTTTGGACATGATTCGTCCCAGCAAAAGTGCTTTTTCTAGTCCTGTAATTTTGGTTCGAAAGAAAGATCAAACTTGGAGGATGTGCGTTGATTATCGCGCTCTTAACAAAGCTACTGTTCCTGATAAATTTCCAATTCCAATGGTGGAGGAACTTTTAGACGAATTACACGGGGCACGATTTTTCTCTAAATTAGACCTGAAATCAGGCTATAATCAGATTCGTATGCACCCTGAAAGCATTGAGAGAACTGCGTTTCGTACACATGAATACTTAGTAATGCCTTTTGGACTTATGAACGCACCTGCTACATTCCAAGCTGTTATGAATGATATCTTTCGTCCATTGTTACGTCAAAAGGTAGTCATCTTCTTCGATGATATCTTAATTTACAGCCCGAGTTGGGAAACTCATCTGAAAGATTGAAAGATTTGCAGCAGGTTCTTGAAATTTTATTACAACATCAATTCGTGGTTAATCAAAAGAAGTGTTCTTTCGGTCGGACTTCGGTGGAATACCTTGGTCACATAATTTCTGAGGAAGGGGTGTCAATGGATTCAAGTAAAGTTACTGCAGTTATGGATTGGCCTGTTCCGAAACAAATTAAAGAACTTCGTGGCTTCCTTGGTCTTACGGGATACTATCGAAAATTTGTGAAAAATTATGGTAGTATTGCCCGACCATTAACTGATTTAACAAAAAAAGATGCTTTCCATTGGAATGATGACGCTCAACAGGCCTTTGAGGCTTTAAAACAAGCCTTGAGTTCAGCCCCTGTTTTGGCTTTACCAGATTTCAGTCTTCCTTTTGTTGTTGAATGTGATGCGTCGGGCCGTGGAATTGGAGCTGTTTTAATGCAACAAGGAAAACCAATTGCTTATTATAGTAAAGCTTTAAGTGACCGGAACCTTACCAAATCAGCGTATGAACGGGAGATAATGGCATTGGTCTTAGCGGTGCAACACTGGCGTTCATATTTGTTGGGCACCACATTTGTGGTATATACTGACCAGAAAAGCTTAAAGTATTTGTTACAACAGCGAATTACTACCCCAGACCAACAGAATTGGGTAGCAAAATTGCTTGGCTACAACTTTGACATTCTCTATAAGCCAGGAAGGGAGAATAGGGTAGCGGATGCGTTATCACGTAAAGCAGATTCTAGGGAATTTTCAACACTTGTGTCAGAACCTTTATGGTTGCAAGGTGCCCAGATGGTGGAAAAAGCCTAGAAGGATGCAGAGATTGAAACACTTATGCAGGCCTGTTTGGAAGGAACTAAGGTACCTCTTGGTTTCTCGCTACATCAGGGGGTCTTATATTATAAGAATAGATTGGTAATTGCTCGTACTTCTAAATTTATTCCTGCCTTGTTGCGAGAATTTCATACTTCTGCTTCGGGAGGACATTCTGGCTATTACCGTACTTATCGAAGGCTAGCAGCCAATCTTTATTGGCCAGGAATGTTAAAGGATGTCAAGAAATTCGTGCGGGAATGTGACATATGTCAGCGTTGCAAAACAAGTTCCACAGCTCCTGGTGGGCTTTTACAACCCTTAGACATCCCAGAAGCAATTTGGGAGCATCTTTCTATGGATTTTATTTTGGGGATGCCTAAGTCAAAGGGATACGATGCTGTGTTAGTAGTGGTTGATAGACTTTCAAAATATAGCCATTTTGTGCTGCTTAAACATCCGTACACAGCAAAGACTATTTTCGTGAAAGAAATTGTGCGTCATCATGGAATTCCCAAGTCGATAATTAGTGATCGTGACCCATTGTTTATCAGTAGATTTTGGCAAGAGATATTTCGTGCCCAAGGAACAGAGTTACACATGAGTTCTGCTTATCATCCGGAAACAGATGGTCAAACTGAGGTGATTAATCGTTGTTTGGAGACATACTTAAGATGCTTTGCTACTAACCAGCCCGTAATTGGTCAGCTTGGATCCCTTGGGCAGAGTTCTGGTATAATTCAACATTTCATGGTTCTACCGGAGTAACCCCTTTTGAAATTGTGTATGGACGGAAACCCCCATCTGTTATACATTTTATTCCTGGAGAGGTACGAGTTCAGACAGTTGCTCAAGAGTTGGAAGATCGGGATGAAGCTTTAAAGCAATTAAAGCAACATCTCTTGCATGCCCAATCTACAATGAAAGCACAGGCTGATAAGAAGAGGAAAGATGTCAATTTTTTGGTTGGGGAATGGGTCTATGTTAAGCTGAAACCGTATCGCCAGACTTCTGTTGCAAGTCGTATTCATCAGAAGCTATCTGCCAAGTTTTGGCCTTTCAAGATCATAGACAAGCTTGGACCCGTGGCTTACAAGTTAGATCTTCCCCCCACATCAAAAATTCATCCCGTCTTTCATGTGTCACTTCTTAAGAAAGCTATCTCTGCACCTGTTGAACAGAGTCTACCACCAGAATTGGAGTTGGGTGCTTCTGATCTGTTGACTCCTTTGGCAGTTTTAGCACGACGTTCTATCAAGACTTTTCAAGAACCAATGGAGCAGTGGTTGATTCATTGGAAGGGACAATCAGAAGAAGAAGCTACTTGGGAAGACGCTGCAACTATTAAGAGTCAATTTCCTAATGCAAGTCTTGAGGACAAGACTTTGTTAGAAGGCGGGAGTAATGATACAAATTATGATCTATTAGTATCTAATGACCAAAGACCCAGAATTATGCATGTGTATTCTAGAAGGAACCAGAGGGGAATTCAGGAAGTTGGCTGATAATTTACTTTAATGAAGTGAGAGAGAGTGAGGTGTATAAATGGAATGGGGAGGGACATTGTATGGAGGTTACTTATTTTCTCTATGTATCGGCTCTTAGCTTTGCTTTGAGAGAGGGATTCATCCCTGGGACCTTTTGGTTTTCCTATTATCTTCATTAATAAAAAACCTTCCCTATTTCATCTCTATTTCTTCCATTTACTATTTGTTTTCTGGTTCTGAATCTCCATCATATTTATTATAAAAAGGCTGTCATCAACCACCAATAGTAAAGAGAAAAAGAAAAACAACAAAACTAGAAACAAAGTTTAATCATTTATCCTTTAACACACTATCTTCTTCTCTGACCTCTCATTCAAACAAACTAAACTTCACTTACCACCATCGCTTACCACCAAAACCTATAAAAACCCATGCACTGTGAATACAAAACCTAACAACCATACATACAAAACACTAATACTACAACCCTTTCTATGTGGATACAAAAACGATATCTCAACAAAAATAAAAATAAAAAACACAAAAAAAAGTGAAGATCGGTGTTCCGGTTGCCAGCTTTAAACGAAAAAGGAAACACCAGTGTACAATTGAAACAAATCGGCCCTTATATTCGACACCTCTCGCAGATAAAAAGTGAAGCCACCTAATGCAAGACCAGTGACGGTAAAGCTGGTCTTGGGTGATATGGCAGAGGCCGATGTTGCCAACACCGGTAATACCATTATTACAAAATTTAATAGCAAAAATACTAGATACACCATAACATTTCAGATATATACTGTCTATAATGTATAAGCAAAAGGAGTAAAAAATCGTACATGTCGTCGTCGTATGATGATATACATGTCGTCGTCTGATGATGATAGGTATCATCATATCGTCGTCGTATGATGATATACAGCGTCGTCTGATGATGATAGGTACATGTCGTCGTCGTATGATGATATACATGTCGTCGTCTGATGATGATAGGTATCATCATACGACGACGACGATGATGATGAACCAGCAAAGAGTTTTGAACTGAAATGTAGTTTCTTGAACACAACTGACTTGCTAACCTTCTGAATGAGAGTTAGCTGTTCACACCAAATCAACTTTCTATCCCGAATAAGAGTAGGCCAGAAAAACCCAGATTGAACACCAACTGATGCATCGCCTCGAGCTGTAAACATGCAAAATAAAGCATTGCAGGAATTTTAAAACTGTAAAAATGAAATTGTCATGTACTATACAATTAAATAAACCATACATGGAGACGGTCTATGAGTACCCACGACCTTTTTATCAAGGAAAGGCGATAAGAGCATTATTTTTTCTTGATCAACAGCTATACGACTACTCTTCTTAGCAATGGGAATCCAACCCATCAAACCAACGAACACACATACAAGAGTTCCAATGAACTGACTACCACAATCCTCGGAACCGACACCTATCATTCCAAAAACCTAAAGAATTGACAAGTAACATCGTCAAAATATATATATAGAACAAATGTCCTCAAAATGTACAAACTTGAACATTGATTCACTCATTGTTTCAAAAGAAAATTATTATGTTGTAGTTCTAACAATAATAGGTTAAAGATTTTGAGTAAGAAAATCATGGGCTTTATTTTTCTTTAAAAAGAACCTATTGACTCGAAATACATACATATCCTATATATATAACCAGAGTAAAAGCATCATCACCAACAATATAAGTCATCCACATAATTGTATATATTTCATTGCAAATCGGAAAATCAAAATCTTTAATAAGAAATCATCTTTATATATATTACTCGTATATATAAAGAGAAAAAAAAAAGAAACATGACTAATATAGATTATCAACACATAAAAATCCACAGTTATAGATACATATATATATATATATATATATATAAACAAAAAGAATAAAGAATCATACAAAAAGAATAAAGAATCGTACATTCTCTTCAAAAGATGAATAAACGGACGACGACGACGATGACGATAAACCAGCAAAGAATTTCTTAATTGCATCCATAATGAAAACAAATACAATCTATCTATGTAATACAAAAACAATAATAGAGAATATTATTGTGATATCAACAAACTGAATCAAAGAAAAATATTATTGTGAGCAATAATTTTGATCGATGTGATTAAGATTTAATTGTGAGAAAAAGATAAACCCTTTTCCATTTTATACCTTTACCAATTGATGGCGGCGGCGTTCGCGGGTTTTCATCGGGCCGGGTCGGGTTAATATCCGGCACATATCCCATATGAAATTTAATCGGGTCGGGTTATTTTATTTCTTAATTCTTTATATAAAAACCTATCGAAAAGTATTATTATTTTACTCTATTTATATAAAAACCAAAAGTATTATTCAACACATGTACATGTCTATTTATTTTAATTTTTTTATTTATTATTACTTGGTATTTTATAGTCTCCCGACACTATCATTGCTCGAATTTTAACACGTCGCGTCTGTTTGGGTTTTTTAATGTTTTGTTTGGATTCTTGTACAGTTTTTAGTGTCACGGTGTTTTAGCCCCGGCACGTCACACGTCATACCACTTAGGGGGGGGAGTGAGAGTCGGTAATCTCGTTCACCGAGCGACGCTGGACGGTAACACCGCCGCCGGCCAAGCACTGAAGGAGAGAGAAGCCCAAATTCGGTGTTCTTCACCGAGGAGAGGGGAAGCAAAAGGGGGAGAGGGAGAGAGAGAGCACGTGTGGGGCCATCCAATAGTAAGTTTTTTTTTTCCTTGTATAAAAATGAATTGTGTTGCAGGTATTGTATCTTATCTTATACAATCTAATTTAGGAGACGCTGTAGGATATCAACACATAAAAATCCACAGTTATAGATACATACATACATAAATATATATATATATAAACAAAAAGAATAAAGAATCATACAAAAAGAATAAAGAATCGTACATTCTCTTCAAAAGATGAATAAACGGACGACGACGACGATGACGATAAACCAGCAAAGAATTTCTTAATTGCATCCATAATGAAAACAAATACAATCTATCTATGTAATACAAAAACAATAATAGAGAATATTATTGTGATATCAACAAACTGAATCAAAGAAAAATATTATTGTGAAACAAATGAATAAAGAATATTATTGTGATATCAACAAACTGAATCAAAGAAAAATATTATTGTGAGCAATGATTTTAGATCGATGTGATTATGATTTAATTGTGAGAAAAAGATAAACCCTTTTCCATTTTATACCTTTACCAATTGATGGCGGCGGCGTTCGCGGGTTTTCATCGGGCCGGGTCGGGTTAATATCCGGCACATATCCCATATGAAATTTAATCGGGTCGGGTTATTTTATTTCTTAATTCTTTATTAACTATCGATAAGTATTATTATTTTACTCTATTTATATAAAAACCAAAAGTATTATTCAACACATGTACATGTCTATTTATTTTAATTTTTTTATTTATTATTACTTGGTATTTTCTAGTCTCCTGACACTATCATTGCTCGAATTTTAACACGTCGCATCTCGTTTGGGTTTTTTTATTTTCTTTATTTTTATTACTTGGTATTTTCTAGTTCCCGACGCGTGACACTCTGTATCATTGCTCGAATTTTAACACGTCGCGTCTGTTTGGGTTTTTTTAATGTTTTGTTTGGATTCTTGTACAGTTTTTAGTGTCACGGTGTTTTAGCCCCGGCACGTCACACGTCATACCACTTAGGGGGGGGAGTGAGAGTCGGTAATCTCGTTCACCGAGCGACGCTGGACGGTAACACCGCCGCCGGCCAAGCACTGAAGGAGAGAGAAGCCCAAATTCGGTGTTCTTCACCGAGGAGAGGGGAAGCAAAAGGGGGAGAGGGAGAGAGAGAGCACGTGTGGGGCCATCCAATAGTAAGTTTTTTTTTTCCTTGTATAAAAATGAATTGTGTTGCAGGTATTGTATCTTATCTTATACAATCTAATTTAGGAGACGCTGTAGGAGATGCATAGCAATTTTATAATATATATTTATTATAATTTATTATTTTAGTTCCTAAACTTTTATCTATTTACAGTATGATTGATATAGTTTTAAATGTTTTTAGTTTTAGGCTGTGTTTGGCAAGGAGCTTTTGAGAGCTTTTAGGAGCTTCAAGCTTCAAGCTTTTACGAAAAAGCTCCTACCCAATAAAAAGTCTTGTTTGGTTAAAGGGGCTAGAAGCTTTTGGGTTGGGTGAAAAGCCCATTTTTGAAACGCTAGTAAGACAAGCGTTTGAAAGAAGCTGGAAGCTATTAGTCAAAAAAATTACCTTAATAACCTTCCAATATTTTAGATAATCACCCACGTAAATCCTTTTCTTCTATACGGCAATGAAATCATCTAAAACCTAATAGGCGTATTCCGGTTTTCTCTTGGATCACTCCTTAAAAATTATTTCGTCAGGCCATTCATCCCTTTAGCTTTTGGTACGTACAACCTATATTGGTTTAATTTTTCAATTCAATTGTTTTTTGTGTTTGCGATTGATTGTTTTAAGTATTGTATGGATTGTTTATAAGTATATTAAATTGAATGCTAAAGAAATCAATTCAAGTAGAAGAATGACATAACTAATGAGTAATGACAATCATCGGATTTGAATAAAATTGATTATCGTTGTCATGAAGTGCTTGGTAGTATTAATCGTTTTAAATAGGGTATTGTTTTACTGGCATGGATTTATGAAATTATATGCATGTGTGCACCTTTAGCTACCTCATATGACTTTGTTTATTAATTTAAGTTTTTAGATTTCTTATTTATGAGTTGAACATCTCGTAACTATAAGTCAATTTTACACAAAATTTTGCCTGCTAATGCGTAAAGCCTACAGGACAACTTATATGCATGAGCCAATATGACTTAATTTGTTGAACTATTCTTTTAATAACCCATACAAATGGATGAACCATATATTTATGGTGTAGCTAGTTAACTCATGTTGAAATTGTGTATATATAGTTGCGAGATGGAATCTAAAAATCAAAAAGGGAAGAAAGAATCTAATAATAAAACAGGGAAGAGAGAAAATTGGCCAAAAGAAATGGTTTTGGAGTTATGTCGGTTCTTAAACAAATATATCACGAAGCATGGTCGAAATACTCCTTTCAAATGGGTTACCCTTCAGCCAGAGTTCGAAAAAATTATAAACCGTAAATTCCTCAGTGATAAAGCTTTGAAAAATAAGTATGACGGTATGAGAAAAGAGTACAATCTTTGGAAGTCGTTAAAGCACGGGGAGACTGGACTAGGTTGGAATGAAAGTACTGGTCAACTTGATTGCGATGATGAATGGTGGGCTAAAAAAATTCAGGTGACCATATTATCTAATATTTAAATATAATATAATCTTCTACTCAAAATGATAATTAACTAACTGTTCATCATTATATTGTGTAGGAAAACCAGAAATATGAAGGAATTCAAAATAATCAACCATCTAAACAACTACAAGAAGAATGGGATCTATTGTGTGGCACCCTCTATGGATCCAACTACATTCAGTGGGGTGCATGTTGAGATCCTTGATGATGAAAATGTTGAGGGACGTGACAATGAAGACGCATATCAAGTATACAATGAAACACTTGAAAGACTGGAAAAACAAGAAGCTGGCTTCTATAGTACCTTTATGGAAAAGGTCATTCGAGATGATGCATCAGCACCAAGCCCAAGTGGAGTTGCAAAAATTGTTGAGATGCCTACTAAAATAAATACTAAGCCTAAACCAGTCAATATGAAACGTAAAGGGAGAGACTCAATGGGAGCTTCAATGCTTAAAGATCATTTAACTCAAAGTAATTTGAATCAACAGCGTGTTCTTGACATGTTAGAGTCAAGTTCTTCCAAACCTAGTCAAAGTAATGAGGTTAGTGTTGAAGTTGCTGTAGGTGTGCTTAACCGTATGGTAGATGCAGGATTGATGAAGGAATATGAGGAGTTGTGGTTTTTTGCAATGGATTTGCTGGAAGATCCCGTGAAAAGAAAAATGTTTATGAGTGTGCGACATGATGAGGGTAGGGTGGCATGGCTACAACGAAAGCAAAGTCTAAGCAGCTAGTGTTTTCTTTTATGACATTTTACGAAGACATTGTTATTTCTATGTGTTTGAATTTATTTGTATTTTGATTGTTTATCGCTTTTTCCATTGGTGTTTTAGTGACATAACTATGTTGGAAGTTATTTGATATCTTTTGTTTTATACTTCATTGATGTGAGAATATTACTTATGCATTTAGATATTAAGCCATTTATGTGTTTATATGTTAACTTGATATTGAATTTGTTACCAGGGTAATTATGGATGATGAAACAAGAGAGAAGATGCACAAACTGCTTTGTTTATATTTGTTGGATTCATCATCTACAAGTGATCTAATTGCTGCACACTATTATAAGCATATATACAAGGAACCATGCATGACGTCATCTCAAACAGGGATGGCTTGGATGATGGAAGTTTTGAATGGCCATCCTATACGATGTGTAAATGCATTTAGAATGCATCCAAATGTGTTTAGGAATTTATGTGGAGAGCTTGAATCTAACTATGGATTGCAATCGAGTGATAGAATGTCAGCTTGCGAGAAGGTAGGGATATTTCTATATACATTGGCATTGGGAGTATCTAATAGGGATGTTGGAGAGCGTTTTCAACGTTCCGGTGAGACTATTAGTAGATCATTTCATGAAGTTTTAGAGGCAATAACTGTAACAACCCTACTTTTTAAATATTATATATGAGCTAGTTATGTTGCCGTTGATCTCGCAAGCCATAGTTATGCTTAAAGCTAGTAGATAATGCCCCAAAATTAGCAATCTAAAGCTATTGTTCAATTCTAAATGTGAATTATAAAGTACCATTGAACAAGATTTTATTGATGATCAATCAAATTATCTAAATAATAACGTAAGTCTCACAAGTTGAGATAACCATCAAAAATTCTTATAAATGTCCAACAAATCAATCATCAAACCAATTTAAGTAAATATGACATGAAAATAAAGATTTCCATCTCAAAGTATAATTATAAACTAATATGTGCATAAAAGTGGTTAAGTAACAACAAGTATATATTTATATGCTTAAAATAAATACAAGCTTATAAATTAAGGATTATGTAACAAATTAAAAATACAAAAATATGTACATACACACACCTATACATGACATATATACATATATACACATGCTAGAATAAACATTAACTTATACTACAAACTAATACAATTTACCTTATAATACATACACAAATACATATACATACACCTAACAAATATATACACCTTATATACACAATTTAAAAAAAAAATACAAACAAACCCTTCCCATGCCCTTATGAGGCCGCCCCCCCCCCTTCACACCACACACACCCAAATTCAAAATACATACACTTCATTTCACTCTTGGAACTCACACACACTCTTACACTCTTTACACTCTTCACTTACACTCTCTTATTCTCTCAAGAAAAACTTTCTCCTCCCCCTTTTCTCTTCCATTTTCGGCCAACATCAACAACAAAGAAAACACCATCAAAAATCAAGTTAACACTTACTAATAATAAGGGTTTTAAGTTAGATTAATAAAGAGTTAATCCAAGCAAGGTTCAAGGGTTGTTTTAGGCTTAGATTAAGGGTTGTTTGAGGGTTTGAAGGCCACAAAAATTCTGCATCTTTTTCATCTTCAAAACCAAGTTCAAGAGGGTATAATCTTCATCCTTTTTACTAGATCTAATCTTGTTTTTGTTTATATTCAAAGGTTTTATCAAAAACTCATACTTTCTTCTTATTTTCTTTGTAATATACACTTAATGAGGGCAAAGTTGATAGGATCTTTCTTTCCATGCTCATGCATGTCGAATCTAATAAGAAAGATCCAAGGATTCAACAAGTTTAAGACCCAAAAGTGTTGTTATAGATTAGTAGCTTTTAAAGTGACCTACTTGTTGATAGATCTATAAGTTTTTGTATATTTTTGAAGAGTATATTCTGAGATTTTTCATTCAAAAGAAGTTTTTATATTGTTGAATGTTAGATCTATAAAAGTTGATAGTAAAAAGTGTTGATTTGAATGCATATATGCTAGATTTAAGAAAGTTGGATCTTTTGTTGGATTATGAGATGGATATGGACTTGTTATAAGTGAAAAATATGTTAATGTTAATGTTAATATTCTGGAAAAATTGATAAAATATCAAGGATATAAAGCTTGAATCAAAACATGTTAAAATAAGCTAGAAATCACAAACCGAAAACACGCAAAAATGCATTTTTAGCACACACATGCACCATAACCTTATGACCAAGAAAATATGATAAATCTACTGGAAATAAGTGGAAATAAAAGTATAAAACTCAGATCTATTGGTTCATGACAACAATAAGCTCAAAAATCACCTTTTCGGGTCAAATAATCACTAACCGAAAGCACCAAATTGCACATATCACACCACCACCACTATCACAATTTTGGACACCAAAATATGATGAACTTTCTGGAAATAATGAAACAAGAATGAAAATCCATTTTGAAGCACTTAAATTGCTTAAGAAATGAGGCTAAAATCACTATTTCGGTAAACGATTTTTAATCATAAAACCCTCAAAATGAGCAAGACACAAGAGAGGTTGAATTGATATGATTTTGTATTGATAAAAGTTGCCTAAAAGGCCTGAGATTTTTACCAAAATGTTTAGTGATGATTTCTAAGAATTTCCATGAATTATTGAATTTAAATGGTAATTAAAAGACATAAAAATCAATAAATAAATTATGTAAATCAAGAATGAAGTTAAATCATCTTAACCATTGATAAAAATAACTAAAACCTACTGGAGAAAAATAGTTAAAAGGCAAGAGACATGTGTTACATAATTAAAAGGTAAATAATTAAGTAAAAATAATTAATTAAAAATTATCATTAAAATAAATGGAAAATATACAAATAAAAGTATAAATCATGAAACTATAAATTAAGGAGCATGTATATCAGAAGATAATTCAAATGAAATTATCCATAATTTATAAAGGCAATTATGACACTTAAAAGTATTTTTAAGGAATTATTTAATTAATAAATCAATAAAATGAATAAATAATTAATTAAATAATATTAAATTAAATATATAATTACAAATCAGAAAATATACATAAATATTAATATTATAAGACCACTAATGTCAAATATTATTACTAAGCAAAGTATACAATGGAAATCATATAAACCAAAGCCAAATTACCGAAATTCCAATAAACGTACAAAAACGTATAATGAGAAAACGACTCTTACCACCAAATCCCTTATACCCAAACAATGAGAACATCATAATGCACTTAAATTCCATAATCTAATAACAACCAAAGACGGGCAAGTCTACTAGTATACATCTCATGATCTAGCTCACTAGTTCATGTCACGCGAACTTACGTCGTGAATATATACGTTATGGTTTAGGCTTGCTTGAGGCGCAACAAATCTAAGCGAAGGAATCGCGTTTGATCAGCCCCCTTTCACTCTCTAATCAAGTGAGTCATAGCCCCCTTTCAAACTCTTTTATGTGTTTTACATTCGGGGTGAAAAGCATGATAAATAAAATGGCTTTATATATATGAAATGATTCTTGAAAGAATGATTATGAAATGGGATATTGTATGTTCAATGTGTTATATGTTATACGATGAGCTTGAGTTCTGTCAAACTGAGATACTTCAGTACACTACTATTTAACTCCGATAGTGGAGGCCTGTAGTTAGAGGGTTGCGCAACTAGAGTCGTCCACTCACCCACTAAATAGGTAACGGTGGAATGTTTGGTCTGCCTTGGTGGCCACCTTCATTGCCAGTCCGACCCGAGCGGTGCTCTAACTATCTTATTATATTATTGGTCGTCTCCATGGCACGACCCTAATTGTGATTAAAGTACTTGATTGACAGCTTGTGCTCTGAAATGAAATATTATGTTGTTTGGGACATGTAAAATGGTCGTAGTAGTGGCTCAAGCATATACTCATCGAATTGTGCCTTTGGCTGAATGGAAATCATTATTATTCGTGGTTGGTTATTATTGATTGAACATACGGTTTGGGTATGGACAGCACGAAGGAAATTCTTGGAAATTCTATGACATATTATTTCTTGAATTGGGTTAAATCTATATGTGTTGTTAGCATAAACCTATGAACTCACTCAACTCTCGTAGTTGACACTTTTTTTCATGCTTTTCAGGTCTAGGGCAGTAAGTTAGCAATTGGACCGCCTCATGGACGATGTGTTTATTTGTTGCATGTTGGGCTAGTAACGCAAACATTTGATCTTTTGATTGTGAATTTGGTTATGTAATGTTTATTAAACGTCCACTTGAACTTGTAACCTTTTGAAATTGAATGGCAATTGAAACTTTATGTTGATGTTTTATACTTAAATCTTTTGTACCATGTCGTTCTGTGGCATCTCGTGTTTCCGCTATAGTCGGGGTGTTACAGAAAAAATGGTATCAGAGATGCAAGGTTATAGAGAATTTTTGCTATAACCTACGTATTTTCAAAACGAGTCGAATATTTCTTAAACAATTGAGTCGATCATAAAGTATTCTTGTTTTACTTATGCATAGCCTGATCAACTATGCCTAACTAAAAATTTAATATGGAATGATCGAAATGATTGTCTAAGGGATATTCAAAATGAGTCTTTTGAAAATAAGCTTTAAAAACGATTCTTGGTGCAAAGATACATAACCAAATCCAATGTT
>CM067168.1:76231740-76235249 GCA_034093135.1 Erigeron breviscapus
CCATCGAGGAGAATGTAGGCAGTGCACGACTTGCAATCGATTTGGACACCTTGCTGCCTATTGCCGGAGTGGAGCAAGAGTTGGAGGAAACCCCGGAGCATGTCGTGAATGTGGGGCCATGGATCATTGGAGAAATGCTTGTCCTAGGTTGAGAAGAGCGCAAGGCAACCGCGGAAATGGAAATGGTAACCGTGGCAACTTCAGGAATGTTGGGAATCGCGGGAACCAAGCAAACCGAGGAAACAATGGAAATCAAGTCAACCGAGGAAATGTTGGGAATCAAGCTAATATTGGGAATCAAGGCAACAATGTTAACCAAGGAAATCGTGGAAATCAAGGAGGTCAAGCCCGAGGAAGGGTGTATGCCATGGGAGCAAATGAGGCACGTGATGACCCTAATGTCATCGTAGGTACGTTTCCAATAAATAATGTTTATGCATCTATGTTGTTTGATTCTGGAGCTGAAAGAAGTTTTATTTCCTCTGAATTTAAAGAATTGATTGATAAGAAACCTAGTGAACTGGAGGAAACTTATTATGTTGAATATGCTAATGGAAACGAGTATAAGGCTAAGGAAATTATTGCTGATTGTAAGTTAACTTTAGATGAAAAGGACTATAGTATAGACTTGATTCCCATAGAAATAGGAAGTTTTGATGTGATAGTAGGAATGGATTGGTTGTCGAAAATGCGTGCTGAAATACTTTGCCATGAAAGGATCATTAAGATTCCTTCAGATAACGGTGAGGTGCTAATAGTTCAAGGCCATAAGGCGGGAGTCCAACCCAAGATAGTGTCGTCCATGAAGGTGAGGAAGTATTTACGCAAGGAATACCACACATACTTGGCACAAGTAGTGGATAAGCGAGTGAAAGATAAGGATCCTCTCAAGGTAACAGTGGTTAGAGATTTTCTAGATGTGTTTCCGGACGAACTACCTGGACTTCCCCCAGCGAGACAAGTAGAGTTTACTATCGATCTAGTTCCCGGGGCAGCCCCCGTGGCTAAAGCACCGTACAGGCTAGCGCCCTCCGAAATGCGAGAACTCTCGGAGCAATTGCAAGAATTGCTTGATAAAGGTTTAATCCAACCTAGTTCTTCGCCCTGGGGTGCGCCAATTCTCTTTGTCAAGAAGAAGGATGGATCTTTGAGAATGTGCATCGACTATAGAGAGTTGAATAAATTGACGATCAAGAATAGATACCCGCTGCCGCGAATAGACGATTTGTTCGATCAACTGCAAGGAGCGTCGCATTTCTCGAAGATTGACCTTAGGTCCGGCTATCATCAGTTGAGGGTACGAGAAGAAGATGTACCTAAAACGGCCTTTAGAACTCGCTATGGGCATTATGAGTTTCTGGTGATGCCATTTGGTCTCACAAATGCGCCAGCCGTTTTCATGGACCTAATGAATAGGATCTGCAGGCCATACTTGGATAAGTTCGTCATAGTGTTCATCGATGACATTCTGATATACTCTAGAAGCAAGGAGGAGCACGAGAAGCACCTGAGGATAATCTTGCAGCTACTTAGAGACGAGAAGCTATATGCTAAGTTTTCTAAGTGTGAATTTTGGCTCCGTCAAGTCCAATTTCTGGGACACGTTGTGAACGAAGAAGGAATCCATGTAGATCCGTTTAAGATAGAAGCGATCAAGAAATGGGAGACACCCAAGACACCAACGGAAGTGCGTAGCTTCCTAGGTTTGGCGGGTTATTATAGGAGGTTCATCCAAGGATTCTCTAAGATTGCGGTACCTTTAACCCAATTGACCCAAAAGTCAAGGGAGTTCGAATGGGGTGAAGAACAAGAGCAAGCGTTTCAAACGCTTAAGGACATGTTGTGTGAAGCCCCAATACTAGCGTTGCCGGATGGAATGGAAGGATTTGTGGTATACTGTGATGCGTCAAATAAAGGGCTAGGGTGCGTACTAATGCAAAGAGACAAGGTTATTGCGTACGCATCCAGGCAATTAAAGCCACATGAGAAGAATTATTCAACACACGATTTGGAGCTAGGAGCCGTAGTGTTTGCCTTGAAGATATGGCGACATTATCTTTATGGCACTAAGTGCACCATATTTATCGACCACAAGAGCTTGCAACACATCTTTGATCAGAAGATGTTGAACATGAGGCAAAGGAGGTGGATGGAGCTACTTAACGATTACGAGTGCGAAATTAAGTACCACCCAGGAAAGGCAAATGTTGTTGCTGACGCCCTTTGTAGGAAGGTGAGCACTAGGGTGTCGAAGACAACAATTTATCACTTACAGGTGAAAATGTCTCTAAGGGACAAATTCTTAGAAGATCAAGCAAAGGCTTTTGAAGGAAAGAACATTGAAGAAGAGGCCTTGAGTGGAATAGAAACAAGGTTCGATAGGGATGATGAAGGCATCTTGTATTTCAAGGGAAGAGCTTGGGTCCCAAAGATCAATGGGCTGAGAGAGGTATTAATGAATGAAGCTCACAATTCAAAATACTCGATTCATCCAGGAGCGGATAAGATGTACCAAGGTCTAAAAAGGGACTTTTGGTGGCCTGGGATGAAAGGTGATGTAGCACTATATGTGAGCCGATGCATGACTTGTGCGATGGTCAAAGCTGAGCACCAAAAGCCAGCTGGACTTTTAAAGCAGCCGGAGATTCCCGAGTGGAAGTGGGAGCAAATAGCAATGGACCTAGTGACAAAATTGCCTCGGACAAAGAAAGGCCATGATGCTATATGGGTGATTGTTGATCGTCTTACGAAATCAGCCCATTTCATCCCCATCAAAGAAGACTGGAACACTGAGCGTTTAGCGCGTTTGTACGTTGAAAAGATTGTGACATTGCATGGTGTACCTCTGTCCATAATATCCGATAGGGATGGTAGGTTTACCTCACGTTTCTGGGGTCTTGTGCAAGAAGCAATGGGCACTACGTTAGCATTAAGCACGGCTTACCACACAAACGGATGGGCAAAGTGAGCGTACAATACAAACGTTGGAGGATATGCTAAGAGCTTGTGCATTAGAATTTAGTGGAAGTTGGGATGAACACTTGCCATACGCAGAATTTACTTACAACAATAGTTATCACTCTAGCATACAATGCGCGCCGTTTGAAGCTCTCTACGGGCGTAAATGTAGATCACCCATGTGTTGGATAGAGGCGGGCGAGAGAAGCCTAGCTACCGTTGATTTTGTCCAAGAGACAACGGACAAGGTGGCGATCATTAAAGAAAAGCTTAAGGCCGCAAGGGATCGGCAAAAGAGTTATGCAGATCAGAGGAGGAAGCCCCTAGAATTTGAGGTTGGCGACAAGTACTATTAAAGGTGTCGCCATGGAAGGGAACCGTAAGGTTCGGCAAAAGAGGAAAGTTGAGCCCCCGATACATTGGGCCATTTGAAATTGTTGCTAGAATAGGCCCCGTAGCCTATAAGTTGAAATTACCCCAAGAATTGGGAGATGTTCATGACACATTCCATGTGTCGAACTTGAAGAAATGTGTGGCGGATGATTCGAAAG
>CM067168.1:76236249-76281573 GCA_034093135.1 Erigeron breviscapus
ATTTAATCATCAAGCAAATGGAAGTATATATAAACACAAATATATATAATGAACACCTTAAAAATATGTTTATAAACCCCTATGTACATAAAAAAATGCTTGAATAATAATAAGTGTATATTTATAAGTGCAATATAAATACAAGCTTGGAACTAAAGAGTTAAGTAACAAAATTGAGACATAAAAACGTATATGCACATACACATACACACGGATACATATATATATATACATATGAACACAAAATATATCTTAGAAGTCTACTAACTAGTAGATTTAAATGTCCATGCATGCATCCATACTTACATACATTTTATACCAATATACATACACTTATACACCTTTAAAATAAATAAAAATAAAAAAAGGGATAGAAACCCTACCTTATGCTTGTGGCCGTCCCCCCCCCCCCCCTCACACACACACTTCACCAAAAACAACACACACACATCTTAAAACTTTCTCTCAACTTTTCTTCACACTTTCTTCACCATTTTCGGATTTTGCAAGGAAAAATGGAACTTAAATCTAATCTAAACTATTGTAATAATAACTTTTCTTGTTAATTCATCATCTAAGGTCAAGTATGGAGTCATTTGGTGGTCTTAAATGTCACGAAAATTCTGCCCCTTTTCATCATCAAAACCGAATCCAAGAGGGTATAAATCTTCATCCTTTTTACTAGATTCAATCTTGTTCTTGTTTATATTCAAAGGTTTTATCAAAAGTTTATGTTTTCTTCTTGTTTTCTTTGTAATATACACTTGATGAAGGCAAGTTGATAGGGTCTTTCTCCTCATGCATATGCATGTCGAAATCTATGAGAAAGATCCAAGGATTCAACAAGTTTAAGACCCAAAAGTGTTGTTATAGATTAGTAGCTTTTAAAGTGATTTTCCTTTTCATAGATCTATATGTTTTTGTATATTTGAAGAATATATTTCTGAGATTTTTCATTAAAAAGATGTTTTTATGTTGTTAAAAGTTAGATCTATAAAGATTGGTATTGAAAAGTGTTGATTTGAATGAATACATGTTAGATCTAAGAAAGTTGAATCTTGTTATTGGATTATGAGATGGATGGACTTGTATTAAGTGAAAAATATGTTAAAAGAGGTATAATAATCTGGAAATTTGATGTTAAGAGGTATAAAAATAAAGTATTAATCTTGTAAATGATGAACTCAAGTGTTAATAAAGCAAGAATGGTCATTGGTGTGTTGTTTGGACCCAAATGCTTCTGACAGAATTATTCTTCTGCCTTTGGACGGATAAACTGGGCATGTGAGGGCCGTTTCAAGCAAAACTTTCAAAATAAAAGTTGTAGATAAAAGAGTTAAGTTTAACCTCCAACTGGAATCACTCAAAAATAATAAACCAAACCAAAGATATGATTTTTCTACCAAAAGTGGTCAAAACTGGATTTTTGTCTTAATGTTGAGTCAACTTTGACGATTTTTAATTTCTTAACTAATAGGTTTCAGAAGTTTAAACCTGGTGTGAACTGAGTTCAAAGTGTCCCTAATGTAAAATAAAATTGGGGATTTTTCTTAAATGTTCATCATCGAAATCTTTTATAAAATATATTGAGTCGCACAGCAGCAAGCTTCCTGACCAACTTGGGTTTTGTAATTTTTAGAGGTAGTAAACAATGTCTGAAAATTTAGCAAAAATTCACATAAATATAGGACACATATATGTCTCTGTATAAAAATCACCAACGTCCAAATAATTCAACTTAACCAAAAATGACTACTCAACATTTTATGAAAATAAGTGTTAAAACAGAAAATTCCAAGTGAAAGTTCTCCACAATAAAATAAGCTAAAAGTCACTAGATTGCAACTTTAACCAACTCCAACAATCTAGTAACAAAAAGTATTATAGACCTACTGAGAATATGTCAAATAAAAGTTATAAAACTTAACTTGGTTATTAAATGGCAAAGGCAAGCCTACAAACCACTAATTCGGTTCAAATAATCACTAACCGAAAGCACCAAATTGCACATATCACACCACCACCACTATCACGACTTTGGACACCAAAATATGATGAACTTTCTGGAAATAATGAAACAAGAATGAAAATTCATTTTGAAGCACCTTAATTGCTCAAGAAATGAGGCTAAAATCACTATTTCGGTAAACGATTTTTAATCATAAAACCCTCAAAATAAGCAAGACACAAGAGAGGTTGAATTGATATGATTTTGTATGAATAAAATTTGCCTAAAAGGGTTGAGATTTTTGACCAAAATGTTTAGTGATGATTTCTAAGAATTTCCATGAATTATTGAATTTAAATAGTAATTAAAAGACATAAAAATCCATAAATAAATTATGTAAGTCAAGAATGAAGTTAAATCATCTTAACCATTGATAAAAATAACTAAAACCTACTGGGGAAAAATAGTCAAAAGACAAGAGACATGTGTTACCTAATTTTAAGATAAATAATTAAGTAAAAATAATTAATTAAATATTATCATTAAAATAAATGGGAAATACACTAATAAAAGTATAAATCATGAAATTGGTTAAATAATCACAACCAATGATGAAAGTGACTAAAACCTACTGGAATAAAATCATTTTAAGTCAAAGAACAAATGTCATATAAATTAGAAATAATTAAGTAAGTGAAAATCACTAATAAATAACTATTTTTAAATTAATATAAAAATTACATAAATAAATATATATATCACAATATTCTAAGTTAAAAGGCATAATAATCAGAATATAACCCAAATATAATTAGCCACGAATTATAAAGGCAAGTGAGGTACTTGAAAGTATTTTTAAAGAATTATTTGGTTAATAAATCAAGAAAATGAATAAATAATTAATTAAATAATATTAAATTAAATAAATAATTAATTAAATAATATTAAATTAAATAAATAATTATAAATCAGAAAGTATTCATAAATATTAATATTATGAAGTTACTAATGTCAAATATTATAATCAAGCAAAGCACACAATGGGAACCATGATAATCAAAGGCAAGTTACCGAAATTCTGACAACTTATAACTACATGTATAATGAAAGTGACCCTTTTACACCAACACTCTCTACAACCAAAAAGATGCAAATATTAACAATATACTTGGATCCCAAAATTTATGACAACATAATGAAAGTGGCATTTCTTAGTGATGGCTTAAGATAGGAACTTACGTATATTAGTCCTATCGTAGGGATAGTCTTGGCTTGAAGTGAGATTGAGGAATATGATGGATATATGACCAAGGAAGCGATAGATGGGAAGTACCCATTTTGGATAAGTGAATATAATATGCGGCATATCAAGGTGAGTCATAGCCCCCTTTCAAACTCTTTTATATGTTTTACTTTCGGGGTGAAAAGCATGATTAATTAAAATGACCTTCTCTTATGAATTGATTCATTGAAATAATGATAATGATATGGGAATTATATTGTATGTTCAACGTGTTATATGTTATATGATGAGCTTGAGTACTGTCAAACGGTGGTCCCCTGTACACTACTATTAACTCATTTGAGGCCTGTAGTTAGAGGGTTGCGCAACTAGGACTTGTCCCCTCATCCACTATTATAGGTAACGGTGGGATGTTTGGTCTGCCTTGGTGGCCACCTTCATCGCCAGTCTGGCCTCGCGGTGCTCTAACTACTATATATTTATGGGCGTCTCCATGGCACGACCCTTGGTTATCTTTATGCACGTGATTGACAGCATGTGCTTATCATTATCTTATCATTTGGGACATTATATCTGATTATTGGGACATAACCGGTCTTAGTAGTGGCTCAAGATCTATCTCATCAAATTATGTCATGGTAGTCTTACCATTGACCAAGAGGTATTGATATTATTATGGATGGAAATTGTGGATTGAACATACGGTTTGGGTATTGGACCTTATATGGAATTTCGAAAGTTGTTGAAATTGGCGATATTGAAGTATTGATGACCGAATGGTTTTGGTATGATGAATGATTAATCGATAATATATTTTCCAAGTTGGTTTTGAAATGGATATGTAACGAGGTTACTTAAAAACCTATGCACTCACCAACTACGTTTTCGTAGTTGACACTTTTTCTTCATGCTTTTCAGGACTTAGCATAAGCTTTGAGGAATTATATGCATCATGATTGTTTGCATTGCACTTTGGAGTCAAAGACCAAACCTTGTGACGGGCAACGGAATCCGCCTTGATCATTGTAGTATATCATCTCATGTATTTGTTATTTGTTTCGTGGACTCAATATCCAAGTATGGTAGACGTATTGTACTTGGAAATTGGTTCACATGCTTGTGCATTGTAAAATTATTTTTATCAAATAAAGCTATGGTGAATGTTATTTATAATCCTTTGTTTTGAATACTCGACTTTCTGTACATCTCATCATTCCGCCGTGGTTGGGGTGTTACAAGTAAGTTAGCAATTGGACCGCCTCATGGACGATGTGTTTATTTGTTGCATGTTGGGCTAGTAACGCAAACATTTGATCTTTTGATTGTGAATTTGGTTATGTAATGTTTATTAAACGTCCACTTGAACTTGTAACCTTTTGAAATTGAATGGCAATTGAAACTTTATGTTGATGTTTTATACTTAAATCTTTTGTACCATGTCGTTCTGTGGCATCTCGTGTTTCCGCTATAGTCGGGGTGTTACAATAACCGGTAGATGTAAAGGTTTACAAGGTTTAGCACGCGACATTATAAGACCAAAAGATCCGACCTTTCAGACTGTACCGCCTCAAATCTTAAACGACAAAAGATACATGCCATATTTCAAGGTATTGAATTGATTATGAATACCAGCTACTTTTGTATTATGTTATTTATCTAATGTTTGAATTACATTTAGGATTGCATTGGATGTATTGATGGTACACACATAAGGGCCTGCATCCCAGAGAGTAAACAACTACCTTATATTGGTAGAAAAGGAGTACCTACTTTTAATGTGATGGCAACATGTGATTTCAATATGTGTTTCACGTTTGTATCAATCGGATGGGAAGGATCAGCGCATGACACGCGTGTGTTTCTTGACGCGACCCAAACTCGTAAATTTAACTTCCCGCACCCACCTGAAGGTAAATATACACATCTTTGAAATAATTGTTGCATGTCACTTTCAATAAATTCCAACACATTTTGTTTTTTAATCCCTTTATCAGGTAGATATTATTTGGTTGATAAAGGATATCCAGACAGAAAGGGATATCTTGTTCCATATTCCAAGACAAGATACCATCAATCTCAATTTCAAAGAGAGCCCCCGAATAATATGCAAGAAGCTTTTAACCGTTCACATTCATCTTTACGAAGTTATATTGAGAGGTCATTCGGAATTTTAAAGAAGCGATTTAAGATACTAGGTGAAATGCCCAAGTATAGTGTGCAAACACAAATTGATATTATTATGGCTACATTTGCGTTGCATAACTATATTCGTAATTCTCAAGAAGACATCTTGTTTGCTACAATGGAACAATATCCAAATTACATACCACGAGATGAACTACATGATGTTAGTAACCGTGACACAAGCATTGACGGTGTATCCGGGGGAAGAAACAATGAGATGAAACAAGTTCGTAACAACATTGCTACTCTGATATGGAATGCACGTCATTAGTGATTAGTAATATTATATTATGTTTTCGAGTGTTTGTAAACGATTATGTTTTACTTTGTTAAAATGACCATGCGATATTTAATTATGAAAGAAATTATATGTATGTCTATTTTTGTCATTTTACATATATTGTAAACAGCTACAGCTACTCTGCCAAACACCTAAATTTATCTTACAGCTACAGCATCCAGCTTTTAGTTACAGCTACCAGCTTTCAGCTACCAGCTAACAGCTACCAGCTAGCAGCTAGTTTTACCAAACACACCCTTAGTCCCTAAAAGTTTTATTTGTTTGATATATGTGTTTAAAAGTAGTAATTTTTTATTTATAATGAGTTTATGTTTTAATTTTATATAGTTTTTAATTTAATGTATTAAAACTAAATACAATAAAAAAGAAGTTATATAGTATTAAAAATAAATGAAAAAGAAATGATAAGGTGAGATTTGGGAAGTTTGGTGAAAGTGGCGTTAGTGATTTGGGGAAATTTGATGAAGTTTGTGAAAAATTTAGGTGGAAGATTTCTATTGGATAGTGATGAGGTGGAAATTTGATAAAGTTTGGAGAAGGACTAAGGAGTGACCACTCCCTCCCCTTTATCATCATACAAATTTTTTTTATAAAAGACAAACATTTTTGAATTAATTTTTGGTTTTGGTCCCGTTGACAAAAAACGGGTCGGGTTTAGTATAAACCGGGTTTTGTACACCATTATCTGCACCACAAAGAATAGCTACCAAGTTCAGTGTGGCAGTGAACTGGAACCTCATAGCTTACTTGGCGAAGTCCAGATACTATGATGATTTAATAAAAAAGTTGTTTAATTGGTTGGTTTTTTTCTTATAGTTGTCATTTATGTGTTACAAAATGAAGCTACAAGTATTTTCCACCATTGAAAATTACACTGCATCCAACCACAAAGAAAAAAAAAAAACTCATCTATCTTAAAGTATAAAAACAACTAACTATCATTCATTGTATTTTGTCAAATACAGGGCATTAGAGTCCTTTCTATCGGTTCTTTGCCAAGGTTACTACATATTCAATAGTCAAATATATATCTGTTGCAGGGAAAACATGTTTTTTTACCCATCCCCTCCTTCCTTACATATGTCAAAGACTAAAAGGGTGTCTAGCATCGTATATTCGTTAGATTTGGGGATTCTTGTCTTTTCAAATCGTATCTCTTGATTCTTCTCCGAAAGGGGAATCAATAACTTTCGAACAGCAAACTCCTCCAAATTCTTGTGCGGCAGTTTTGAAATACTTGATCCGGTTTCCAAGTCAACTAAGGCCACAAATTCATGAAATTCTTTGGTATTTGGCTAGTGAATGGCTTCACATTTGGCGGCATATGATTAGACCCCTCCATTGTTGTCCACGTCACTATTTGAAGAGCTATCTTGAAACCCCTGAGAAGAAGTGTATCTATTGCTTGAACAATCCCTTTTGGATTGTTTCCGTTTGTTATGTCCAGTCGATGAGTCCTGCACAAAAATGGAATTTGAACTATGTATATATGTCATATATACCTCTTTTTTAGAAGGAAAAACTAGAGTTTTACCTGACCAGATCTTGACCCTGGGGTTTTAAGTTCTAATTCTGTTGCCACATCGACAGCATTATCACCTCTTTCATCATTGCTACCCCTAAACCGAACAGAGGAATTGCTTCTACATTCTTGTTTGCTTGAACTATATGAGGTATGTTCATATACAGGAATTGACTGATTAATGTGGGCGTTGGCTGGGTTGGGATATGGAAGAAAAGCCTGTGAGGAAGTAGGAACCGCACCAGGCATATTATGATTTGTGAAAATTGGAAAAAGTTGCATTGGGACAGGGACCGAGGGGACAGGTAAAGCAACAGGAAATGAGTAGGGTGGTGGCGTTGCAACTGAAGAATGGTCACCTACACCCCATGGGACCAAAACCCCGATTCTTTGCTGATATTGTGCCTTGAGATTTTCTATATCGGATTTCAGAGACATTTTCTCCTCTTTGAGTTCATTTTTTTCCTGTGTAAGCTGTATCAAACAATGTCGCCCACTTAAGTAAATTATATCTTAAAACTAGCGGATGTAGTTGTGATATTTACGGTAATGACACATTACCTCACATGATTCTTCAGCTAGTTCTGCATATTCGGCTTTTAATTTGTTCACTTCAGCTGTTAGATCCTTAAGCACTTGGATGGTGTCCACAACGATACTGGCTTTGTCGTTTCTGGGTCTTTCTGGATCTGGTTATTGTAATGAGATACAAATACAATTAAACAATGTCTATTTTTCAACCTCTACATTTGCACGCTACATTTCAGTTTTATAAAAGCTGCAAGTCGACACGAAGATCCAACTCATGTACTAATTGAAATGAATTAGTGTTTTCTTATTGTAAAACAAACTTATAGTATAGTCCAGCAATGAATTTTTTCAATGTATTAACCAGATAACTATTATTGATTATTGCTGTGAAAAAAAGTGTATGACATTACACTTTCTTATTAAGTTATTTACCTAGTAAGTTTCCCAACTCAGTGAATTGCTCATTTAGTCTGTCTCTCCGCAATTTTTCACGGTCGGCCTTCTGAACTTTTCTAGCACCATTTGCATCGTTTACTACCACTTCAATCATCTCCCTGCTAGGAAACCAAAACATGCTAGATAAGGTGATATACATAACAGCTACCATCTAACTAACCACTAAACAACCAGATGAAAGACATTGATAATCACCATTTAAGAAATGCATACTTATAATAGTACAGTAATATGAAAATATCAACTATGATATACAAAGGCGGTCTCCTTACCCTTGGGTAGAGGAATGATTGTCTACTTCTCACCTCCCCCATACGGCTTTTGACGGGATTGGGCATTGGTGGTGGTGTTGTAGTATTATACAGAGGCATACATGAGAAATAAATCAACATAAAAAAAAATGTTTCTTATCTATAGTTCGATAGATATGTTGCTATAAACCTGTATACATCCTTATTTCTATAAACCAAAAGTATATATTGTGCGTTGACATATGCATAAGAGCATCATGGAGGATGACCAAGGATCGCCACATCACTTTCCTCATCACGAAGGATGATACTCAAAAGACATGATGAAAATTTCCTTTGGCTAGTCCTTGGGGAATGGTCGATTGGTACCCAAAGGGCACACGAGGTTAAGGCTTTTTCCACCATTCCAAACCTTTTGTGAAATAGTTGTCTCGAGTTTTAATGGGGCCTAAATCATACCTATAAAATGAGGTCTTTTCAATTAGAAAATGTTGTTAAAACTAATTTATTTACCTTTCTATGATATGATATACTAGCTTTTTACCAATGTGGCGTCGGGGATCGGGGTGTTCCGTGCAATCTCCATCTTTTACCAAATCTTAATCGTGGAAATTAGCATTTGTAAAACCCCTAAATTTTGATATACAACAACTTCTATCGACTGACACAACAAATCGACATAATTGGACAAAAATAATTTAACGGTCTCAAAAGAAGAAATTAAAATCATAAACCCTTACAAATAAATGAATAATGTAAGAGCCTAAAACGCTTTATATCTCATAACTAATCATTAACACCAACATATAGCATTATAGCAACCATATCAACACACATATACATATTATATATTATATACATGTATACATATATATCATAAGTACAAATAAACCTGTGGTCATTGAGAATATATTGATGTTGTTGTTGTTGATGATGATAAACTTCGAGCTTGGGTTTCCACTGATCCATTAATAAACTTAACTGCTTTAACCACCACAAAATAGACGACAGTATGGGAATTTATATTATGTTTTTTTTGTTCTTGTGGGTTTTAATTGAAATTATTATGAGCTATTACCATTAGAAAATAAATATATATAAATAAAATGTATAAAGATGATGAACGAATGAATGAATGAAGAAGGGGAAGTGTGTCATGAGGCATTTTGTGTTGGCAAGGAAATGGACACCACCAGGATTCCATTGCTGTTGGGATTCCATGTTTGTTTTTCTTTCTTTTTCATATAGAAATACATTACTTTTTCTAAACATGTGTCCTAAATTTCATTTGATAACACATGACACATGTTTTTTTTTCATGTGTGGTCCGGGACTCCGGGGAGGGGATGCGGGGGCATGTTCTAATTCCAATTCCAATTCCAATTCCAATTCCAATTCCAATTCCAATTCCAATTCCAATTCCAATTCCAATTCCAATTCCAATTCCAATTCCAATTCCAATTCCAATTCCAATTCCAATTCCAATTCCAATTCCAATTCCAATTCCAATTCCAATTCCAATTCCAATTCCAATTCCAATTCCAATTCCAATTCCAATTCCAATTCCAATTCCAATTCCAATTCCAATTCCAATTCCAATTCCAATTCCAATTCCAATTCCAATTCCAATTCCAATTCCAATTCCAATTCCAATTCCAATTCCAATTCCAATTCCAATTCCAATTCCAATTCCAATTCCAATTCCAATTCCAATTCCAATTCCAATTCCAATTCCAATTCCAATTCCAATTCCAATTCCAATTCCAATTCCAATTCCAATTCCAATTCCAATTCCAATTCCAATTCCAATTCCAATTCCAATTCCAATTCCAATTCCAATTCCAATTCCAATTCCAATTCCAATTCCAATTCCAATTCCAATTCCAATTCCAATTCCAATTCCAATTCCAATTCCAATTCCAATTCCAATTCCAATTCCAATTCCAATTCCAATTCCAATTCCAATTCCAATTCCAATTCCAATTCCAATTCCAATTCCAATTCCAATTCCAATTCCAATTCCAATTCCAATTCCAATTCCAATTCCAATTCCAATTCCAATTCCAATTCCAATTCCAATTCCAATTCCAATTCCAATTCCAATTCCAATTCCAATTCCAATTCCAATTCCAATTCCAATTCCAATTCCAATTCCAATTCCAATTCCAATTCCAATTCCAATTCCAATTCCAATTCCAATTCCAATTCCAATTCCAATTCCAATTCCAATTCCAATTCCAATTCCAATTCCAATTCCAATTCCAATTCCAATTCCAATTCCAATTCCAATTCCAATTCCAATTCCAATTCCAATTCCAATTCCAATTCCAATTCCAATTCCAATTCCAATTCCAATTCCAATTCCAATTCCAATTCCAATTCCAATTCCAATTCCAATTCCAATTCCAATTCCAATTCCAATTCCAATTCCAATTCCAATTCCAATTCCAATTCCAATTCCAATTCCAATTCCAATTCCAATTCCAATTCCAATTCCAATTCCAATTCCAATTCCAATTCCAATTCCAATTCCAATTCCAATTCCAATTCCAATTCCAATTCCAATTCCAATTCCAATTCCAATTCCAATTCCAATTCCAATTCCAATTCCAATTCCAATTCCAATTCCAATTCCAATTCCAATTCCAATTCCAATTCCAATTCCAATTCCAATTCCAATTCCAATTCCAATTCCAATTCCAATTCCAATTCCAATTCCAATTCCAATTCCAATTCCAATTCCAATTCCAATTCCAATTCCAATTCCAATTCCAATTCCAATTCCAATTCCAATTCCAATTCCAATTCCAATTCCAATTCCAATTCCAATTCCAATTCCAATTCCAATTCCAATTCCAATTCCAATTCCAATTCCAATTCCAATTCCAATTCCAATTCCAATTCCAATTCCAATTCCAATTCCAATTCCAATTCCAATTCCAATTCCAATTCCAATTCCAATTCCAATTCCAATTCCAATTCCAATTCCAATTCCAATTCCAATTCCAATTCCAATTCCAATTCCAATTCCAATTCCAATTCCAATTCCAATTCCAATTCCAATTCCAATTCCAATTCCAATTCCAATTCCAATTCCAATTCCAATTCCAATTCCAATTCCAATTCCAATTCCAATTCCAATTCCAATTCCAATTCCAATTCCAATTCCAATTCCAATTCCAATTCCAATTCCAATTCCAATTCCAATTCCAATTCCAATTCCAATTCCAATTCCAATTCCAATTCCAATTCCAATTCCAATTCCAATTCCAATTCCAATTCCAATTCCAATTCCAATTCCAATTCCAATTCCAATTCCAATTCCAATTCCAATTCCAATTCCAATTCCAATTCCAATTCCAATTCCAATTCCAATTCCAATTCCAATTCCAATTCCAATTCCAATTCCAATTCCAATTCCAATTCCAATTCCAATTCCAATTCCAATTCCAATTCCAATTCCAATTCCAATTCCAATTCCAATTCCAATTCCAATTCCAATTCCAATTCCAATTCCAATTCCAATTCCAATTCCAATTCCAATTCCAATTCCAATTCCAATTCCAATTCCAATTCCAATTCCAATTCCAATTCCAATTCCAATTCCAATTCCAATTCCAATTCCAATTCCAATTCCAATTCCAATTCCAATTCCAATTCCAATTCCAATTCCAATTCCAATTCCAATTCCAATTCCAATTCCAATTCCAATTCCAATTCCAATTCCAATTCCAATTCCAATTCCAATTCCAATTCCAATTCCAATTCCAATTCCAATTCCAATTCCAATTCCAATTCCAATTCCAATTCCAATTCCAATTCCAATTCCAATTCCAATTCCAATTCCAATTCCAATTCCAATTCCAATTCCAATTCCAATTCCAATTCCAATTCCAATTCCAATTCCAATTCCAATTCCAATTCCAATTCCAATTCCAATTCCAATTCCAATTCCAATTCCAATTCCAATTCCAATTCCAATTCCAATTCCAATTCCAATTCCAATTCCAATTCCAATTCCAATTCCAATTCCAATTCCAATTCCAATTCCAATTCCAATTCCAATTCCAATTCCAATTCCAATTCCAATTCCAATTCCAATTCCAATTCCAATTCCAATTCCAATTCCAATTCCAATTCCAATTCCAATTCCAATTCCAATTCCAATTCCAATTCCAATTCCAATTCCAATTCCAATTCCAATTCCAATTCCAATTCCAATTCCAATTCCAATTCCAATTCCAATTCCAATTCCAATTCCAATTCCAATTCCAATTCCAATTCCAATTCCAATTCCAATTCCAATTCCAATTCCAATTCCAATTCCAATTCCAATTCCAATTCCAATTCCAATTCCAATTAATTCATAGCAATTCCATTCATACATTCAAAAACATTGCATCTTCTGAAAGAGGATATATATACTATATGGTCTGAGAATTTAAGATTTGTAAGTTTAAGATTTTTAAGTTGTTAAAACAACATATATAATTGTGTTGGTGATGTAGTTCGGAGCATGATTCATTGATTTGCTTCATCTTTATAAAATAAAACAACTTGATCTATACATAATAATAATAATAATGAAAAAAAACGTCAGTATGCATTAAAAAAAGTGTCATTTCCATTCCTCAAAATAATCTAATCAAACAAGAGAAAGTGATTTACTTTTCATTTCTTTAGTTATACCAAACAAATGAATCATTCTCATTTTCTTCATTCCATTCTCTTTCCATTCTCTTTCATTCACATGTACCAAACACCCCCTAGATGCTTTAAGTTTGTAAATTTGTGCATATGTACTTTGTGGCTTACTAGCGATTTGCTAGTAGTCTGTTAATATGATATCTGCCTTTCAAAAAAAAAAACACATGACACATGTGTAAGGGAATATTTTCATCAACTTCTAAATTATTACATTATCATTATCTAATTAATCATTTTATTTTATTTTAAACATCACCAAAATAATCGCACAATTTTCACCAAACTTCGTCAAACTTTTCTGACTTTTACATTATTTTTTTATTTTATTTATTCTTAATACATAAAATCAAAAATATATAAAATAAAAACATAACATTTCATTAAAAATAAAAAGTAAACATTACAACACACGTAAAAAACAAAACGAAAAATAATAGTTTAAAATGGTAAAAATGTAGTGTATTTAAAAGGAAAAAGGTTTAAGAAAATCAAGAATTTTTTTTTTTTAAAAAAAGTTTGAACAGTCATAATTTAGACAGCTAATGGGCCCCACACGCACGTCCTCATCTCCATTTTCCCCGGTGTTACTCACCAAATTCCTTCACCAAATCTGAACATCGATCCACCAGCGGCGGTGCTATCGCCCGACGTCGGTTGGTAAACTCGGAACACCAAATCCACCTCCCCCACCCCTAACAATAATTATTATTTAATAGAGTCACCATGAAAGACTAAGAGCCATCTGGGCATCTCCAATGGCTTTCATAAGCCCGAACTACCATTTAATAACAATTCAACAAATTATTCTAAAATCCTAAATAAATATACTAAACTTATTTTGCTTATAACATAACGTATCAATTTAGTTTATCCATACCATTCATATTCAATTAAAAACACAATATATTTTTAATAACAAAACATTATATTAAATTTATAAAACTTTGTAATAATTATCAAAACACGAATATAATAACAAAAATACTAGTACATAAAAAAGTCAATATATTTTTGATAACAAAGCATTATATTAAATTTATAAAACATTATAATAAATATCAAAACACTAATATAATAACAAAAATACTATTACATAAAAAAGTTACCAATACATTAAGACATTAAAAATACTAATAATACATAAAAAACTACATGTTATTTAAAGACATTCATACATTTTAAAAAGACATAGAAACATTAAAAATACTAATACACTAAAAAAATTTACACATATATTCAAAACATAAAAAAACACTACAAAAAAATACATTCATACATTAAAAAAGCGTTATAGCTAAGAGCGCGTTTGGTTCACAGAATATTTTTGGAAGGAATGGAATCTGTCAAAGGAATTGGAATCTGAAGGAATGGAATTTGACGGAATGTTTTTGATTCTTTGAAGATTCAAGTGAGGGACGGAATGAAATTCCTTCCCCCATCCCCAAGGAATGGAGATTCCATCAAATGAAGGAATGTTTACATTCCAATGGAATGTGATTCCTCCATCTTTAACCAACCAAACACGCTAAGGAATGGAATTCAATTCCAATTCCATCAGATTCCATCAAATTCTGTGAACCAAACGCGACCTAAGTTTATAATAATCGGTCCTCATGTATACATGATGGTCATTCACAAGATTTCCATATTTTATTTCAATTGTTTTTCACGTTCAATATAACTCATTTTAAGAATAAGTTCTTTTTTTCAAGCGAGGCTAAACCGAATAAGACTTGCTCATTTATGTTGGCTTGATCATTTATGCGTTCAAACAAACTTAACATAGACCCCGCCAAACCCAACCCAAGTTCTTTCCCTAAGGCTAAACAGAGTGAGGCGCTCCAAACGGCGAACCAAGCAGGTTTTGCCTGCTAGTTGCCGGGAACACCACCCCGGGTGTGCGATCCCCTCTTCCGATCCCTCTTACTCTTCTTCATTTTTATGTCATGTCTCTTTTTTATATTCTTTTTCTTTAAATATTACTATCAACCAATCATTATAAACCATTTATTAAAAGTCTTAGGCCGGTACCAACCCCGGCGTGGGGTGCTCGGCGTGGGTTGTTCATCCTCTTCATGCGTTGGCACAAAGCTCGGCGTGCCCTCTTCCTTGAACACCTCTTCCCCACACCGCCGAGTGAGGAAGAGCGGTTGTGGGGTTGGTTTGTGTACTTTTGGTTGTTTTTTTTTATTTTTTAAACGGGTATTAAAAAAAAAACCCACCTTATTTAAAATACCATTATCAAACTAAACAAACACATTCTATTATTAAACAAACACATTACATTACTTAAAAGATAACACATAATTAAAAAGACAGTACTTGATAAAAACACGAAATACATAATAATGATACGATTACTCTTCATCGTCATCATCTTTGATTGACATTTTTCCTAAGCCACGGTAAGCGCTTTCGTCGAGCCACCACTTGTCGTGTTGCGGATATTTGACTTCATCCGTTGTTTTGTCTTCTCCGCAATTGTCGTGGTACGATTCGGCCCAAGTGCATTGGTCACCCGGCCTCAAAAACATTACGGACCACCCTCTTGACCCTATTGATCTCATCCTGCAGAAACAAAGAATATGTCTCTTCGTGTTTCGAGACCTTGCGGCCTGGTGCTTGTATTGCCTCAACCTGTTGCTCGCATTGTCGCCTTTTCTCCCGTAGGTATCATAATGTAACACCCCAACTAAGGCGGAACGTTGAGATGTACAGAAAGTCGAGTATTCAAAACAAAGGATAACAGATAACATTCACCATAGCGTTATTGAATAAAAATAATTTTACAATGCACAAGCATGTGAACCAATTCCCAAGTACAATACGTCTACCATACTTGGATATTGGGTCCACGAAACAAATAACAAATACATGAGATGGTATACTACAATGATCAGGGCGGATTCCATTGCCCGTCACAAGGTTTGATCTTTGACTCCAAAGTGCAATGCAAACAATCATGATGCATATAATTCCTCAAAGCTTACGCTAATTCCTGAAAAGCATGAAGAAAAAGTGTCAACTACGAAAACGTAGTTGGTGAGTGCATAGGTTTGCAAGTAACCCATCGTTACATATCCATTTCAAAGAGTTGAGAAAATCCATGGTAAATTATAAAGTTTTCATTTGTCACATTTATCGTGAGAGAAAAATATATCAATCGATTGATCATTCATCATACCAAAACCATTCGGTCATCAATGTTTCGATATCGCCAATTTCAACAACTTTCAAGACTCCATATAAGGTCCAATACCCAAACCGTATGTTCAAACCACAATTTCCATCCATAATAATATCAATACCTCTTGGTCAATGGTAAGACTACCATGACATAATTTGATGAGATTGCTCTTGAGCCACTACTAAGACCGGTTATGTCCCAATAATCAATATATAATGTCCCAAATGATAAGATAATGATAAGCACATGCTGTCAATCACGTGCATAAAGATAACCAAGGGTCGTGCCATGGAGACGCCCATAAATATATAGTAGTTAGAGCACCGCGAGGCCAGACTGGCGATGAAGGTGGCCACCAAGGCAGACCAAACATCCCACCGTTACCTATAATAGTGGATGAGGGGACAAGTCCTAGTTATAAATTATGAATAATTTCATTTGAATTATCTACTGATATAGATGCTCTTTAATTTATAATTTCATGTTTTATACTTTTATTTGTGCATTTTTCATTTATTTTAATGATAATACTTAATTAATTGTTTTTACTAAATTATTTATTTATTTATTTATTTATTTATTTATTTATTTATTTATTTATTTATTTATTTATTTATTTATTTATTTATTTATTTATTTATTTATTTATTTATTTATTTATTTATTTATTTATTTATTTATTTATTTATTTATTTATTTATTTATTTATTTATTTATTTATTTATTTATTTATTTATTTATTTATTTATTTATTTATTTATTTATTTATTTATTTATTTATTTATTTATTTATTTATTTATTTATTTATTTATTTATTTATTTATTTATTTATTTATTTATTTATTTATTTATTTATTTATTTATTTATTTATTTATTTATTTATTTATTTATTTATTTATTTATTTATTTATTTATTTATTTATTTATTTATTTATTTATTTATTTATTTATTTATTTATTTATTTATTTATTTATTTATTTATTTATTTATTTATTTATTTATTTATTTATTTATTTATTTATTTATTTATTTATTTATTTATTTATTTATTTATTTATTTATTTATTTATTTATTTATTTATTTATTTATTTATTTATTTATTTATTTATTTATTTATTTATTTATTTATTTATTTATTTATTTATTTATTTATTTATTTATTTATTTATTTATTTATTTAGTTAACGTGGCGTGATTGTTAGTAAATATTTATTTATTTATTATTTATTTATTTATATTTATAATTTATATTTTTAATTATTTATTGATTTATTTATTTTTTATTTATTTATTTATTTATTTATTTATTTAATTAATTATTTATTCATTTTCTTGATTTATATAATTTATTTATTTAATATTTATTTAATTTAATATTATTTAATTAATTATTTATTCATTTTCTTGATTTATTAACCAAATAATTCTTTAAAAGTACTTTTAAGTACCTCCCTTGCCTTTATAATTTGTGGCTAATTATATTTGGGTTATATTCTGATTATTATGCTTTTTAACTTAAAATATTGTGATATATATATTTATTTATGAAATTTCTCTATTAATTTAAAAATAGTTATTAATTGGTGATTTTCACTTACTTAATTATTTCTAAATTATATGACATTTGTTCTTTGACTTGAAATGATTTTACTCCAGTAGGTTTTAGTCACTTTCATTATACATGTAGTCATAAGTTGTTAGAATTTCGGTAGCTTGCCTTTGATTATCATGGTTCCCATTGTGTGCTTTGCTTGATTATAATATTTGACATTAGTAACTTCATAATATTAATATTTATGAAAAATTTCTGATTTATAACTATTTATTTAATTTAATATTATTTAATTAATTATTTATTCATTTTCTTGATTTATTAACCAAATAATTCTTTAAAAGTACTTTTAAGTACCTCCCTTGCCTTTATAATTTGTGGCTAATTATATTTGGGTTATATTCTGATTATTATGCTTTTTAACTTAAAATATTGTGATATATATATTTATTTATGAAATTTCTCTATTAATTTAAAAATAGTTATTAATTGGTGATTTTCACTTACTTAATTATTTCTAAATTATATGACATTTGTTCTTTGACTTGAAATGATTTTACTCCAGTAGGTTTTAGTCACTTTCATCATTGGTTGTGATTATTTAACCAATTTCATGATTTATATAATTTATTTATTTATTTATTTCCTTTTTAATTATCATTTAAATTTAATAATTAATAGAAATTCTTAGAAATCACCACATAACTTTTTGGCTAAATATCTCAGCCCTTTTTTGGCAACTTTTATCATGGGAAAGATCATATCAAATCAACTTCTCTTGTGTCTTGCTCATTTAGAGGATTCTAAGCTTATAAATCGTTTACCGAAATAGTGATTTTAGTCTCATTTTCCAAGCAATTCAAATGCGTCAAAATGGATTTTTATCCTTATTTCATTATTTCCAGAATTTTCATTATATTTTGGTGTCTTAATTCGTGATAGTGGTGGTGGTGTGATATGTGCAAATTAAAGCTTTCGGTTATTGCTTGTATGAACCGAATTAGTGATTTGTAGGCTTGTCTTTGCCACTTAATAACCAAGTTAAGTTTTATAATTTTTATTTGACATATTCTCAGTAGGTTTATAATACTTTTTGTTACGAGATTGTTGGAGTTGATTAAAATTGCAATCTAGTGACTTTTAGCTTATTTTGTTGTGAAGAACTTTTACTTGGAATTTTCTGTTTTAACACTTATTTTCATGAAATGTTGAGTAGTCATTTTTGGTTAAGTTGAATTATTTGGGAGATGGTGATTTTTATACAGAGACATATATGTGTCCTATATTTATGTGAATTTTTGCTAAATTTTTAGACATTGTTTACTACCTCTAAAAATTACCAAACCAAAACTGGTCAGAACAAGAGCTGCTGTGCGACTCAAAATATTTTATAAAAGATTTCTATGATGGACATTTAAGAAAAATCTCCCAATTTTATTTTAACTTAGGGACACTTTGAACTCAGTTCACACCAAGTTTAAACTTCTGAAACTTATTAGTTAAGGAATTAAAAATCGTCAAAGTTGACTCAACATTAAGACAAAAATCCAGTTTTGACCACTTTTGGTAGAAAAATCATATCTTTTGTTTGGTTCATTATTTTTAAGTGATTCCAGTTGGAGCTTAAACTTAACTCTTTTATCTACAACTTTTATTTTGAAAGTTTTGCTTGAAACGGTACTCACATGTTCAGTTTATCCGTTCAAATACAGAAGAATGATTCTGTCAGAAAGGGTTTGGGTCCAAACAACTCACCAATGACTTAGTTTGCTTATCTTACACTCTTAATCACCTCTCACATGTTTGTTGTTCACTTTTGTGTTATTTTAACATCAGATATGCAGATTATTAATAATTTCAAGATCATCAATCATCAACTAAAACTGAATTTATACAAAACTTAATCATTAAACTTAGTTCTTGCAAAAACATCTCTTGATCATCCTAAAAACAACATGCATGTAAAGATCTTGTATTTTCTCAACATGCAATGCATTATTTACTTACAAAACACATATTTACTGATAGTCAAACTCAAAAACATTAATGGATCATTGAAAAATTTATAGATAAAGATGTATTGAAATCGGTTTTGAGGGAACAACCTTAGATGGGTCGAATATGGTGGTGATGGGGCTGATTTTTGAGACTTGTGACCACCCAATCGGCTTCATGCATGACTCTCAATGATAAATCAACAAGAAGGTTTATTATTACAATAGTTTAGATTAATTTGAGTTCCATTTTGGCTTGCATGTGGCTCGAAATCAAGAAGGAATAGGGCTGTTCGGACAGCCTCCTGGTCGAGAGTTTTGAGGCTGTTGGGGGCTGATTTCGCATCATCATCCATGCTCCAACCCTTCATGGCTTTGCTCCTTACATTATTGAAATGATTACTTGTTTGTTTGATGATTTATTGTTGAGTTTTAGGGGTGTTTTTGCCCCCTTTTTCTGCCGAAAATGAAAAGAGAAAGAGATAGAGAAGAGAGCATTTTCTTGGAGGAATATGTGTTGTGTGTGTAAATTATGAGAGGGTGTTTGTGTTCCCTAGCCCTTATCACGTGATGAGGGAGCAAGAAGGGAGTTGGGGGCAGGTTTATTGGCTTGAAGGGGTGGTGGAGTGATATCCATTGGCTAGGAGGTGTGGTGTGTGGTGATGAGTTTGAATTTGGTTCCTAACTTGGTCTAGGTTCACATTATGGGTTGTTTTTGGACAAGTCATGTGTTAGTGGTTTGGTTATGTTATATTTTTGATTGTATAAGTATTGGATGTGTAAATGTTTATATATATATATATATATGTATATATATTTTGTTGTAAGGTCATTTGTTATAGGTTTTATATGTATATGTATATACATGTAGCCGTATGTATGTGTCTGTATACGATTTGTGTTTATAAATTTGTTAGTTAATTCTCAATTATAACTTGTGTATATATTAGACATATATATACTTATTATTATCATTCAAGCACTTTTATATACATATTAATTTATAAATTCATTCTTGAGATAGAAAATTTATTCCCATGACCACATATACTTTAATTGGCTTGGTGATTGAATTGTTGGACATTTTGTAAGGTTTATTAAATTTTGTTACAAGTTGTGAGTCTTACATTATTATTTATTTAACTTGAGTTCTTGAAAAAGAAGTTTTTGGTTTATTGACATTTCATCAAGTTCAATTAGAACTAGTTTATAGATTGAGATTGTCTTGAATGATTATTGTTATTGTTTATGGCATTTCTAAGATAGCTAGTCATTTACGGTATTTCGTTGAACTAGAGGGCAATTATCACTATGCCTTAAATGTTTAGAAGGCCAATTCTCTTAATAAACCTCTAGGGATAGATACCTAGATAAGTCTAAGTAAATTGTCCTAGTCAGAAATTGAGGGTTGTTACAGAGAGGTCAGTTTGAAGGAGAGTGTCCTCTTTGATATCAGTCATGATTCGTGTTTTCATCTCATCTTCGGTCAGACGAGGTCGGTGAACATTCTTTTTTAATGATGAGGACGCCATTTGGTTAGAAAGAGTGAGTGAGTTTGTAGAAAAATGAAAATTGGAATGATGATGAAACTGAATTGTGCTCTGGGTTGGTATTTATAGAGTGACAATCCAACATCAACTGTCAATCAAAACGGAGTATCATGGCTGATATCAATCAATCAATCAATCAATCAAACAAACAATCATTCAATCAATAAATCAATCAATCACATATGTACACTTTTCAGCCCTAATCTCAATCAATCAATCAATCAATCAATCAATCAATCAATCAATCAATCAATCAATCAATCAATCAATCAATCAATCAATCAATCAATCAATCAATCAATCAATCAATCAATCAATCAATCAATCAATCAATCAATCAATCAATCAATCAATCAATCAATCAATCAATCAATCAATCAATCAATCAATCAATCAATCAATCAATCAATCAATCAATCAATCAATCAATCAATCAATCAATCAATCAATCAATCAATCAATCAATCAATCAATCAATCAATCAATCAATCAATCAATCAATCAATCAATCAATCAATCAATCAATCAATCAATCAATCAATCAATCAATCAATCAATCAATCAATCAATCAATCAATCAATCAATCAATCAATCAATCAATCAATCAATCAATCAATCAATCAATCAATCAATCAATCAATCAATCAATCAATCAATCAATCAATCAATCAATCAATCAATCAATCAATCAATCAATCAATCAATCAATCAATCAATCAATCAATCAATCAATCAATCAATCAATCAATCAATCAATCAATCAATCAATCAATCAATCAATCAATCAATCAATCAATCAATCAATCAATCAATCAATCAATCAATCAATCAATCAATCAATCAATCAATCAATCAATCAATCAATCAATCAATCAATCAATCAATCAATCAATCAATCAATCAATCAATCAATCAATCAATCAATCAATCAATCAATCAATCAATCAATCAATCAATCAATCAATCAATCAATCAATCAATCAATCAATCAATCAATCAATCAATCAATCAATCAATCAATCAATCAATCAATCAATCAATCAATCAATCAATCAATCAATCAATCAATCAATCAATCAATCAATCAATCAATCAATCAATCAATCAATCAATCAATCAATCAATCAATCAATCAATCAATCAATCAATCAATCAATCAATCAATCAATCAATCAATCAATCAATCAATCAATCAATCAATCAATCAATCAATCAATCAATCAATCAATCAATCAATCAATCAATCAATCAATCAATCAATCAATCAATCAATCAATCAATCAATCAATCAATCAATCAATCAATCAATCAATCAATCAATCAATCAATCAATCAATCAATCAATCAATCAATCAATCAATCAATCAATCAATCAATCAATCAATCAATCAATCAATCAATCAATCAATCAATCAATCAATCAATCAATCAATCAATCAATCAATCAATCAATCAATCAATCAATCAATCAATCAATCAATCAATCAATCAATCAATCAATCAATCAATCAATCAATCAATCAATCAATCAATCAATCAATCAATCAATCAATCAATCAATCAATCAATCAATCAATCAATCAATCAATCAATCAATCAATCAATCAATCAATCAATCAATCAATCAATCAATCAATCAATCAATCAATCAATCAATCAATCAATCAATCAATCAATCAATCAATCAATCAATCAATCAATCAATCAATCAATCAATCAATCAATCAATCAATCAATCAATCAATCAATCAATCAATCAATCAATCAATCAATCAATCAATCAATCAATCAATCAATCAATCAATCAATCAATCAATCAATCAATCAATCAATCAATCAATCAATCAATCAATCAATCAATCAATCAATCAATCAATCAATCAATCAATCAATCAATCAATCAATCAATCAATCAATCAATCAATCAATCAATCAATCAATCAATCAATCAATCAATCAATCAATCAATCAATCAATCAATCAATCAATCAATCAATCAATCAATCAATCAATCAATCAATCAATCAATCAATCAATCAATCAATCAATCAATCAATCAATCAATCAATCAATCAATCAATCAATCAATCAATCAATCAATCAATCAATCAATCAATCAATCAATCAATCAATCAATCAATCAATCAATCAATCAATCAATCAATCAATCAATCAATCAATCAATCAATCAATCAATCAATCAATCAATCAATCAATCAATCAATCAATCAATCAATCAATAACAATCAACAATCAACAACAACAACAACAACAATCAACAACAATCAATCAATCAACAACAACAATCAATCAATCAACAATAACAACAACAACAACAACAATCACATCAATCAATCAACAATCAACAACCAATCAATCAATCAATAAAATCAATCAATCAATCAGGAAACAAAACTATCAAGACAAGAACTGCGAGCTGACGTAGTTACAGCAGACGGATACGAGTCATTCTTTTCTTGCACTCGCTCTGTCGAAAGTGTAAATGTTTTTGGCCGTTTGAGGGACTGAAAGAAGTTGTAGAAAAATGAAAAATGAAATTGAATGGTTTGAGAAAGATAAAAATGAGTTGAAAGAAGTTGATTTGATATGAAATGGCTGTGTGAATTTGAGTATAAATAGGGGTACAAAAAAAAACCAAAAAAAACAAAAATGCCTACTAGCCGTTATTTCCAAAAATTCGAATTAATTTTTGAATTTTTTAAATGAGCAACGGTCATCAGTAAAGCGGGTCCCACATACCGAATATAATAATGAAAGTTTAGGGGTTATTTGGTAATTATATAATTTTGTAAAATATAAAATAAGAAAAATAAAAGTTGAGGAAGAGATGAGAAAGAGGTGAGGAAGAGATAGGGTTGGTAGTAAGTAGGAAGATGTGATTTAAGGAAAATGCTGCTGGACAAAAGACTCCACTCATTTTCCTTTAAGCTACCCCTACCCAACCAATCCCAAATGCCACCTGGCAATTTGAGTTCAATTGTTCGATTGTTCTATTGAGTTGTTGTCCAAACAGAATTTGTGTGATTTGTTCGAGCGTTACTGGACGGTGACCATCCCAGCCTGCTAACAAGAGGCTTTACCTTTAATCTACAAAAATCATGGCGGTTTGATGAATGAACGAATGAAGATAGCAACGTATAACGTGAACGGCCTAAGGCCTCGAATCGCTCAGTACGGTTCTCTCCGCAAACTCCTCGATTCTCTCGATTCCGATATCATCTGCATTCAGGTCCCACTCCCCTTTCCATTTGCTTCCCCTAAACATTACATACATATACATATATACATATTCATTTTCTTTCATTTTTTCTTTCTTATGTTTAAATAAATTAAATAAAATCAATCAATCAATCAGGAAACAAAACTATCAAGACAAGAACTGCGAGCTGACGTAGTTACAGCAGACGGATACGAGTCATTTTTTTCTTGCACTCGCTCTGTCGAAAAAGGCCGAACTGGTTATTCCGGTATGTACACTACCTGTTTGTTAAAATGCCTCAATGACAATATATATTCTTTTATTGTATTACGTTTTTTACTAGCTTTGTAACTTTTCATGCTTTAAGGTGTTGCTACATTTTGCAAAGTGCAATCTGCTTTTTCGACCACTGAAGTTGCACTGCCCCTTGATGCCGAAGAGGGTTTCACGGGTGTTTTAGAGAATGCTAAAGGATTTGGGATTAGAAAACATGGTTCTGTGGCTGGCGTGGAAGGGCTCGAGGGGTTTGCAAGAGACGAGCTTCTTAGGATTGATAGTGAGGGACGTTGTGTTATTACTGATCATGGTCATTTTGGTGAGTGGGATGCTGTTAATTGTTCAAGGAAATTACTTGGGAACTTACGTATTGAACTTTACATCTTTTGCAATTGTATTGTATTTAACAAGAAAAACTAACTTTATGCCTGTTATGAAGAAGAGGTCATGAAGTACATAACAATAGCAACCTTTGAAAGTTCAATACATACAAAAGGAAGTCTTTAAATATGATACATAGAATTTCAAAAAGTGTGAAGTTCACAGGAAATTTCCAATAGTTTGTCTTCAATGTTATGCACCATGTTTTTCACTTTTTTGAGCATTCCTATTAAATTTCAAATTAGACGATTTAAATTTTGTTCATCTCTTAAAATTCTGTACACACTGTTACCGTTGGACACATTACAACATATAAATATGTTCATATTAGGTTAAGTTTCTAAGTTTAGTTTTTTTCATTTTGTTTGGTACTTTTATGTACCTTATAATCATTGGTCAGTAAATAACTAAATACTGTATTACAGTTCTTTTCAACATTTATGGGCCTAGAGCTGCACACGATGATGCTGAAAGAATTGAATTCAAGCTCTCATTTTTCAAGATACTGCAGGTAACATATGGCCTACATGTTATCTAGATTTTATTGTCTTTTTTCTACACACCTAGGTCCCATGGTCTATTAATTAGGCGTTCTGAAGGTTTCAGAAGAGACCCGGGTTCTAACTTCTCTAGGTAACATCTTGGGATGGCCACGGAAAAAGTCTAGGAAATGACCACAGGAATACCTAACCCGTTTACATCAAAGCCAAAGGCTTGACTTTCCCCTGGTAGCATGAACAAGGATCCGTCTCCGTTCACTCATTTACCTATATCCGATGATCAGAGACTCAGAGTATTAGGGCGCTTTTGGTTGCATAATGGAGCACCATCCTAGAAGATTTTTCAAGGAAAACTTGAAAATTAGAAAATGTCTTCACTTATAAGGGAAACGTTTTCATAGAAAAGAGACTACCCACATTTATAGATTTTAAGTACAGAATATTCCTTTTCTGAAGGAGAAAACTACTTTATATTTTCTGAACATGAAAATGAAGACAGCAAAAGGCGGTTTTAAAATTTTCAGTGGTTTTTCTAGAAACAGAAAAACGTCTTTCATTCTTATGAAAATAGAAATATAAAGTTAGAGAAATTTTTCCATAACTAAATGACCTTGAATATCCGAATAGAACAAACATGTTATCTCTTTCTTTGAATGAAATGTTGAGGGTTTTTTTTTTGTTGCTAAAAGAGGATTACCCCTTGGTAAATGAAATGCGCTGTTCATATACCATGATGTTAAAGTAAATTATAATCCTTCTTTTATATAATGATTTTACTAAATATGATAACAAAAACAATAGCAAGATTTGTGGTTTCATAAATTTGAATACGCTTTGAACTTTCTTCTTTCTGGCTGGTTTTTTATGCTCTGTTGTAGAAACGATGGGAGGCTCTCATGCTTAAAGGAAGAAGGATAATTGTTGTTGGTGATTTAAACATTGCTCCTTCTTCAATAGATAGGTGTGATGCAGGACGTGATTTTGAGAATAACGAGTGAGCTTCTAACTTTTTTAATTAATGGCCTACCCAATGATAAACATACTCACATTTAGTAACTTAAGAGTTCAACTTATCTTTCAAATATTATCAGGTTCAGAAGCTGGTTTAGATCTTTACTTGTGGAAAATGGAGGCTTCTTCTTCGATGTGTTCAGGACAAAACATCCCGAAAGGTGGAAGGCAACTCTCAACTTGTTTCCCAGTATTCACCTCATATTCCATTGATGAAGCACTTTTGATCATCTATAGGTTGCAAATTGGGTCGGTTGGGTAACAGGTCGAATCTCTACTTGCTGAAACATGTTATTTTAGTATGTGTCAGCCATGTGTAATGCTAGCTTTTACATATTCTTAAGTTATCAGTGTGTTAGACTGTTAGTAAGGATTTACAAACCAAATAAATACAATAAATGGTCTCAAATATTTCGATAGGATGTTAAAAGGTTGTATACATTAAATATAGACTTATAGCGACATTGAACTCTTCCCCTTATATCTAATTTATTTTGTTTGTCCCACTTGATCCATTTTGAGATTAAGAAAAACCCAAATCCACCTATTCATAAACATGGGTTGAAATTGCCACTACTGATTATCTATTGCTTTCTTGAATCATCGTTTCTAATATCTTGCCATCTATAATTATTTATAGAACAGAAGCCTATACTTGCTGGTCCACAAACACAGGTGGCGAGATATTTAATTTTGGGTCAAGGATTGACCATATTCTAAGTGCTGGTTCATGCTTACATGAAAGTAAAAATCTTGAAGGTCATGACTTTGTGTCGTGCCATGTTGATGATTGTGACATATTAACACAATTCAAACGGTGCAAACCTGGGGCCACGCCGAGGTAATCTTTTTATATAAGTGATACACTTTAAACCATTTTCCGAAACACATAAGAACATATTTTCATTTGTTTTAGATTATGAATGTGCAATTTACATGCGCTTCTTACGGATCTGCTAGCACCATGTGTGTAAACCATATGTGTTGGCATTGTTAGTTACATGTACTCTATACCTGCAGCTACAGATGGAAAGGAGGGAAAAACATCAAATTGGAAGGTTCAGATCATGCCCCAGTCTTTGTGAGTTTAACAGATATCCCTGAGATTCCACAGCATAATACTCCGTCTTTATCCACTAGATACTGTCCTCAGGTTCGAGGATGTCAGCAAACTCTTGGTATTAGAAACGTTTCTGCTTTCTAAATGATATTTAAACAAGTAAACACTCCAGAAAGACCAAGAGTATGCTCTTTTTCTTGGACAATTTTACATACCCAGATGTTTTTTGCAGTGTCAATGTTATCAAGAAGGCAATTAACAGAGGAAGTTGGAGCCCGTGAAAATGATGCTACTCCTCTTGATGAAGAAAATAGAGTGCAAAATTGTGAGCAGCATGTTAAAAGTCCAATTCGTGACAATAGTGAGATGAGGAAAAAGTCAAAAAAGAATCAATCGTCACAGCTCTCACTTAGATCCTTTTTCAGTAGTGCAACGTCCAATAAAGATACGACGAGTACTACTGTTGATACTTCTCTTACCCATACCAGTAATTCTCTTGAAGGCACTGAAACTCAAATTATGGAAGAATCTGTGTCCATTAGAAGTGACCCTGATCAGCCTGAATGTGAATCAGATGCTGGTAATTCTTCACAAACTGATAAGAGTAAGATTGCTCAATTAGAATGGCAAAGAATTCAACTGTTCATGCAGAATAGCATACCTGTATGCAAGGGACATAGTGAACAATGTGTTTCTCGGGTCGTCAAGAAAGCGGGATCTACTTTTGGACGCCGATTTTATGTCTGTGCCCGTGCAGAGGTCTTCTGTTTTTCATAAATGGAGTCTTTTAATTCTAGACAAATGATATTGAGATTTATGGTGGCTGCAACTTCATTTACACTATCATTTTCTCAAACCTGAAACTCGTTTTGTTAGATATTATAGGAGCTGCTTTAAACATATGGATTCTTGTTCTGTCTTGACCTTTATCTTGCAAAATTGTTTATATAGGGACCGTCATCTAATCCGGAAGCAAATTGTGGGTACTTTAAGTGGGCTGATTCAGGATCTAAACGTAAAAAGGGCAAATGATCATGTAATCTCTATTTACTATGCGATGTAAATGTGGTATGCAGTGTATAGATCCCAACACAGATAGTTGGTAACCTATTGCAATTCTTCCTTCCATGTATTTTTCCATTTGTTACTGATGTACGTCCCAGAGTCGGTAATTTGTGAAATACAAGTTGAGAATTGCATGTATTTGGCCCGCTTGGACAGCAAAATTTTGGGAAAACTGATAGGCTCGGCTTCACAGATTTGCAAACAAAACCCACCAAATTGGAAGTCTTGGCTGAACAGAACCGGTTGATCTTTGACTTGGTCAGAATTTATTTGTTCTTGTTATTCATGAATTGTCCTTGTATACGAATGTCATTGTTGACGTTTCTCAGTTATCTTTATTATCAAAGGCATCATTGTAATTTACCCCAAAAAATCATCATTGTATGAAAAGTTGGTATAGACAGTAGTTTCTTTATCTTAACTTTTTATTTTTGATGGCATGAATTTTTTACCTGGGCAAAGTATTTCGGGTTTACTTGGTTTGGGTCAACCGTGCACACTGTAAAAGGTAAATGTAATATGGCAACAAGTTAGACATTAGTGGTCCCTGTATGGATAATGGTCATTGACATTAGCTTCAATCACTGTCCACCATTTATCTTGAGTTATCCATCTAACAAAAAACCTTAGCTGAATTCTGTGTTCCTTTATAAGGCTTATTGTTCTTGTTCGATTTCTTATAGATAGATTTATGTATGGCTGTCCATTTTCAATGCTCTATTTCATGTTCTGCTGACCAGATTGACCTGAAAACATGGAACAAGATCATCAAAAGACAAGTGACTGAAGGGAACATCAAAGGTGCATTTCATTCATATCAACAGATGCGACAAACATTCACTCCTGATAACTTCACCTATCCTGTCTTACTCAAAGCAGTTTCTAATCTTTCGTATCACCGAATTGGGTTAGCCCTCCATGGCCAGCTAGCGAAAACACAATTTGCGAACCACATGTTGGTTCAAACCTCTCTTCTCAATATGTACTCGTCTGTTAAACGAATTAAAGATGCTCGTAGAGTGTTTGATAGTATGGAAGTCAAGGATATTGTTGCTTGGAACTCCATGTTGGATGCATGCATTTCATCCGGGAATTTGGATGTTGCTGTCCAACTCTTTCGATTTATGCCTGTGAGGGATGTTTTTACATATAATATTATGTTGTCTGGGTATGCAAATATAGGTGATATGGATTCGGCAAGGGTTGTATTCGATGAGATTCCTGTAAAAAGTACCATTTCATGGAACTCGATGATTATGGCATGTGGGAATAACGGGGACATGGAAAAAGCACGTATGGTCTTTGATGAAATGCCTGAACGAAATGTCATCTCTTGGAATACATTGCTTGGAGCGTATTTGAAAAATGGGCTGCTTGATGAAGTTGTTCTGCTTTTTGAAAAGATGAAATTGGAGAAGACTGTACCCCCAGATTATCTTACAGTAACAACAGCCTTATCTGCTTGTGCGGGATTAGGCTTGCTTGAAAAAGGCCGTGAAATTCATATATATGCGCTTGATTTGGGACTAATGTCGAGTACACATGTAATCACTGCCCTGATAGACATGTATGCCAAATGTGGATATGTAGAGAGCTTTTTAAGTGTGTTTTACAAGTCTAAAGTGCGAGACGTTTTCTGTTGGAATGCACTAATATCTGGCCTTGCTCTTCATGGCTACGGGGTTGTTGCCCTCAGAGTGTTCAATGAGATGTTACAAACAACAAAGCCCGATGATGTAACCTTTATAGCTTTGCTTAGTGCATGCAGCCATTCAGGGCTGATAGAAGAGGGCCGGGACCTCTTTGAACGTATAGACATAGATTATGGTGTGACTCGTAAAATGGAGCATTACGGGTGCTTTGTTGATCTTCTTGGCAGAGCGGGATTTCTTGAAAGTGCATACACAATCATTGATAAAATGCCGTTTAGGCCTGGCAAGTCGGTTTTGGGTGCATTGCTTAGTGCTTGTGTGAATTATAGGGATCTTGAGATAGGGGAGAAAGTAGTGAAGATACTCTTAACAAACGAAGGTGAAGACGACTTAAACGATGGGGATTACATGATGATGTCTAACTTGTACGCCTCGTGTGACCATTGGGACGAAGCGGATCGTTGGAGATCAATGATGAATGATTCAGGGATTGTTAAGACTGCAGGGTCGAGCTCAATCAATATTGGTAATAGAGTACACAAGTTTTTGGCTGGGAATTTCCATTGAGCACCTGTTGTAAAGTCAAGCAGCTGTAATAATATAACAAAGAAGTCAAGTTTGTATTATATCTGTCAAAGGTGTTTTACAAATTCAAATTTTTAAAGGTGTTTTACAAATTCAAATTTTTAAATGTATTTTACTTTTGCATTAAATACTCTAATCAAATTTAATACTATATTAATAAAAAGTCATAACAAAATAAAAATTATTAAAACAAAAAATTAATATATTTTTATAAATTATAAATTCAACATAACAATATAATTTTTTTAATAAAATCAACTTGGTAAAATATCCCTATACATATCCTACACAACTACCACGAATGTTGAAACTAGTCAGCTTCAAACTTTCATTCATACTAGTCACATGTTTGCGCGATGCGATGGTATAGTAGCAGCGGCGGTGACGGACGACGTCGGCGGTAGTGGTGTTGCTAAAAGTAATTGATGTAAAAAGTGGTTGTATAGTTATTAAAAGTTAAGCGTAGATGTTATAAATTAAGTTTAATAAGGGTACTACTAATATGTCAGATAGATATTATAGGTATTTCAAATGCAGATCTTTAATATAGTAAATAAAAAAAAGAATTTTGGTTATCAACAACTTAGTTGAAAAAAATGAAGAAACTAAATGCTTTATAATGTATATAATATAGATATATATTCTTACTAAAATATTTCAAATGCATTCAATTATAGTATATTGTATAATAAGGAACTGGCCACTGTCATTTTCTACGGGGTTTAAGCCTCAATATCTCGACGGTGTATAAGATATGTTAAGATGTAAACAGACTTTACCTCTACCTAAATAGAGAGACCGATGTTTTACTTAAATGATATCAAAAGATTGAACCTCGGTAAAGATGTTTATTACTGATGTAAAGCACATTGCTTTTAGTTTTAGTATATTGTATAAATTTACTTAAATTGAATTATTTTTCTTTATACTTAGAAACAGTTGTTTTAATTACTCGTATTATCAATTAATCACATCTTTCCATTAACTGTAACCCATCGACATACATAGATAATTCAGAAAAAAATAATAATAAAAATAGTACTTATAGTAAGTCGTAACAAACATGTGTTGGAACACGTATGAATGACATTTCAAACCAATGAAAACATGAGTTTGGTTTTATTGACCTTGTAAATATCGTCTTCGTCAACTCCCCCCACCACCTCACAAAGACCAAGTCACCCACCACCCTACTCTTCTTCATTATTTCCCCCAAAATCTCAATTCCCATTTCATTCTCTCAAAACCCTAAAAAAAAATCAAAAAAAAAAAATCGACATGGCTGACATAGTCAAACAGATCCTCGCAAAACCAATTCAGCTAGCCGATCAAGTCATTAAATTCGCCGATGAAGCAATTAACAACAAACAAGAATGCTCTGAACTCAAATCCAAGACCGAAAAACTCGCTGGTTTGTTACGACAAGCCGCACGTGCCAGTAACGATCTCTACGAACGACCGACACGTCGTATAATCGACGATACTGAACAGGTACTTGATAAAGCCCTTTCTTTAACTCTAAAATGTAGAAATAATGGGTTTGTTAAGCGTGTTTTTACTTTAATTCCTGCTGCGGCTTTTCGTAAGATGTCGTCTCAGTTAGAAAACTCGATAGGTGATGTTTCGTGGTTATTGCGTGTTTCTGCACCTAATAATAGTACGGATGAGTATTTAGGATTGCCCCCAATTGCGGCCAACGAGCCGATTTTGTGTTTTATTTGGGAACAGATTGCGATTTTGTATACCGGGTCGTTGGAGGATAGGAGCGACGCAGCAGCGTCGCTCGTTTCGTTAGCGAGAGATAATCATAGATATGGAAAGTTGATTATTGAAGAGGGTGGGGTTAATCCTTTGCTTAAGTTAGTTAAGGAAGGGAAACCGGAAGGACAAGAGAATGCGGCGAATGCTATTGGGTTGTTGGGACGTGATCCTGAAAGTGTGGAACATATGATTCATGCTGGTGTTTGTTCGGTTTTTGTTAAGGTTTTGAAAGAAGGACCGATGAAAGTTCAAGCGGTTGTTGCTTGGGCTGTTTCTGAACTTGTGATGCATTATCCGAAATGTCAGGATTTGTTTGCGCAACATAATATTGTGAGGTTGTTAGTTGGGCATCTTGCGTTTGAGACGGTTGAAGAGCATAGTAAGTATGCGATTACTAGTAATAAACCGACTTCTATTCATGCTGTTGTTTTAGCTAGTAATAATAATAATAATAATACTACGACGAATACTAATGTTGGTAATAAGGTGAATGATGATGAGGATAAGAGTCGAGTTCCTCATCCTACTGGTTCTAATAACCAACAGACGTTTAAAATGCACAATGTCGTTACTAGCACAATGGCAATAAAAGATGGTGTGAAACCTGGCAACGGGTCGTTACCAAATACGCATCAGAAAACTGAAAATGCTGTGATCAAGAAACACAACGTTCACCATAATGTTAGTCTTTCGATGTCTGCTAATACTTTACATAAAGGGAGGGAGTTAGAGGACTCTGCAACAAAAGCATATATGAAATCAATGGCTGCAAAAGCTCTTTGGCATATAGCTAAGGATAATTCCGTCATTTGTAAAAGCATTACTGAATCCCGAGCCTTACTTTGCTTTGCTGTTCTATTGGAAAAAGGTGCAGAAGAAGTTAGATACAATTCAGCAATGGCTCTCATGGAAATCACTGCCGTAGCTGAACAAGATTCTGAATTGAGAAGGGCTGCTTTTAAACCGAATTCACCAGCTTGTAAAGCTGTTACTGAGCAATTACTACAAATTATCGAAAAAGCAGACTCGAGACTTTTATATCCATGTGTTATAGCCATTGGTAACTTGGCTAGAACTTTTCGTGCTACAGAGTCACGAATGATCCAACCATTGGTTCAGCTTCTTGAGGAACGAGAGCCCGAGATTTCTAAAGAAGCTGCAATTGCATTGACCAAATTCGCCTGTTCTGAAAACTACCTCCACCTTGATCACTCAAAGGCAATTATCAGTGCCGGTGGTGCAAAACACTTGATCCAGTTGGTGTACTTTGGGGAAGAAATGGTTAAAACCCCTGCGTTGACACTTTTATGCTATATTGCTCTACACGTGCCTGATAGTGAAGATCTAGCACAGGCTGAAGTGCTTACTGTTCTTGAATGGGCTTCAAAACAGTCTCAGTTTGTCCAAAATGAAATGGTGGAAACCCTTTTACAGGAATCCAAAGGCAGGTTGGAGCTCTATCAATCTAGAGGATCAAGGGGTTTCCATTAAATTTTCATTAATCACATGCGTAAGTTTGTTTATTTATCGGTATTAGTTTACTTGCCAACATATGTGCTTATTGTTTTCATGTAGGGTACATAATATTTATCGTCACATGTAATTTTATTGCATTTTACTTCATATTTGCAAAAACATATTCAAGATTTCATTCTTTGTTATACCTATTGTAATGATATTCAAGTAAATGACAAGGTGGTCATGCTTAAGATTTCCATTTTACAAACTATTGGCTTATATTTCGCTAAATGTGCTTGCGACAGCTGCTTATATCATGACCAAATGTTATCGAGAAAGTTATGTCTCGGCAATTTTGCTGTCTATTTGGCCCATGGGAATATGAAGGAGCATATATGTGATGTTCATTTGTTTTCATATGTTATTTTGGCCCACTTTTAGGCAAAATACCATTGTCAATTGTGAGTTTAACTCTCACTGGAAAGTGTAGTATCTATCATGTCATGTCCCTTTAGTACTACAGTTGTCATAGAACCCGGACAACCACTCTAAGAGCCGTATTGTTTTGAGAAGATACCCTTTTGTATTAGTGATTTTGCCATTAATTTGTATTTTATAAGAAGTTAAAAGTTATACATCATCTAGCTGTTGACATTTAGAGTTAATGGATATTTAAATCGAATTGACCTTTCATTCAATGACATTGGAGGAGGTTTAGGAAACTACTCCCTCGTTCCATTTTAGTTGTCCACTGTTGACTTTTAAAGTCTTTTTGCTTCAACTTTGACCGTAAATAGTTTTGTTTGTATTATATAATACTTGATGAAAGTTATATCATTGAAAAGTTCGTTTAAAATCAAATTTATTTATATATTTTATATCAAGTGTTATAGAATATAAACAAAAATATTCACGGTCAAAGTTGAAACAAAAAGACTTTGAAAGTCAACAGTGGACAACTAAAATGGGACGGAGGGAGTACTAGGTTGTGAGTGTTTTCCATGAGTAATGATTAATCTACAACAGTTTTTATCCATCTACAACAAATACATATATATTAATGCATAATTTGTGATTGTTATAAATGGATAAAAAGTGTTGTAGATATATCACTAGCCATTTTCCATTTGTTTAGTAATCATCAAGGTGGCCTACTAGTCGAATATTTAAATTTTTCAAAGAGATGAGGTTCAAATTTCTCTAAGTTTGACAGTAGACATCTAAGTCAAAGATTTGTCCAGTTGTTGTAACATTAAGAAAAACCTCATCCATTTATTTGTTTTCCATTTGTTTCTTATCCTCGATGGCTCGATTGTCTATTCCTTTTTGTGTTTATCGTTGATTATGTTTTTAAGAGCATGATTGTTTGTCGAGGCACAACTTCGAAATTTGTTTTTGTTTCTTTAGAAGTCCTCCAATCAGCATGTGTAAGCATATATCGCAGCACTTATCTAGTGATAAGTATGTTTGGATGTTATGTACAAGTTCTGCCTAGTTTTATTGTTGGGACTTTCTAAAGATTAGTCTCTTAGCTTGGAAATCTTCATTGGTATCATCTCACAACTCTCTAAGGAGCCGTTTGGTTTCTAGAATGTATAGATTGAATTTTCTTTCTTGTTATGTTAGGTTAGCATAAAAAATTCCAAATTTCATTCCAATCATATTCCCACAAATTGTATAAACCAATCGACCCTTAAGCTTGATACAGATTTCGAACTAAAGTAAAAAATTTAAAGCTAATGTACATGCACGCGATAATAAAATAACATTATTATAATATAACAATTAAAGTAGCGAAAGCTACAGTAATGTTTTTCTTTTTTCTTATTTACCACTTAACTTCTTTTCTTTGCTTTTTTACCACAAACTTGCATTTTCTTTATATTTTAATAAAAATAGAGAATATATTAGGTTTCTTAATTTTTGCCACATAACTTTAACCTTTTAACTTTTGTCACATAACTTTAATTTCTTTTACTTTTAGCACAAAAGTTTGGTTTTATTTAGTTTTTAAACATATGTTTTCCTAACTTTTGTTACGAAAGTTTCATTCTCTTTACTTAATATCACGGAAACTTTTAACTTTTTACTTTTTGTCACATAAACTTAATTTCCTTTACTTTTGGCACTAAAATTTTGCTTTATTTAGTTTTTAAACTTTCATTTTTCTAACTTTTGCCACGAAACTTCATTCTTTTTACTTTTTATCACATAAACTTTTAAACTTTTACTTTTTGTCACATAACTTTTTGATTTTTAACTTTTGTCAACGAAGTTTATTTTCTTAACTTTTAACCACATAAAGTTCAGTCACCAAAGTTTTATTTTATTTTACTTTTTATACTTTTATTTTTTCAACTTTTGTCAGGAAAGTTTCATTCTCTTTACTTTTTATCACATAAATTTACTAAAGTTTTCGTCCTTTTACTTTTTGCCACATCACTTTCGTTTCTTCTACTTTCCACACAAAAGTTTTCTTTTATTTACTTTTTATACTTTTATTTTTTCAACTTTTGCCAGGAAAGTTTCATTCTCTTACTTTTTACCACATAATTTTTTTTTATAACTTTTGTCAACAATTTTTACTACATAATTTTCAGTTTTTTTAACTTTTGCCACGAAAGCTTCATCTTATTTGGTTTTTGCACATACTTTGAGTTTACGCCATATTTTATACTTTTTCTTTTCTAACTTTTTACACGAATGTTTCATTTTCTTTACTTTTTACCACATAACTTTTGGATTTTTAACTTTTGTCAACGAAGTTTATTTTCTTAACTTTTAACCACATAAAGTTCAGTCACCAAAGTTTTATTTTATTTACTTTTTATACTTTTATTTTTTCAACTTTTGTCAGGAAAGTTTCATTCTCTTACTTTTTACCACATAATTTATTTATTTTTATAACTTTTGTCAACAATTTTTACTACATAATTTTCAGTTTTTTTAACTTTTGCCACGAAAGCTTCATCTTATTTGGTTTTTGCACATACTTTGAGTTTACGCCATATTTTATACTTTTTCTTTTCTAACTTTTTACACGAATGTTTCATTTTCTTTACTTTTTACCACATAACTTTTTGATTTTTAACTTTTGTCAACGAAGTTTATTTTCTTAACTTTTAACCACATAAAGTTCAGTCACCAAAGTTTTATTTTATTTACTTTTTATACTTTTATTTTTTCAACTTTTGTCAGGAAAGTTTCATTCTCTTACTTTTTACCACATAATTTATTTATTTTTATAATTTTTGTCAACAATTTTTACTACATAATTTTCAGTTTTTTTAACTTTTGTCACGAAAGCTTCATCTTATTTGGTTTTTGCACATACTTTGAGTTTACGCCATATTTTATACTTTTTCTTTTCTAACTTTTGACACGAATGTTTCATTTTCTTTTCTTTTTACCACATAACTTTTGGATTTTTAACTTTTGTCAACGAAGTTTATTTTCTTAACTTTTAACCACATAAAGTTCAGTCACCAAAGTTTTATTTTATTTACTTTTTACGTCACATAACTTTCAATTTTGTAACCTTTTTCACGAAATTTTCATTTTCCTTACTTTTCACCACATAACTTTTGGATTTTTTCCTTTCGTCAACAAAGTTTCATATTCTTAACTTTTTACCATATAACTTCAAAATTTTCAACTTCAGCCACCAAAGTTTCGTTTTCTTTACTTTTGACCACATAACTTTTCACTTTTTAACTTTTGTCACGAAAATTCCATTTTATATAATTTTTTCGACATGTATAGATTTTACGTAATGTCTCCCGGGGCAACGCCCGGACACAAAAAACTAGTTGTGCATAAATATAAGATTGAACATAAAAGATCAACATAGACATAAGGAGGAGGGGTTATTTGAGAACTCCTAAAAAAAAAAACTCAAGAACTCGTCTCCACCATTGGATCAAAAAAACTGTATGGATAAGATTAAAAATAAAAACTCCCTCTCAACACTAGAGGAGTATTTTCGTCAGCTCCCTCTTTTTTCTCTCTCTTACTTTATTAAATTAATAGAATTCTATCTAATTCACTAAAAACTTTTATCTCACAAACCGTAAATCGTTAGACGAAAAGAAAAGCATGGGTAGTCTTAGAATTCCGTCCTCTTTCATTAGAGATGCGATTCGATATACTTTTGACGACTTTTTAAATTTCGTTTTTTTTCCATCACGTTCATCTTACACATGTGTAAGTTATTATTTTTTGATGTCCTACACATGTGTAGGATGAACTTTTTAGTGGTTTCCACTTGTCCTACACATGTGCAGGATGAACATTTTAGTGGTTTCCACTTGTCCTACACGGGCGGAGCCCGTATGGCTAAGGGCTTCGCCCGTACCGTATCCAACCACCACCATCTCATGGATCGCCGCCCATCAAATCCAAACCATTCCCAAATGCGTCTGGCTTCCAACCCCTTTATAAATGCCTCGAGGTAGCCTACCGAGAAGGGCGAAGCCCCCTGAACGGGCAACGCCCGTACCGTATCCAACCACCACCATCTCATGGATCGCCGCCCATCAAATCCAAACCATTCCCAAATGCGTCTGGCTTCCAACCCCTTTATAAATGCCTCGAGGTAGCCTACCGAGAAGGGCGAAGCCCCCCAGAACGGGCAACGCCCGTTTGACTAAGGGCTACCGCCTGTACCGTATCCATCCGCCCTCTGAATTAAAAAGTCGTCGAAAGTATATATTAAATGAACCTTTTAGTAGTTTCCACTTGTCCTACACATTTGTATGATGAACCTTTTTGTGGTTTTCACTTGTGCTACACATGTGTAGGATGAACCTTTTAGTGGTTTCTACTTGTCCTACACATGTGTAGGATGAACTTTTTAGTGGTTTCCACTTGTCCTACACATGTGTAGGATGAACCTTTTAGTGGTTTCTACTTGTCCTACACATGTGTAGGATGAACGTGATGGAAAAAAACGACATTTAAAAAGTGTTAGGTAGGAAATCGACCAAGTATAATTTGTTCAGAAATAGCTTGAAGTTCAGTGAAAACGTTTGTACAGAATTCTGAGCAGTCTCAGAATTACTTCACTGAAGCTTCACTTCAGTTCAGATCAAGATAAATCTGAAGCATTCATTCTGAAGTCAAAGACTGAAGTATGAAGAAGAGAATCATCTCAGAAGCGAGCAAAGAGTGATTCTACCAGATCGAAGACTGAAGCATCTCAGTGTAAAGTATTTACAACACTTTACACTGATTACGAGGAAGACTTTTTACTTTACATACCTTTACCCAGTTAATAGATTTATCTATTAATAAAAGGTACAAGGTAAAAGTATAGGTTTGGAACGTAGTACTATAAGTCACATCAACTGACTTATATACTCTTTCTAGTACAAGCATGTAAGGAATTAAGTTTAATTCCTTAAATGCTCACAACCACTTTTATACGATCTTGTCCATGTCATCATGAACTTGGTCTATAAATATAAAGTCTTCTCACAACTTGCAAAGGGCTTGAAACTTTAGCATTGCAACTTGTGAGATATACTCTAAGTAAAACTTACGAGTATTTCCAAGTTATTTAGATCACTTGTTTTTCGGGATTGTTTAGATACTTACACTTGGGTGTTTATCTTTGTTCCGCAACAATCCTTGTATTTGTTTATATATCAATAAATCAAATACATTAGAAAGGAAACAACGTGTCTCAATGCTACATACTTGATTATACTTATATATATCTTTATATAGTTTCTGCCATTTAGTTCTTGTTATTTACTTTAAGTCATTTGTTTCTTGTTATCCATATCTGGATCGTAAACTTAACTTGTCCATCAAGATCAGTTGTACTTTCCAGTCGGGTTTAGTTAATCATCTATATTTGGGACTCACAATTGGTATCAGAGCAGCAAGGTTGAATTATATCAATTCTTTAACCTTTGATCTGCATAGATGGCTGACTTTCAACAAGAACGTCCTGACCCTAATAACACTACTCCACCCCTATCATCAACAACAATATACCATCGCATAATGTACACGTACACTTTCCAAATAATCCTGTTCCCAAGTTTGATGGGAACAGTGAAAACTTTCAAACATGGAAAGCATGCATGCTAAAGTATATTGCTGGTGTTGAAAGACACTTACCCGATATCTTAAAAGAAGGACCCTTTGTCCCCATGAATGCTTCTACTGTTGTCAGAAATACCGATGGGACTCCTAGGCAGTCACCTAAGGAGAAGGATCATTGGTCTGAGGAAGATCATAGACTTGTAGACCTTGACACTAAGTTACAAAATATGATTTATATGCAGTTCCTGAAACCCTTATGCCCACTCTTGTTTTACTTGAAAATTCCAAATTAATGTGGGAGGAACTAATGACACAAATTGAAGGCACAAATGAGACAATTGTCACAAGAAAAGTTGCTTTAAACAAAAGATATGAGTCTTTCTTTGCTATCCCTGGGGAAACTTTAACTCAAACTTACATCAGATTTACAAATCTGGTAAATCAACTGAAAGCCCTGGGTGTTACCAAAGATAAAGAAAGTTTGTTGGAAAAATTTTGTGACATTTTACCTTCTAAATGGGAAAATTTAATCTTGGTCTTGAGACAAGGCAAAACTTTGCACAGTCACACTCTTGCTTCCCTTTATGGAGCCTTCAGATATACTGAAGAGAACAAAGCTGAGAGAGCTTTGGCTGAGCAAGATGCCAAGAATCATGTTTCTACCAGTTCTGGTATGGTTCAGTATTCTGAACCACATAGTACTGCTCTACTATCTTCTGAGAGTGACATTTCTGACTCAATGAAGAAGATGGTTTCTGAAATGTTAAAAACTGGTGTCTCTGGTAATGTTACTCATGATTGTAATGAGGATGACAATGATGATCTGGTTGCCATGCTGGCTAAAACGTTCAATCGTTTTAAGGCCAAATCAAATCGAGCTGGCAAACCTTTTGCTTCCAGCGCTTCTATTGACAAGTCTAATCTTGAATGCTTTAAATGTGGCAAGAAAGGACATTTCATGAAGGAATGCAGATCTAGTCAACCCTCATCATCACAATCTGCTCCTAACCATTCTATTTTTCAGAAATCTGATGACAGCTATAAGGCCAAATACAAGAAGTTAAAGGCACATATGGCTCTTCTGGCACAAGACAACTCAAGCAACAGTTGTATGATTGCCAAAACTGAAAAATGGGAAGAATCTGATGAATCATCTGATGATGAAGAAGAAGTTAGGGACATGTGTTTCATGGCACAAGAAGATCAAGGTCATTTGGTCAAATCCGATGTTGAATCTGGTCGCTGGGTGGATATTGTAATGAAAAAGGTCAGTAATTTTGGCTTTGAAAATAATGAGGAACACAAACTGGACCTTTTGGTTCTTTTAGAGGCTGACATCTCATTTGTTGAGACAGTGCGTTCAGAAAGCCTAAAAATGTTTGAAAATAATGCTTCTGAACTAAACGCCAGTCATGCCAGACTGAAAGAACTGAAAGATGTTCAATTGGCTCTAAAAAGTTATCAGTCTATGGTTGCAACTTTAGAATTGGAAAAGGAAGAATTAAAATCCATCCTTGAAAAAGAACAAGCAATTATTAAATCTTGGATGAAAGCACCAAGGCCAGATGCTGCAATTAAAAATACTTTTGCATCACAAAGAGCAGCATATGAGTCTGGTGATCTTCATTTGGCATCCATAATCACTGATTTAGATGCACTTCCAAAGGAAATAAAACCTGAAATCATTTTTCCTAAAGTTGGCAAGCAGAAAACTGTAACTTATAAAGCCCAGGAACAATCTGAGGGTAAATCTGAAACAGCTCAGACAACTATTTCAGAAAGGAAGGCTAAATCCAAAAAGCCATCCTCTCAGACTTCATCTAAGGTTCCTAAAGACCTAAAGAAGAAGAATTTCTCCCCCACTGAGCCATCTACCTCAGATTCAGGTAAGGCTCAGGTGTCTAATGAAGAATCAATTTTGTTAAGGTTAGAAAGTCAATTTCAACTATTGGCTAGACAAATGCAGAGCTGTAATGCACGTTTAAAAAATGTTGAAACTCCTTTCTTCAACCTAAACAAAATACAAAACCTTTTTCTAAGCAAATCAAGCAGAAATCTGAAAAGAAAAAGGTTGAAAACCCCATCAAACCAATTGCTTTTATGTCATCTGAAATTATGACTGAGATCCCCTTTGATCCTTCTGTTCCTTATGAACCAAAGAAATCTGAGACTACTAAGGGAGAGTCTAGTGAACCCATCCAAAGATGGGTTCCCCAAAAGAACTAATCTTTGTTTGTGTGCAGGGAGACCGAAAGAAGAATATATGGTTTCTGGACAGTGCTGCTGGCCGAACCATGACTGGTTATCAGACCCTGCTAGAGGAATATAGGGTGCAAGAGGGGCCCTCAATAGTTTTTGGAAATGATGGTAATGGAAAAACTAAGGGATATGGTGTGGTGAATAATGGTCAAGTCAAATTCACACGTGTTGCATATGTGAACGGTTTGAAATATAACCTGATCAGTGTCAGTCAACTGTGTGATGATGGCTTCAAGGTTTTATTTGATATTTCACAAGGCACCATATTCAACAGAGATGGAAAGGTGGTACTGATTGCACCAAGGAAGGGAAACATTTATGTCATTGATATGAATCCTTCTACCACTGAACAATGTTTCTACTCAAAGGTAGATGAAGACACAAACTGGCTGTGGCACAAGAGATTATCCCATCTGAACTTTAAAAATATTAATAAGTTGTCTAGAAAACAACTTGTTGACGGGATACCCTCTATGTCTTTCAATAAAGACAAGCCATGTCCAGGTTGTGAAATGGGTAAGCAGAAAAGAGCTTCATTCAAGACAAAACAAAGCTTTAGTATAACTGAACCTCTTCACATGCTTCACATGGACCTTTTTGGACCAGTGAATGTTCAGACCAGAGCAGGAAAGAAGTACACCCTTATTATCGTTGATGAATATTCAAGATACTGCTGGGTGATTTTCCTCAGGTCCAAAAGTGAAGCTGCTGCTGAAATCATTGTTCTCATCAAACAAATTAAGCTCAAGCACAAGTGAAAAGTTTGTCAGCTCAGAAGTGACAATGGCACTGAATTCAGAAATGCTACTCTGGAGTCCTTCTGCACTGAAACTGGCATATCTCAGAACTTCTCCTCAGCTCACACACCAGAGTAGAATGGTGTTGTAGAAAGAAAGAATCGTACGCTGATTGAAGCTGCTAGAAGTATGTTGAATGAATCTGGTCTTCCCAAGAATTTCTGGGCTGAAGCTGTTGCAACTGCCTGCTACACTCAGAACAGATCTGTTTATGTCAAAAGACACAAGAAGACCTCCTATGAAGTACTCAGAAATAGAAATCCTAATATTGGATACTTCCATGTATTTGGGTGTCCAGTATACATTCTGAATGATTCAAATCAGCTTGGAAAATTTGATGCAAAAGCTGATGAAGGATAATTCCTAGGATATTCATCAAATCGCAAAGCCTTTAGAGTCTTTAACAAGAGACTTAAAAAGGTTGATGAGTCAATTCATGTTACCTTTGATGAATCCAATTCTGCAATCTTTAAAAATTCCATTCCTGTACCACCCTCAGAAAGTCCAATAAGTTTTGGTGATTCTGATCCTATTGCTGAAACTGATCAGTCACCTGAACTTGCTTCTGAACATCTCCGTTCAGAACCAGTAGTAAACAAGCCTAGCAACATTCCATTTTATCCTCCAGTCAGTTCAAACTACCTTCTGAACTGACTATTGGATCAGATGTACATGCTGCTTCTCCTCTGATATCAGGCTCCACTTGAGCAACCTCAATCTGAAGAATTTCATGATGCAAGTCATGATCTGCAGGAAGAAGAAGAAGCTGAAGATGTATTTTCTGAAGCTCATCCTGAAGGTACTCAGAGAAGTTCTTGCACTGATATCATTGTTCATCCTGGTCAATACTCTAAATGGACAAAGCACATCCAATCGAGCAAATTATTGGAGAGTCCAGTAGAGGGGTTCAGACCAGAAGAGCCACAAGCGATCAATGCTTAAATGTCAGCTTCTTATCTTTAATTGAACCCAAGAAGATTGACGAGGCTATGCAAGACCCAAGCTGGGTTGAAGCCATGCAAGATGAACTCAACCAGTTTAAAAGGAACGATGTATGGGAACTCGTTCCTTGTCCCAGTAACCTGAAGAAGGAACCCATTGGGACAAGATGGGTCTTCAGAAACAAGATGGATGAAGATGGTCATATCATCAGAAACAAGGCAAGACTTGTTGCAAAAGGATATGCACAAAAAGAGGGAATAGATTTTGATGAAACTTTTGCACCAGTTGCTAGACTTGAAGCTATAAGAATATTCTTAGCTTTTGCAGCTCATCATCAGTTTAAAGTCTATCAAATGGATGTCAAAAGTGCATTCCTGAATGGAGAACTAGAAGAAGTCGTTTATGTGTATCAACCACTAGGATTCATCAATGAAGAAAAACCACATTGGGTGTACAGACTGAACAAAGCCTTATATGGTCTGAGACAAGCACCCAGAGCCTGGTATGATACTCTTACTAAACATCTTCTTAAAAATGGTTTTAAACGTGGTGCAATAGATAAAACTTTGTTCATACTGTATGATAAAAGTGATATCCTTTTAGTACAAATTTATGTTGATGATATTGTGTTTGGTTCTACAAATAAGAAAATGTGTGAAAATTTTTCTAAAATCATGTCTTCTGAGTATGAAATGAGTATGATGGGTGAACTGACATATTTTCTGAGACTTCAAGTAAAACAAACTGAAGATGGTATTTTCATAAACCAGGAAAAATATGTCAGAGATTTATTAAAGAAATATCAATTTGATTTCAGTCTCATCAAAAGATACTCCTATTTCTGCTCCATTATCTTTGGATTCTGATCCACATGG
>CM067168.1:76282573-76300073 GCA_034093135.1 Erigeron breviscapus
AGTATAAATGAAAAAGAACTTGGGGCTTCTATAAGTGTTGGTATTTTGGATAATCTGAAGTCTGAGCTAACTCATAATCTAGTTACTCAGATTTCAGAATCCATTTCTGAGAAGGTTGGTGCGGAGGTTAGAGTGATGATTGCTGAACTGACCAAAGACACAAATGACAAAGTGAACAAGGCTGTGAATGAAGTTAAAGATTCGGTGTCCAAACTTGAAAGTTCAGTTCAGAATCAATCCAAACAGTTAGATGAAATTCTAACTCTTCTGAAGAAGGAAAGTGTTGTTGCTCCTCCACCCCCTGCTTCATTTACTGAAGAAGATAGAAAGCAGTTGAAAGAGATAAAAGATAAAGAGTCGTTGAATCTGAACTCCAATTTCAGATTAAGATCTCAGTTTGCTCAGCTTTCTAGAGGTATTTCTGAATGCTTACAACAACAAAGTTGGGAACCACTGAAAGGCATGCAAATGGCCATTGAAGAATTCGCTAGGTTGCCTTCAGAGGTCCCCAAAGGGGGAAAAGGTTTGCCTATTGGTCTGCTTGCAAGTACACAAGAAATGATTGAAGCAACCAAGAAGCAAACTGAGGTGCCATCTGGTAGTGCCTCAGTTCAGGGGGAACAAGTTCAGAGATCTGAAACTGAACCTGCCAAGAAAGATAAGGGCAAGGCCCCAGTGGCGGTTGAACCAACAAAGAAAGATTCTAAGGGTTCTGGTTTGGTTGTTGGTGAAAATGTTGATGAACAAGGTTACCCACTTCATGATCCTAATGCTGATAGCAAGAAATTAGAAGCTTTGCAAAAACAAGTTTCTAATCAATTTATTATGTGGGGAGAAAATAAGGAAAGAGAAAGGGTTCAACATCAGAAAATGGGAACCCTCGATCATATTGATGCTGCAGCTCTTGGTCTCTCTCTGGAAAGTTATCTGAAGATCAAAAATGATCCAAGAGTGCAGAAAGCTGTTGTGGATATGCTCGAGTATGAATATGGGGTAAATTATTCTCCCTTAGAACAAAAGTTGGACCATCTCACTTTTAAGATGTCCATTGAGGACTTGGTGAAAAACAGAGAAAAAGAGATGGCAATTAAGAAGAAAGAAATTCTGGCTGGAGTTCTGAAGGTTGAAAAAGAATTGTCAAGGCCACCCATTAAGCCCAAAGTGACTGGACCAAGATCATCAAGAAAGAATGTTCGTGATGCTGATCTTTCTACCTTCAAGCCAATGTCTGATGATGCTATTGAAATTGAAAGAAAAAAGAAAACATGAAAGGGATCAATATGAGCATTATATGAAGCATCGATCTCATTCAGCCAAAATAGTTGATATGGAAGTAACAAAAGCTGATGGATTGAAGCTTTTTGACTTGGATGTTAAAAGAGAAGGAAGGGCAGCTGAAGAATACCATCAGGTTTCAGTGCACGAGTTTGGGATTTCTGAGCATAGGGAGATGATCCAAATACTGAGGGGGAAGCCGAAATCTGCCTTGATTGGTGCATGGTTATCAAGAATACAACAAAAGATGCAGGCCAAGGTAGAAATCGAAGAAAGATTGTTTGGAAAGAAGGATCATTCTCCACTGAAGAGGAAACCTACTGAGGCACCTTCTGGTTCAAGGCCTACCAAGAAGTAGTTCCTTTTTCAGTTTATCATGTACTTGTAATATATTTACATTTGTAACAAACATTTCAGTTTGTATATATATATTGCAAATTGTAACCAATAAGTAGATGGTAAGTTTAAGTTAGAAAAACCACAAGTAAAACTCTGAGACATCAATGATCTATAAGATGTACTTAGAAAAATTTTACAACTTAAACAAAAACTTGCATTTCAGACTTACAAGCATGTATAGATAGAAATCTGAGATGCATGCACTATTTCAGAACAAATAGGGGGAATTTGTTAGGTCGGAAATCGACCAAGTATAATTTGTTCAGAAATAGTTTGAAGTTCAGTGAAAACGTTTGTACAGAATTCTGAGCAGTCTCAGAATTACTTCACTGAAGCTTCACTTCAGTTCAGATCAAGATAAATCTGAAGCATTCATTCTGAAGTCAAAGACTGAAGTATGAAGAAGAGAATCATCTCAGAAGCGAGCAAAGAGTGATTCTACCAGATCGAAGACTGAAGCATCTCAGTGTAAAGTATACGAGGAAGACTTTTTACTTTACATACCTTTACCCAATTAATAGATTTATCTATTAATAAAAGGTACAAGGTAAAAGTATAGGTTTGGAACGTAGTACTATAAGTCACATCAACTGACTTATATACTCTTTCTAGTACAAGCATGTAAGGAATTAAGTTTAATTCCTTAAATGCTCACAACCACTTTTATACGATCTTGTCCATGTCATCATGAACTTAGTCTATAAATATAAAGTCTTCTCACAACTTGCAAAGGGCTTGAAACTTTAGCATTGCAACTTGTGAGATATACTCTATGTAAAACTTATGAGTATTTCCAAGTTATTTAGATCACTTGTTTTTCGAGATTGTTTAGATACTTACACTTGGGTGTTTATCTTTGTTCCGCAACAATCCTTGTATTTGTTTATATATCAATAAATCAAATACATTAGAAAGGAAACAACGTGTCTCAATGCTACATACTTGATTATACTTATATATATCTTTATATAGTTTCTGCCATTTAGTTCTTGTTATTTACTTTAAGTCATTTGTTTCTTGTTATCCATATCTGGATCGTAAACTTAACTTGTCCATCAAGATCAGTTGTACTTTCCAGTCGGGTTTAGTTAATCATCTATATTTGGGACTCACAAAAAGTCTTCAAAAGTATATCGAGCCGCATCTCTAATGAAAGAGGACGAAATTTCAAGACTACCCATGCTTTTTTTTCCGTCTAACGATGTACGGTTTGTGAGATAAAAGTTTTTTAATAAATTAGATATTTTTATTAATTTAATAAGAGGAGAGAGAAAGAGAGAGAGCTGGACAAAATATTGATTTTTCATAATGACAAACATGCCCTTCCTGATCTTGATGAATGGAGGGCTGAGATTGGTTCTCGCGTTCTTTTTTTTAGTGGTTCTCAAAATAACTCACCCTAGACATAAGTATATATTCATTATCTATTATTTATTACTTTCTTTCTCCTTTGAAAACGACTTACTATCCTATTATTATTCCTAAATTACATGAATGCTTAAAATGAAACCCAAAACTTTTTAAACCATAAGGTTGTTTCCACCACCACTAGATGTGGAAAGTTACAATCGGGTTATTCAAATATATTAAATTCATACTATCCGGATAGATGTTAATTTACACTATATTAGTTATTCAAGTAAGGTTATTCAAATAACTGCTTGTATTTAGATTATTAGGATTAATGTATTTGGAAAGTTAGAGTTGTATTCATGTAAATTCAATTAGGTTATTATTGTTTTATTAAATGTGAAATGCTTAATCGGGTTTTCGGTGAGCATAACTGAGAGTTTTCAAAACCAAAGTTGAACCATTAAACGACTTCCTTATTTAGTTTTATCCAAACACCAAACCAAATCTGAATAACCCAATCCAGATAATGCGAATGTCAAATGAATTATAGATTATTCAGTTAATCCGAATAATGAACACCCTTAATTGAGTTATTTTAGTTTTAATCACACAATTATCATATAACTAATATATACGATTATAACATTGATTTTTTAATCATGTAATTACTTGAATTTGACCATATTTTTACTTACATGTATGTTATACTTTCATTCAATTTTATAAAATAATTTAATAATGATTAAACAAAGTTACATTCATTATAAATAACACATCATATCACATACTATACAATATTAAAAAAAACTATAAAGTTTTGGGTCACCTCTATGTTTTTTAATTTAAAAGTTTTAGTATATTTGGTATTTTAATCTAAAATTTTGATCCGTATTAAATCTATCTTATAACTAAAAGAGCAGGTTGGGGTATACTTGACACCCCTTAAAGCTCTTTTTAGGCCTAAAACTCTCTTCTAATTACTCTAGAACTTTATCCTTTTTCTAGATTTTTTTTATTTTTTATTTGCTTATTAAATAGATAATTATATTTAAAACTCTATCATAAATTTTTTTCAATCAAAACAAATCTTTTTAAATTTTAAAGATATATAATATTCTTAAAACTCTCCCAATAAATTATTATATATACAACCTAAATTTTTATTAATCATTCTCATTCATATTATTCTCTCCTTTCTATCTTTAATAAACAAATCAAGTTCAGTTAAAATTTCAATTATATCATTTTAATTTTATTTTTATTATTTTGTTCGTGTTTGTTTATTATTTGATATTGAATTGTTATGTTATTGTTATTTTTTAACTCTTTTAATTTAGTTTGTTGTCAATTGTAGTTTGATTATGGTTTATTCTTCTACTATAAAAAAGATTATCTTTTAAATTTGTTTTGTTCATGTTTTGTTATTTTTCACCTGTTTTGTTATTTATTATTTTGATATTTACCTTTGATATATATATATATTTTGAGACTATCCGTCCATCGGACGGGACTAAAGACTAGTAGTACATTAATAAACTAATAAAACACTAACAATTGTTCAAAAGGTTGATTCCATGTTCAAAGATATTAAAATTGCCGTGCTGAATTGTAACTTTACTACATGGCACATATCTTTTTCTTGGTATTTTCATAAATAATTTAGTTTTTTTTGTTTGTTAAAAACTATGTTTTAGAAATAAATATGGTAACGCGAATGATTGAAGAAACTTAGACTTTTAGAGTTATTTTGTTTGACTCGTCTGACCCGAATTTAAGGACCCTGATAGAATAATCGAAACATCGCTATTTTCAGCCCCGTCCACTACAAAGTTCAAGATCCACCACTAATCATTCAAAAGATGTTTTAAATGCTTTGTATAAATTTTTTTTTAACCACAAATATTATTACAATTATCTATATCTCAAATAATCCTAAACTACCCCATTATCAAGGATTGAACCTTGGTCTTTTAAACCAAGAGACAATGCCTCTACCAGAGCATTACCAGAGCATACCAACAATGACAATACCCCTTTAAATCAAAATATTTATTATCACTACTACAAATATATGTGTTATTTGATTGACAATTGTTGTGACAAATTAACTCACACTTTAATTATGAAAATGTTTGACAATTGTTGTGAATATTTTATTTATACATTTATTTATGATTGTGAATAAAGTATGTTCTTTCTATACAATTTTAAGTGTGAACAAATTAACATATTTTTCTCACATTTTTTAAAAGTGTGAATAACTAAGTGTTTAACAAATGACATTTTTATGGAATGTATATATCTCTACTAATTTAATATCTTATATTTTTCTAGTTCATTTTGTCAAAGTTCTAATATTATTTGAAAAACAATAATAAAATTTTCTTTTAACTCATCAAAATATTATCTTTTATACTACTATACCTATAAAGCTATGACAACCACTAAAACATTAAATCCATTGAACACCGCACACAAAAAAATATTCAATGTCTTTGCATTGTGTGAGTATTATGCTAATTTCAATAAAATAATAGGTATAGACTAAAATTTAGTAATTATATTAAGATTAAAATTTGGTATAAAACTAATTAACATAGATTGTTTTAAACTTTTATCAAGTTTATCATGTACATCCTTATTACTTGACGATCAAGTAATTTAATTAATAAATTAGAAAATCAATTTTGGTAACTATCGCAAAAGAATAGAAGAAACCTAATCGAATAAGGGTTATTGCTATAGTATATAGACAAGACGGTTCAGACCGAAGTCTAACCTCAATATATAGACAAGACGGTTCAGACCGAAGTCTAACCTCAATAAAATGACAAGACGGTTCAGACCGAAGTCTAACCTAAATATAAAGACAAGACGGTTCAGACCGAAGTCTAACCTTAATATAAGACAAGACGGTTCAGACCGAAGTCTAACCTCAATATAAGACAAGACGGTTCAGACCGAAGTCTAACCTCAATAAAGACAAGACGGTTCAGACCGAAGTCTAACCTTAATATAAAGACAAGACGGTTCAGACCGAAGTCTAACCTCAGTATAAAGACAAGACGGTTCAGACCGAAGTCTAACCTCAATATATAGACAAGACGGTTCAGACCGAAGTCTAACCTCAATATAGACAAGACGGTTCAGACAGAAGTCTAACCTCAATATATAGACAAGACGGTTCAGACCGAAGTCTAACCTCAATATAAGACAAGACGGTTCAGACCGAAGTCTAACCTTAATATATAGACAAGACGGTTCAGACCGAAGTCTAACCTCAATATATAGACAAGACGGTTCAGACCGAAGTCTAACCTTAATATAAGACAAGACGGTTCAGACCGAAGTCTAACCTTAATATAAGACAAGACGGTTCAGACCGAAGTCTAACCTCAATATATAGACAAGACGGTTCAGACCGAAGTCTAACCTCAATAAAATGACAAGACGGTTCAGACCGAAGTCTAACCTAATATAAAGACAAGACGGTTCAGACCGAAGTCTAACCTCAATATATAGACAAGACGGTTCAGACCGAAGTCTAACCTCAGTATAAAGACAAGACGGTTCAGACCGAAGTCTAACCTCAATATATAGACAAGACGGTTCAGACCGAAGTCTAACCTCAATAATAGACAAGACGGTTCAGACCGAAGTCTAACCTAAATATAATGACAAGACGGTTCAGACCGAAGTCTAACCTTAATATAATGACAAGACGGTTCAGACCGAAGTCTAACCTCAATATATAGACAAGACGGTTCAGACCGAAGTCTAACCTCAATAAAGACAAGACGGTTCAGACCGAAGTCTAACCTCAATATAAAGACAAGACGGTTCAGACCGAAGTCTAACCTTAATATAAAGACAAGACGGTTCAGACCGAAGTCTAACCTCAGTATAAAGACAAGACGGTTCAGACCGAAGTCTAACCTCAATATATAGACAAGACGGTTCAGACCGAAGTCTAACCTCAGTATAAAGACAAGACGGTTCAGACCGAAGTCTAACCTCAATAAAGACAAGACGGTTCAGACCGAAGTCTAACCTCAATATAAAGACAAGACGGTTCAGACCGAAGTCTAACCTCAGTATAAAGACAAGACGGTTCAGACCGAAGTCTAACCTCAATATATAGACAAGACGGTTCAGACCGAAGTCTAACCTCAATATAAAGACAAGACGGTTCAGACCGAAGTCTAACCTCAATATATAGACAAGACGGTTCAGACCGAAGTCTAACCTCAATATATAGACAAGACGGTTCAGACCGAAGTCTAACCTCAATATATAGACAAGACGGTTCAGACCGAAGTCTAACCTCAATAAAGACAAGACGGTTCAGACCGAAGTCTAACCTCAATATATAGACAAGACGGTTCAGACCGAAGTCTAACCTCAATATAAAGACAAGACGGTTCAGACCGAAGTCTAACCTTAATATAAAGACAAGACGGTTCAGACCGAAGTCTAACCTCAATATATAGACAAGACGGTTCAGACCGAAGTCTAACCTTAATATAAGACAAGACGGTTCAGACCGAAGTCTAACCTCAATATATAGACAAGACGGTTCAGACCGAAGTCTAACCTCAATAAAATGACAAGACGGTTCAGACCGAAGTCTAACCTTAATATAAAGACAAGACGGTTCAGACCGAAGTCTAACCTTAATATAAAGACAAGACGGTTCAGACCGAAGTCTAACCTCAATATAAGACAAGACGGTTCAGACCGAAGTCTAACCTCAATATATAGACAAGACGGTTCAGACCGAAGTCTAACCTCAGTATAAAGACAAGACGGTTCAGACCGAAGTCTAACCTCAGTATAAAGACAAGACGGTTCAGACCGAAGTCTAACCTTAATATAAAGACAAGACGGTTCAGACCGAAGTCTAACCTTAATATAAAGACAAGACGGTTCAGACCGAAGTCTAACCTTAATATAAAGACAAGACGGTTCAGACCGAAGTCTAACCTCAGTATAAAGACAAGACGGTTCAGACCGAAGTCTAACCTCAATATATAGACAAGACGGTTCAGACCGAAGTCTAACCTTAATATAAAGACAAGACGGTTCAGACCGAAGTCTAACCTTAATATAAAGACAAGACGGTTCAGACCGAAGTCTAACCTCAGTATAAAGACAAGACGGTTCAGACCGAAGTCTAACCTCAGTATAAAGACAAGACGGTTCAGACCGAAGTCTAACCTCAGTATAAAGACAAGACGGTTCAGACCGAAGTCTAACCTCAATAAAGACAAGACGGTTCAGACCGAAGTCTAACCTCAATAAAGACAAGACGGTTCAGACCGAAGTCTAACCTCAATATATAGACAAGACGGTTCAGACCGAAGTCTAACCTTAATATAAAGACAAGACGGTTCAGACCGAAGTCTAACCTCAATATATAGACAAGACGGTTCAGACCGAAGTCTAACCTCAATATATAGACAAGACGGTTCAGACCGAAGTCTAACCTTAATATAAAGACAAGACGGTTCAGACCGAAGTCTAACCTTAATATAAAGACAAGACGGTTCAGACCGAAGTCTAACCTCAGTATAAAGACAAGACGGTTCAGACCGAAGTCTAACCTCAGTATAACTACATGAGGGGGGATCGTTTTAGTTCGTCAAACACAAAGAACAGATTAGTCAGCCGACAACATGGCAAGTCAAGACATATAGATCAAAATTTCATAAGACATGTATACACATTTTCAGACAGCCGTCAACATGGCAATTATAAGACAAATGATTTAAGTAGCCAAATCTCATGGCATAAACAAAGACAAAAATCATTTATAAAGTAGTCGTGTATACAGTAGTACATGCTTTTCAGGCCCAAAGTAAAAGGAAATAGGGCGCCATAAACTCACCTTAGCGATCACAGAGCTAAAAGTATGAGCAGTCCGAGAATAAGAGCAGTCTAGTCTCCACGTCTATCCAAAACCTAGGATATGAGTACGAATGGTGAGGATCAAATCTCACGACGACAAGTACCCTACGTACAACTACTTAGCTATAGACCCTAGAATGCCATAACCGAGAACGTGTTTCAAACTTTCATTTTTCCAACTAAAGGTAAATAAACTTATTTGGACTTTCGGATTAAAAGTTATTAATGTTTAAAAAATCGACGCGCATAATTTCACAGAAGGTATCCACTGCGCCGCAGTGAGCCAGAACCATACCAGTACTGCACTGCGCCGCAGTGGGCTAAATCGAACCAGGGACCAGTACAATTGCACTGCGCCGCAGTGGGCTAAATCGAACCAGGGACCAGTACAATTGCACTGCGCCGCAGTGGGCTATGAACCAGGGACCAGTACAATTGCACTGCGCCACAGTGGGGCTAGCCCATGTCACTGCGCCGCAGTGGCCCAAAACTGAACCAGAAGCAGCAGCTTCATTTTATGCAGGAAAACCAAACCATTTTCTACTCAAACCTTTTCATTTCAATGACCAAAAACCTGTTCAAAGACCTGGAAAACTATCCAAGTCGCCAACCATTTCACCATTTCAACCCTTTTGATTTCCAAAACTTAATTCTAATTAAAATTCCATTTATCCAACAAAAACCAAAACCCATTTCATATTCATAGTCCAACAATCTAGTTAACCAAAAACTGAAATAATACTAGGATTGAATCAATTCAAATCAAAATTTCATAAGACATGTATACACATTTTCAGACAGCCGTCAACATGGCAATTATAAGACAAATGATTTAAGTAGCCAAATCTCATGGCATAAACAAAGACAAAAATCATTTATAAAGTAGTCGTGTATACAGTAGTACATGCTTTTCAGGCCCAAAGTAAAAGGAAATAGGGCGCCATAAACTCACCTTAGCGATCACAGAGCTAAAAGTATGAGCAGTCCGAGAATAAGAGCAGTCTAGTCTCCACGTCTATCCAAAACCTAGGATATGAGTACGAATGGTGAGGATCAAATCTCACGACGACAAGTACCCTACGTACAACTACTTAGCTATAGACCCTAGAATGCCATAACCGAGAACGTGTTTCAAACTTTCATTTTTCCAACTAAAGGTAAATAAACTTATTTGGACTTTCGGATTAAAAGTTATTAATGTTTAAAAAATCGACGCGCATAATTTCACAGAAGGTATCCACTGCGCCGCAGTGGCCCAAAACTGAACCAGAAGCAGCAGCTTCATTTTATGCAGGAAAACCAAACCATTTTCTACTCAAACCTTTTCATTTCAATGACCAAAAACCTGTTCAAAGACCTGGAAAACTATCCAAGTCGCCAACCATTTCACCATTTCAACCCTTTTGATTTCCAAAACTTAATTCTAATTAAAATTCCATTTATCCAACAAAAACCAAAACCCATTTCATATTCATAGTCCAACAATCTAGTTAACCAAAAACTGAAATAATACTAGGATTGAATCAATTCAAATCAAAATTTTAGTAGAAAAAGGATAACTTACCAAAATTTGTGTTCTTGAAGAATTTGATGAAGATGGTGAAGATTAAGATGATGATGATGCCAAAACCCTAAATTATTATTGAAATATGATTACCCCTTTGAATCCCCTTTGGTTTCTCTCTTCCAGGTATTTGATTTGAGAGCAAAAACTTGTAGGTGTTCTATGTGGGTGTGTGGGTGTCGACAGTAGCAAAAGAAAGAAGGAGGGAAAGATTTTTGGTGTTTTGTTTCTGATTTAATTTCAATTAATTTGATATGTGTGAATATTTTTTTAATATTTCACTTAGCTTTGCCTGTTTGTATTGTAGCTGCGTTTGAATGGGTTACATAAGTATATTTGTTAACCCGTTCAGATTTCCGGATAGTTAATATATCGAATTTGAACTCTATCTATTCTAACAGTCTTGTTTGGTTTAGGTGCTTGAGTAAACTTAATCTTGATATTACTTTGTCAATAATAATATTAAGAAAAAACTTTAAATTAGAAGGGTCGATTGTTAACCACTGGCTTAAACCCCAGTGACCAGGGGTGTTTCACTAAACCTGCTATGCGGGGCCCCGGAGGAGTTTACTCCAAGATCTCGAGTTCGAGCCTTGGTAGGTTCTCCTCGACGGTATTTTCCAATTAAGGAGGTGGTATGGTGAGAAAAGCTATTTAAGATCCGCTTAGTGCGGGACCCTTTCGTTGTGCGATTAGCACACATCATACGCGTCTGAGGTAAAATTCACTTTTCAGAAGGGTCGATTGTTTGATAGGAATCGCCAAGTATCATTAATTTAGCCACCCCAATGAAAATATACATAATATACTCGTTTTGGTTGAAGGAGGCTGAACACCCTCTAGTCTGCTTGTCCTTCCCTTCAAATTTAGAGAAGAATGAGATGGTTTTCGAACTATGAGAACACCCTATATCCGCCTAGTTTTTATTTATGTTAAAACGTGGTAAAAAGAACCCTGATTAATTTCATTAAATTAAGCTTTTTGAAAGGTTTCTGAAAGACCAAAAGACTTTATTTCCAGTTCCACCATGGTCTATTTTTTTGAAACTGGATTTCCAAGTCTCGACATATACCTAGTTCTATTAAATTCAAATAAATATGACTGCTTTGCATAAATGTCTTGATTGTGAAACTCCATTAATTGTCATATATATTTAAAAACACTAGCACTGTACCCGCGCAATGCGGCGGTGGTCGTGGCGGCGACGGTGTGGTGGTGGGGGCGAGTGTTGGTGGTGGAGGCGACGTCGAGTGCTGTAGATAATTCATATAAAAGTAATTGATTTAAAGGGTTAATGGAGATATTTTAAAATATAAAGGATTGATGTAATTTATTTATTAATGTTAAGAAAATAATGTATGTGAAAATATTTTAAAGGATGGTAGGTGAAAATATTACATGGGAGGACATTTTAGACATTTTCCCCCATGTAACTTTCAATATGGAAGTATTTTCTTTAATAAGTAGTAAGTATAGATATTAAGGGAGCGGCCACCATTCACACGAAAAGGGTACCGTGGCGGTACTGATTTTGCGCACCACCCCGTATGCAGTACCGCAAGGGAGAGACACCGTTACATAGATTTATTTTTTCTAATTTTTTTCCGTGAACAACGACTTTGGTTAAAAATAAATAAATACATAAGACATAAGATCGAGTTTGATGGAGGACTTTTCGATGCGAAGGTCGGAAGATGGTGATTTAGTTACGTTTTATAAAATTACCTTCATTATTCAAGTAATCCTCCAAGTATTATAGTTTATTACCAGTATAATCTTTTATTACTAGTCCAATAAATTTTAAGATATACCATATACGAGTAATAACTTTGGATTCAAAAGATAAGAAAAAATAAATTTGGTTCTTAGATATATCGATCTATGTCTTCTTAGCAGTTGTTTTAATATTCCCAATATTAGTTTTTTGTGTTAGTTTTAGGTTTAGTTTTATTTAATGAAATATTTAAGTTTAAAAAACAAAAAACAAAATAAAAAATCGAGGGCCTAAAACAATAGTTTCATAAATTCATAAAAAAGTGAATAAGAAACTTTACGTCTTGCGCTAACAAATTAATTATGTTCAAGAAGTTAGAGAATTTCAGGCCATCTCAGAATTGGGCCATTCATGGGCCATCATACCTAATGCTCAGCCCAAGAGCCAGTACCCACCTTGATCACATATCAGCCATGTTAACATAAGAAACTTAATAAGACCTTGTTAAGGGATCTGGCATGATATTGCCTGCTGGTGTCGTTTTCAGCCCACCATTCCACGGGTTCGGGATTTGCTGGAAGCCCACAGTGTTTGGAGGGGGACAACACGTTGGTGTAAACTTATACATGGTGTTATTCTTACGACCATTTGGACCGTTTGGCTGTTAAGGAATCGGTTACTGTTCGAAGGGAAATCAGTGAATAGGAGCGGTGTGTTCAACGAGGTCCAAGCGTTGAGTTCTCTTTGGATCAAAACAAGGGCTAAACTTGCTACTCTTACTTGGAAAGACCGGAAGACTTTTAATGTTTCACCCATTTGTGTTTAGTATAACTTATTTTGGTGTTTGCCCTTGGGTGTGTCTTTTTCAATGTTTGGTGTTTCAATGTAAATGTACTTTGTTGGTTCTAGCTTCCCGCTAGGCATGTGGATATAAATATTTTCGTTAGCTGTTCAAAAAAAATAAAATAAGACCTTGTTAACGAAACCTAGCTTGTTTTTTCTGGACGGAAAATTTGGATTCCGCATAAGACGGAAAACTTGTTTTTTCATTATATACCAACTTAAAATCCAACAGGAAATTATTTTGGGAAAACCCTGTTAACGGACAAAAAATATGACTAAGTTATTAAAGACGAATGAAAAGTACATTGTTACTTAAGGGCCCGTTTCTTTTTTTAGTCATTAAGTACTGAGTGTATTAAGTGGCTGAATGTATAAGTAATGTCTGTATGTATTAAGTAAAATATATGTAATTGACGGTTATTTTGGTTTATTAAGTCAAAAAAGAAACATGAAATTTGACTTAATTATTAAGTTCTTAACTATTAAGTTTATTAAGTAAAAAGTAAACGGGCCTTAAAACAATAAAAGAAAAAGTAGTTTGTGCACTTTAGGTAAATGAACCCTTTAAATTCAATATTCACCCCTAATCATATCAAGTCTCAACGTTCCATATCTCTTAAAGACAAAGATTAGGGTAATGAAGGGAACTCTCAAAGACACAGATTACATTATGAATGTCTTGGCTTCACTTCGTGATCCTACATTTATGTATTCAGTTCTACTAATTATGTTACTTATTTCTTTAATTTCTTCTTTTTCTAGCATAGATTAATCATACTGCATTTTTGATTCATTTTTTTTGTTATCGTTGTAATTTATAATAATTGCATTGTACTTTCGCTTAAATTTAAAAAGGTATTTTTTGGACATCATATTTCTATCGCAGGGCTGTGATCATTTGAAAATTAAATTTTTTGTGAAAACTAGAAAACTGACCAAAACACACTGTGATCTGAATTTAACACAATGTGTTTTTAATTTTTTTTAGAAAACACATTGTGTTAAGTTCATATCACAATGTGTTTGAACAATTTTCTGTTTTTCACGCGTTATCAAAAACACACTGTGATTTTAAACTTAACACACTGTGTTTTCTAAAAAAAAAAATTAAAAACATATTGTGTTAAATTCAGATCACAATGTATTTTGGTCAATTTTCTAGTTTTCACAGAAATTTTAGTTTTCAAATCAACATTTCACTTCCATCGCAATCTAATCTTTTGATGCTTTTTTACATCGGAGAAATCCACCATGGTTCGAATCTCAGTACGGCTATACCTATATTTGTATTGTGGTGTCAAATACGAGTATTAATTATTAAGTTGTTTAAAAAAAATGCGAACAACTGTAATGGGTGTGGTTCGTCATAGTGACACAACCATGTCAAGATTCTTGGTAGGGCTGAGCATGGGTCAGTTTTGGCCCGAAACCGATTAGTTCGGTTTTCCAATCTATGAAACCGATTGGTTCGGTTTTTTAATGGTTTGGTTTTTCGATTTTTATCTCGGTTTGGGTCGGTTTCGGTTTTGGTTCGGCTTTATGGTTAATAAAACTCGATGTATACATTTATGAACAGGTTAAGTAAAAAAACATTGAAAATTAAAGCCCATATATGAAAAGAAATGAATTTGCAGGTGGGGAGGAACGAAGAAGACGACACCATATGTCCTGATCTAGAATCTTTTTTAGTTTGTACAGGTTTAACCCTTAAAGTTATTTTTAAGTTACATATGTAACCCTTTATTCTTTGACAAGTTTCATTTCAGCACCCACATGTATACAAGTTTCATTTTAAACCCTCAAATGTCATCACGTATGGTTCCTGGGACTTATATTTTGGTCTTTCAAAATAAATTATATGTTGTAAAACCATAAGCATAAGAATATATATATATTAATATATATAGTCTTCGGTTCGGTTCGGTTTTAAGAGTCGGCTTTTGCATATGAAACCGACACCAGAACCGATCCGTTCAGTTTTTGGAAAACATAAACCAATCCAATCGGTTTGGTTCGGTTTTCGGTTTTCTCGGTTCGGTTTTCGTTTTCTCGGTTCGGTTTTTCGGGTTTTTTCGGTTGGTCCACTCCGGTCTCTGGCGTGGTGTGGATAGGTGGTGAGGTTGGCATAACATATTGCTCTTGGCTTTTGTTTATCCAAGACCAAACACTCCACCGATCTATGCCGCCAATGCGTGATGAGCGTTCATTTTGTGATAAAAACCCATATCGAAAGGCTTCATTTCAATGTCTAATTGAGTTAATATTCCGGAACTATCGATACTTAATGGATTCTATGTTTACGCAGGTTCACGGAAGATGCGAGTGAGGGTAAATGGCATCAAGTAACTCAAGATGGAAGCCTATGAAGTTACAAGACACAAGGAGGTGATTCGGAAGCCGAACGAAGCGAAACGAGAAGCAGCAGGAGCTGTCAGCGCCGCTGGGAAGCCCAGTTCAGCAGACCGACTTATTCACCTATTTAAGTCGAAGCAGCCCTCAAAACCCTAAGAGAGAGCCGATTCAGCAACCCTAGCGGCCCACATTCAACCCTAGGTCGACTTTGCAGATTCCAAGGAGGTTTTGGAGCTTCTAACACCTTCCGATCTTCATCCTCAACCTAGATCTACTCTTTTATTTTTCTTTCAGTTGGTAAACAATGTCTTTCATCTTTTCAGACTTTGTTATTCCTTTAATAATGGTAGGCTAGTAGGCTGAATACTTGTTTGGATCGATGTGATCATGTAGACGTTTATCTATTTTACTTTATTTGTTAGATCTGTTGGAGTGTGTCTTACTGTTTATCGTAGATCCATGTCTTACTAGTTCTTCATATTAATATCGGTTCTATATCTGCATGTATTGATTTAATTATGATGATCGGTCTATAATCATACACTAGGATTAATACATAAGGATGGAAAACACTAGTCGGTCTTTAACTAGATGTAAAATGTGATTCACTTATAACTGAGGGATCCAGAACCATAGTAATTAGGATGAATAGAACATGATGCTTAACAATGTCAGACGCGATCCAGTGACATGGAAACGTGCACTGTGGTCACCGGAGAGAATTATTATCTGGTCATGGCTTAAGAGCCGGGTAACTTAAAGATGAATTAGTAACACAAACTTTAGGTCATTATTGCTTATACAATGAATCTAACGAGAATTTGTTTAAAGACTAGCGTGAGTCTAGGGACAACACTAGTTACTTAGGCAAAGTGAATCTAACGGGAATCTGAGCCGTGATTAAGTTTCCAACAGTCTAACAAGTAGGTAGAATGATATTTAGTCGTACCATGAGATCTGAGATGCCAAACAAGTATTTTAATTTAATTACTGTTATTTGTTTTTTCAAACTATTTTCAGACTAAGCCTCTCGCTGAATAAGCGGTTGCGGCTTCTATTTACTTTTCAGTTATTTTAATTAGTTTAATAGGAAATCGTGACAACCCCAACCGCTAGAATTACACATATTACTAGATTAGGTAAAGTAACGCGTCCCTGCGAACGATCCTGTTACTTATCTCTTACTATACTACATTTGATCGGGTTCTCTGCCCCGTTAGGATGTGTTTAGTTTGAGGTAATTACTTGTAAAACTTTTATAAATTTTAAATACAATGAAAAACACCCATCAATGTGCCATCACCGCCACCAATCACCACCCTCAGCTGCGCCTCCACAACCATCGACAATCACCACTAACAGCGCCGCCACCCATCACCACCATAGGCGCCGCCACCACCAATCCCTACCTGACATCAATCTTTCTTGATTCACCACCCTCCCCAATTTCTATGTCAATTTCGCAACTCGATTTTTCAATATTTATAACCAACAACGGCTCGCCATGTACTTTTTTTTTCTTCATAATTGTTGCCATCAGGAACATCTTGAAGATGATGTTTCAATTTAGATTTTTTGGGATGCATCTTGAAGTAAGTAGATATTGTCAAACAAGGGTAATGTTTTTTTTTAGAACTAGCTTTATTTTGAACAGATATGGGGCTATATATAATTTTTTTTTGGATCATTATGAGTGTTCTAAGCAAAGGTTATAAATTTCTTCTTATATAAAGTTCCTGACATGGAATTCCTCTCAAGTTGTGATGCCTTTTTATATGTTTTCCAGCCATAGAAGCCTTGGTATCCTGAAACGACGTTGAAACATCACCGTGTTTAAAACAACGCAGGCCAGGTGATTTTATCATCACTTTTTTTCATATATGCAGGTAGGGGTCATGGTTATAATCTGTTGTTTGGCCTAGCCTAATCCCGGTTCAGGCTAACTAATTTAAAGTGTCATCTAAGGCCTTTTTTGTTTTACTTAATTTCTGAAGTTGTTGAGTTGTGAGGATAATCGAGATTCATGTCGATGTTTGCTACAATCATTTTGCAGTAAATATCTCAAACAATAGGGATGCTATGCACGTTTTATT
>CM067168.1:76305073-76317573 GCA_034093135.1 Erigeron breviscapus
CAAAGTACCATATCGTTTGGCTCCTACAGAAATGAAAGAGCTAATGTCTCAGCTCCAAGAGCTAACCATGATTTCTTCATTAAAATGGCATCCTCAATAACAATTGCATTATAATTGTAATCTAGCGTATTGTAGCCTCCATAAAAATATAGAAATTGAGACATACTTTGCGATATGTATGTATATTACAATCGTAAATGAGATTCATCGCAAGGTCTTGACGAATGGGTGAATCAAGTTGCTGAAGATTATCGACATAACTTTTCATCTTAAGGACATAGCTGACAGGATCTCCAGTCACGATCAGTTAAAGACTGTCAGTTGGCCCCGCCATTTGTCAGTCTTCTTTCTTCAGACTTCAGTGAGAATGTCTTCCGTGGAATTAGATCTTGACTGGAGTGAAGTCAAGTGAACTGAAATAGGTCTATGTGGACTTTTTAATGACATGACATGATAATGTCACACTTAACGGGTGACTAACGACAAAAACTAACGATATTATCTTTATTGAGAAACTTTTTATAAATGAAATCTTTTTAATAAACGGAACCTAAATAGGTTCCCCGTATTAGGAATTTTGAGTAAAAAGATTACCTTTTTATGGATTTTCCCCTAAAATCTAATTCCCTCATTTCTACAAGTGTTAGTCATTCGATGATATAGGTTATGGTAAAGTATAAAATCCCATACATTATTCAGATATTCTTATATATATAAGAAATTACTGAAAAAACGTACATTAATGCATATATATATAATAGGTCACTTAGTCTGGGCATCAGATTCGATATATATATATATATACACACATATATATATCCTAATATATATATATAATAGGTCACTTAGTCTGGGCATCAGATTCGATATATATATATAATAGGTCACACACTCTGGGCATCAGATTCGATATATATATATATATACACACAATATCATATATATATAATAGGTCACTTAGTCTGGGCATCAGATTCGATATATATATAAACTTCATATATATATAATAGGTCACTTAGTCTGGGCATCAGATTCGATATATATATATATATACACATATATCTCCTAATATATATATATATTATATATATATATTATATATATATATTATATATATATATTATATATATATATAATATATATATATATATTATATATTAAAATCATATATATATAATAGGTCACTTAGTCTGGGCATCAGATTCGATATATATATATATATACACACACATATATCTCCTAATAATAGGTCACTCACTCTGGGCATCAGATTCGATATATATATATATATACACACACATATATCTCCTAATATATAGTATAATAATTCATTAAGATATTCTTATATATATATAAGAAATTACTGAAAAACGTAGGTGTTAATGTACCATGGGGTGTACATGGCCTATAAAATCTCGACCAAATCAGTAACCATGATTTTGAAAAATATAAACCAAACCGAACTAGGCACGTTGTGTACCTGTCAAACCGTGTCCTTCGTATGATGATTTGGAGGAGTACACGCACACATATAATACACAGATGCAGCAATAAAACTGAAAATAGAGGTGCGCAACAAACACATGCCGATTTGAACATCGATAAACCAATATCAACTGAAAAACAGCTAGAAATCACAGAGCAGTACTGGAAATAAAAAGTATAAAGCAAATTAAAGATCAAAATGAGATGCAGACGGAGATGATAGATCAATAAGAGAAGTAAGATCAAAAGGGACAGGAGCATTGGAAACAAAGAATTAGATGGAATCCATCTAATAAAGTCGAATTCCGCACATTTTCCAATTCCATCAAATTTAAAAAACTGTTTGTTACACGAATTAAAAACGCCATCACTCAGATTAACAGGGGTGATCCTTTTAACCCAAACAAACGCCATTACTACTTTATTATTATAATTATTTCTAAAATTACAAATTAAGTCAACGCTAACCAACCTAACCTACGAGCTTTTCACACATTTGTCTACATTTTTCCAGCACAAAATAAAGGTCAAAAGTATCCAAAAGCAAGCATAACACACAAGACTAACCAACCTTATACATGTAAATAATAAATTGCTAAATCGAAAAAGAGCGAGCATCAGATTCAATGTCAAACTTCATATATATAATAGGTCACTCTGGGAAAAGTGAATATATATATATATACACACACATATATCTCCTAATATATATATATGGGAAAAGTGGCTATCATGTACCCAAGTTTAAGTGTAGATCCCCTCACATATCAATTTTTTAATATTTGTTATAAAATAAATAAATCACATGGCCCCCATGATTTTAATGGTATAAAAAAATGCATGTGAGGGGTTCTATACCCAAGCTTAGCTACATGATAGCCACATATTCCCTTTCCTCTTATATATATATATATATATAATATATATAAAATTATAAGATTATATATACAATTCAATATATATATTATATATATATATTATATATATATATATAATATATATATATATTATATATATATATATATATATATTATATATATATATTATATATATATATTATATATATATATATATATATTATATATATATATATTATATATATATATTATATATACAATTACATTTATATACGTAGAGAATATGTTACTAATAAATACCTAAGTTTGGATACAAATCCTTTCATATTATATGAAACCCCATAAATTGTAATATATATTTGTTTAATTAGATGTTTAAAACTTTAACATATATCTTATTTTTTAGTCGCCACCACCTCCGCCACCCATCACCACCACTACTAGCCCACCACCGCCGCATTGCACGGGCATAAATCTAGTATAGACTAATATATGTGAAAGTAGATATATTAGTTAAAACTTTCTATTGATAGGTCTCAAGGCCAATTGAGGGGAATTTTTTTTGTGTAATACTATGTTTAAAAAAGGACTTGAGTGAAAATTATGAATTAGAGTTGTTTCCTAATTTCACCTAATGGGGCCGGTTTTTACAAGGCTTTTGTAAGCCTAAACTAAACTTGAAGATAGAGTCCCAGGGCAACACCACTGGAAGCGAGGTCCATGGGGTGACAACCCTTGGCGGGGTCGAAATTATTTATTATCGACAAATTGCTTTGGTAAAAATCTCTTCGAAAATTAAAATTTTTGAAACTTAACGGGGTGTTTTTGGCAATTTGGAAAACCTTACATACCTGAAGAGCACGACGCAGGGGTCTAACTGGACCTTTAGCAGCATGCCCCTTTCACCCATACATATCTGCAATGTTTACATTTGTATTATGGTTTTCTAATTCCTCTATTATATAATTTTTTGAAACTAGTTGTACTTATAATGTGATATTATTATGAAAGATAATTAAGAATTAAAATGTAAACAAACTTGTGATCCCTGTACTTGACATTCAAAAGTTTGTTGCATCAAAACAAAGTTTTTAACACAATAGGAGTTTTTTGTTCAAATTAAAAGGTTTATATAATTGTTTTAGCCCAATTTAAAATCCAAAAAAAAAGAGCCCAAAATGATTTGAGCCCAAAATGTTTTGATCTGCCCAAAAAGTGACATGCGGGTCTGAAATAATATAAACATTATCTTGACTAACAAATCATTTTCAACAGTTAAATCCGCATCATGCGTAAAGTTAAACATTACCAAATGATTAGCAAGATTGTGTTTTAACTTTAATAGCAACTCTTAATATTAAACTTCATCGAGTTTTACAATATCAAAAAGTGACGTGAAGTAAGATGGGAAAGGAAGGGAAAGACTACAACTCCATTCTTCTTTGTTAACAACAATGACGGTGTAAAGTATTGTTTTATAAATTTTTTTACTCAAAACATATTATGTGACAAGCTAAAGTTCAAAAGAACTCGAGCTTTATGTAACTAGACTGCCATAGATTCATTTTTTTCACCCCGTCTGCTCATAGACTCAACAAATTAATGGTAAAACCCGATGTTTGTTAATAACTGAACTTGGGTTTTTCAAACCAAAGCCCTGATTGCAAGACTCTCATACCAATTCTTCAATTGGCACCTCGCATTTGAATTACTGGGCAATTTGTATACATATATTATTATCTATGTTATTAATTTTGACTATGTTATGATATGAATTTAACACAATATGTTTTCTTACGCCTCTTCTAGCAATGGATATGTATACGAAGGTTATAATCATGGATATCCCGTGGGATACTCACATGATCCCCCAGGTGATTTTATGTGATCGGGTAGATACTTGGAGCTGGGAATTTGGATCGCTAAAGAAGTTTCAGTCGAAAGAGTTCGAAATCTTATTGATAATCACGTGCCATCTAATCATATCACCCCTACTAGGTGGAACAAACTAGTTCCATCAAAGGTAAATATCTTTGTGTGGCGTCTTCTCCTGGATCGTTTGCCTTGTATTCTACCATCACATTAATCATTTAACTATATTACGTTTTATGAAATATGTTACAATATAAATTTCTCAACTTTTAAAATAATAAACTACTCCCTTTTATATCAATTTTCTTTTACATTCATAACCACACCACCACTGTCACCATCACCACCACCGCCGCCACCACATGTCGCCTCCACTTACGCCATCACCACCCGCTGCCACCATCACTGCCTCCGCCGCCGTCACTGCCAACGCCACCACCACACAGCCTCCGTTATTACTACTGCCACTGCATCACGCGTCATACATCTAGTTAGATAAAAGTTGTAACTCTCATGTTAAAAAGTTAACATTATTTAGATATGTGGTGAAATGACCAATACGTACTTCTTACCTATTTACAGTATTACACTATTACTCTTGAAATACATAAACTACCTATTTACTTCAATGACTTCGTATTGCGCAAGTATAGGTGTAATTTGTCAAAACCAAAAAATTAATTAATAAATTAAAAAACTGAATTAGGTAACTATCGCAAATAGATAGCAGAAATCTAAACGAATTGGGGATATTGCTATAATTATTTTAGCATATATAAAAAGATGTCAAAGACCCATAAGGACGTAAAAAAAAAGGTATTTTCAATTCATTACGTTTTTTCCGTTCGAAAAAAAAATCTATAGGTTTAATTTTACGAACTCCCGCAACAATGGCTGAAACGATGAGTACAGGGATAGTTGTTATTTATGATCGCAAAGGTTACGGTTTTATCAGACCCGATGGAGCCGAGGAAAACCTGTTTCTTCGTGAAGGTCAGAAGGTCAAGTTTTTGGTTGCTGAAAAAGATGGACGTACAAAGGTTGTTAAGGTCACCCCTCTCGACAAATTAAACGTTAATGAGAATGGTGACCGTATAGGGCATGTTGGTGTTGAATGTTCTACCTGTGGTGGTATAGGGCATCTTGCTTGGGATTGTACTAGTCCTCTTAATAACGGTACAAATGGTGGTGTTGGTGTTGAATGTAACTGTGGTGGTGTAAGGCATCTTGCTAGGGATTGTCCTAGTCCTGGTGGTGGTGCTGGTGATGTGGGTGGTGTTGGTGTTGAATGTTATACATGTGGTGGTATAGGGCATCTTGCTTGGGATTGTACTAGTCCAGTTAACGATACAAACGGTGGTGTTGGTGTTGAATGTTATACCTGTGGTGGTATAGGGCATCTCGCTTGGGATTGTGCTAGTCCTGTTAACGATACAAACAGTGGTGTTGGTATTGAATGTTATACCTGTGGTGGTATTGGGCATCTTGCTAGGGATTGTAGTAGTCGTGTTACTATTGTTAATAACGGTGGCGATACTGATGATAGTGCTTGTGATCGGACGTGTTATAACTGTGGAGTGTTGGGTCACTTGGCAAGAGACTGTACTTGGAAAGTGGTCGCCGTCAAGTGTTCTAACTGTGGTGAGACTGGGCACCTTGCTTGGGATTGTACTAGTACTGTTAACGTTACAAATGGTGGTGTTGGTGTTGAATGTAATACCTGTGGTGATATTGGACATCTTGCTAGAAATTGTACTAGTCCTGTTACTAGTGTTAATAACGGTGGCGGTGCTGATGATGGTGCTGGTGATCGGGCGTGTTATAACTGTGGAGTGTTGGGTCACTTGGCAAGAGATTGTACTTGGGAAGTGGTCGCCGTCAAGTGTTCTAACTGTGGTGAGACTGGTCACGTGACAAGGGAGTGTCCTTTGGACAAAAATGTTGGTAATTATAATGGTGGTCATGGCGATGGTTTATATTGCAATAACTGCGGTATGGGTGAACATATTGAAGAGGATTGTACTACAAAAATTCGATCGTGGTTGCGGTGGTGGTAAGAGGTCCGGTGGCGGTGGTATTAACTGCTACAATTGTAGGAAAGCAGGACACTATGCTTTTGAATGCGTACATAAGCGACTCTTGATAGAATTTTTTAGAGTTTATGAACGAACTCAAAAATCAACCAAAACAACAATTATTATTAATGATTGTTTTATTATGATTGTTTTATTATTATTAAGTAATTAATCAGTCGGCTGTATAATCCGACTTATAGAGTTCGATTATTACAAAAAAATATGATCAAGATGATCAAACAAATGATTGATCAAGATAAATCAATCAGATTACAAAGAGAATCTCTAGAATATATTTGAGAGAAAAAATATAAATGAAAATATATAAAAGTGATAATGAATGATCTGGAAACCCTAATCGGGTTATAAGATGAATTTATACTCCGAGACAACTTGCACTACACCTCCCTCCTCTTTTCCCTTTGTGCAAAACTAGTCCTTCCAGAATCAACAATAACCTACCTGCACAATGCCTTAACCCTGAAGTTAGTAACATATACAAATATAACCCAAAGCTTTATATTAGATAATTTTAACACCCTCCCTTAATATAAGCTTGGGTTGAAAACAAATCTATCATATTCATTTTGCTCAACAAAAACTCATGTTGCCTTACACAAAGGCTTTTAGTGAAAATATCAGCAATTTGATCATTAGTATCAATCTTAACAAGATTAAGTAATCCAGAAGCTACCTTTTCTCTCACAATATGAATATCAATTTCAATATGCTTTGTTCTTTCATGAAGAACAGAATTATTAGCAATCAAAACAGCAAATTTATTGTCACAAAACAAGGTAACTGACAATAAATTTTTTACTTGTAAATCACTTAACAAGTTAAGAATCCATACTAACTCACAAGTAACAGTGGCCATTGCCCTATATTCTGCCTCAGAAGAGGACCTGGACACTGTACTTTGCTTTTTACTTTTCCAGGAGATAAGAGAATCATTCAAAAAAATGCAAAAACCTGTAACAGATCTCCTGGAGGTAATGCACTTTCCCCAGTCTGAATCCACAAAGGCAGTTAGAGTAAAAGACTGACCTTTAACAATGTGAATTCCTTTACCTGGATTCTTCTTCAAGTACCTCAAAATTCTGAAAGCAAGCTTTAAGTGTGAAGCTTTAGGAGCATGCATATATTGACTCAAACATTGAACAGAATAACTTATATCTGGCCTAGTAATGGTCAGATAAATAAGTTTGCCAATAATCTTTTGATACAAAGTAACATTATCAATGAAAGGATCAGATTCATCATTTCTGTCAGAAATAATAAGATTCATATCCATAGGAGTATTCATTGGTTTGGAACCAAGCATACCATATTCAAACAAAAGATCCATACAGTATTTTCTTTGAGTTAAACACACTCCTTGAGAAGTATCAATTACTTCAATTCCCAAAAAATATTTCAATTTTCCCAAGTCTTTAATAAGAAACTTGGTTTTTAAGAAGGTTTTGACTTTCTCAACTTCAGAATTGTCATTTCCAGTTATGACAATATCATCAACATAAACCAGCAAAGCAATAAACAACTTTGAACCAGTTTTGGTAAATAAAGAATAATCACATTTACTTTGAATGAAACCATATTCAACCAAAGCATTGGTTAACTTATGGTTCCATTGTCTAGGAGCCTGCTTTAGTCCATAAAGAGACTTCACAAGCTTACAAACCCTTTTATCATCTTTAGAAAAATATCCAGGAGGTAAAGACATATAAACTTCTTCATATAAGTCACCATACAAGAATGCATTATTAATATCTAATTGATATAAACTCCAATTATTCTGCACAGCAATATTAAAAAGACACCTAACAGTAACCATTTTAACAACAGGTGAAAAAGTTTCTTCATAATCTATACCTTCCTTTTGGTTATACCCCTTAGCTACTAATCTAGCTTTATACCTTTCAATTTCTCCAGAAGACTTATACTTAATTTTATATACCCACTTACAACCTATGGGTTCTCTTCCTTCAGGAAGATCAGTTAAAAACCAAGTATTGTTCCTATACAAAGCTTCCATTTCAAGATTCATTGCCTCAACCCAATTAGGATATTTGGCAGCTTGATTATAAGTAGATGGTTCAACATTTTTATTAATGCTAGACAAGAAATTAACCACATTTGAACTCAAGTTAGAATAATTCACAACTCTGTCAATACCATATTTAACTTTACCATCAAGCACATAATCATTTAAATTTCTAGGAACATTAGTGGTTCTATTAGACCTCCTAAGATTGAGAGTATCCACTGGAATAGTATCATTAGTGATCTCATGATCAACTATATGAACACCCTCAGAATTATCATTATTCCCACCTTGCAACACCTTATTAGTGTTGTCATCATGTGTTGCTGTGCCTCCATTGTCATTGGCAGATTCATGTGTACTACCAATGTCAATGGTGGCTCTGCCATCACAATCAGTTTTGTTTAAGTTGTCATCATTGGGTCCAGTGGACTCAACAATCACCTCAATCCTGTCAAAAAATTGCATAACTCTTCATTAGAACAACCACTTGTACTCATTTTAAAAGGAAATATTTGTTCATAAAACTTCACATCTCTGGCAAACAAAATAGTTTTATCATCTAAACTGTACAGTTTATATCCCTTCTTTGAATTTGAGTAACCAAGTAAAACACATTTTTCAGCTCTCTTAGAAAACTTATTATCATTATTCAAAACAGTTGCATAACAAAGACAACCAAAATTTCTAAGATGAGATAAGGCAGGTTCAAAACCAAACACAAGTTCATAAGGAGATTTTCCTTTTAACACAGAAGAAGGAGTCCTATTAATTAAATAAACAGCAGTGTAAACACACTCAGGCTACATGTATAGAGGAATCCCTCCCTGAAAGAGAAGAGCCCTAGCCACATTCAACAAATGCCTATGCTTTCTTTCAGCCACCCCATTTTGTTGGGGTGTATAAGCACAAGTAGTTTGATGTATAATACCAAATTGTTTAAACATTTTATCCATGTTCCAGTTAACAAACTCAGTCCCATTGTCTGACCTAATTATTTTAACATTCTTTCCAAATTGTGTGTTAATCATCCTTATAAAAGAATTTATGTTTTCAAATACTTCAGTTTTATTTTTCAACATGTAAACCCAAACTGCTCTTGAAAAATCATCAACAACAGTTAAAAAAATACTTGTATCCTTCTTTACTAGGTTTCCTATAAGGACCCCACACATCAAGATGTATTAAATCACCTACACTTAATGACTTGTGATCACTTAGAGGAAAAGGTTGTCTAGTTTGCTTAGCTTTATGACAAGTATCACATGGCAGAGAATCATCAATCATACCAAGTTTAAGTTTAGATTTTAACACATGCAGAACATTATAAGATGGATGACCTAATCTTGAATGCCACAAATCAGCAGATACATTGCAATTTGATACATAATTAATATTAACATTATTAGCACAAACCTTACCAAGATTTAACAAATATAGACCACCATGAACTCTACCAGTCCCCAAACTTCTCATTGTTCTCAAATCCTGTATATAGCATGCATATTCAGAGAAACCAAAAAAATAGTTTTATCATCTAAACTGTACAGTTTATATCCCTTCTTTGAATTTGAGTAACCAAGTAAAACACATTTTTCAGCTCTCTTAGAAAACTTATTATCATTATTCAAAACAGTTGCATAACAAAGACAACCAAAATTTCTAAGATGAGATAAGGCAGGTTCAAAACCAAACACAAGTTCATAAGGAGATTTTCCTTTTAACACAGAAGAAGGAGTCCTATTAATTAAATAAACAGCAGTGTAAACACACTCAGGCTACATGTATAGAGGAATCCCTCCCTGAAAGAGAAGAGCCCTAGCCACATTCAACAAATGCCTATGCTTTCTTTCAGCCACCCCATTTTGTTGGGGTGTATAAGCACAAGTAGTTTGATGTATAATACCAAATTGTTTAAACATTTTATCCATGTTCCAGTTAACAAACTCATAAGCTTTGCAAGTTGTTCATTAGTGAAAGGTAAACCAGAATTAGTCATAGAAGAAGAATTAGAACCATTTTCAGAACCAGACAAGTTATTTTTATCACACCAATTACTGGTTTTATCATTCACAACATTATGACTTGTATAATTTCTGTTTTGATTTTGAAAATTAGATTTCTTCTTATAAACATCTGGATAACCAACAAGTTTATAGCATTTGTCAATAGTATGACCTTTTAAACCACATGCAGGATTAGCACAAACAAGATTATCATTTCTAACAAACTTCTTTTTAGGATCATTAAACTTTGACACAAAAACAGAATTAGAAGGTTTAGCATGATTCAAAGAACTTGTATTTCTATGTGATTCTTCTCTAGACATCAAAGCATAAGCAGATTTCACATCAGGCAAAGGATCCCTTGTAAGAATAGTACTTCTAACAGACATATACATCTCATCAAGACCCATAAGAAACTGCATTAACCTTATTAAATCATGATGTGTTTATATATATATATATATATATATATATATATATATATATATATATATATATATATATATATATATATATATATATATATATATATATATATATATATATATATATATATATATATATATATATATATATATATATATATATATATATATATATATATATATATATATATATATATATATATATATATATATATATATATATATATATATATATATATATATATATATATATATATATATATATATATATATATATATATATATATATATATATATATATATATATATATATATATATATATATATATATATATATATATATATATATATATATATATATATATATATATATATATATATATATATATATATATATATATATATATATATATATATATATATATATATATATATATATATATATATATATATATATATATATATATATATATATATATATATATATATATATATATATATATATATATATATATATATATATATATATATATATATATATATATATATATATATATATATATATATATATATATATATATATATATATATATATATATATATATATATATATATATATATATATATATATATATATATATATATATATATATATATATATATATATATATATATATATATATATATATATATATATATATATATATATATATATATATATATATATATATATATATATATATATATATATATATATATATATATATATATATATATATATATATATATATATATATATATATATATATATATATATATATATATATATATATATATATATATATATATATATATATATATATATATATATATATATATATATATATATATATATATATATATATATATATATATATATATATATATATATATATATATATATATATATATATATATATATATATATATATATATATATATATATATATATATATATATATATATATATATATATATATATATATATATATATATATATATATATATATATATATATATATATATATATATATATATATATATATATATATATATATATATATATATATATATATATATATATATATATATATATATATATATATATATATATATATATATATATATATATATATATATATATATATATATATATATATATATATATATATATATATATATATATATATATATATATATATATATATATATATATATATATATATATATATATATATATATATATATATATATATATATATATATATATATATATATATATATATATATATATATATATATATATATATATATATATATATATATATATATATATATATATATATATATATATATATATATATATATATATATATATATATATATATATATATATATATATATATATATATATATATATATATATATATATATATATATATATATATATATATATATATATATATATATATATATATATATATATATATATATATATATATATATATATATATATATATATATATATATATATATATATATATATATATATATATATATATATATATATATATATATATATATATATATATATATATATATATATATATATATATATATATATATATATATATATATATATATATATATATATATATATATATATATATATATATATATATATATATATATATATA
>CM067168.1:76320073-76357573 GCA_034093135.1 Erigeron breviscapus
CCCCCCCCCCCCCCCCCCCCCCCCCCCCCCCCCCCCCCCCCCCCCCCCCCCCCCCCCCCCCCCCCCCCCCCCCCCCCCCCCCCCCCCCCCCCCCCCCCCCCCCCCCCCCCCCCCCCCCCCCCCCCCCCCCCCCCCCCCCCCCCCCCCCCCCCCCCCCCCCCCCCCCCCCCCCCCCCCCCCCCCCCCCCCCCCCCCCCCCCCCCCCCCCCCCCCCCCCCCCCCCCCCCCCCCCCCCCCCCCCCCCCCCCCCCCCCCCCCCCCCCCCCCCCCCCCCCCCCCCCCCCCCCCCCCCCCCCCCCCCCCCCCCCCCCCCCCCCCCCCCCCCCCCCCCCCCCCCCCCCCCCCCCCCCCCCCCCCCCCCCCCCCCCCCCCCCCCCCCCCCCCCCCCCCCCCCCCCCCCCCCCCCCCCCCCCCCCCCCCCCCCCCCCCCCCCCCCCCCCCCCCCCCCCCCCCCCCCCCCCCCCCCCCCCCCCCCCCCCCCCCCCCCCCCCCCCCCCCCCCCCCCCCCCCCCCCCCCCCCCCCCCCCCCCCCCCCCCCCCCCCCCCCCCCCCCCCCCCCCCCCCCCCCCCCCCCCCCCCCCCCCCCCCCCCCCCCCCCCCCCCCCCCCCCCCCCCCCCCCCCCCCTCGCCGAGCCCATCGCTGTGAACACCGGCCCGCCAGGCGATATACAAAAAAAAAAAGGATTTGGCGATAGTTTTTGATCGCCTGAAAATTGCTTTGACCGATCCATGGATTCCGTGCCAAACGGTTATAAACGACTACTTTGATTTTTTTTCTTTTCTTCTTTCTATATATACACGTATCAACCATTCATTTTAACAATCAACTTATACAAAATCCTGGCTACTATACCTTACTGAGTCGACCTCAATATATTTTAAAATTTTCGTTTAGCTTTGCTGGTTAATTTGTAACTGCGAAGGGTTCAATATTCGTGTACTTCGTATTCTAGTTGTGTTTGAATGGTTTATATAGAGTTTATCTTTTTGTATTTAGATTTCCGGATAGTTAATATATATAATTTGAACAATATACACTAGATTTTTGGCCTGCTCGATGCGTGGACTATCTAAAAAACTGTGTTATAAACCATTTAGTGAAACATGAAAAACGGTAAAAGCAAACGTTCTTTAAATAAGAATTAATGTAATGTGAAAATGGGGTTGGTGACCCATTCGTAAGGTCTTTGACCTTGGGGGATCCACCTGGGTTCGAGTCCCACTTTCCACATTTGTGGGGGTGGATTAATAGGGATTTTTTGAGAGTTCTTGGTTTCATCCTAGGCATGCGTGTAATTTATGACTAGGAGTAGATTAGAATGCCGTTTAAAAAAAAAACTCCATAATTATTAAATAGTTTTGTAACATACAAATAGATGGTTAAATACCTGCAACAGCAATTAGGTTAGGCGATGCGCAGGCGGTTTAAAACTCTGTATAATAAACCGTAAAATGAAACATGGAAAACCGGTAAAAGGAAACATTCTTTAGATGATAGAATTATATATGGACCACATAAATATTTTTGTAAGACTAAACGGAGTGGGGAGATTCCCCCCCCCCCCGCCGTTCGCCGAGCCCATCGCTGTGAACACCGGCCCGCCAGGCGATATACAAAAAAAAAAAGGATTTGGCGATAGTTTTTGATCGCCTGAAAATTGCTTTGACCGATCCATGGATTCCGTGCCAAACGGTTATAAACGACTACTTTGATTTTTTTTCTTTTCTTCTTTCTATATATACACGTATCAACCATTCATTTTAACAATCAACTAAAACAAAACCAAAACACACAACATATCTTTCACATTTTTATACAAAACATACACTACATTTTTTTAAATTATGGAAGATATCGATGATTTTTCATCTTCTAGTTCCGAATCAAGTGGTGGTTCGACCGATCTAGACGAGGCTATCAAGAGTACGATCGTTTTGACCATTAACACAATGTTAGAAGCCGCAAGGGAAGAAGAAGAAGAGGAGGGGGGCGCACCACTACCGCGTGTTCCGGGTTTTAGGCGAAGGGCGGTCCTAGATCGTAGACGGCATGAGGCAAACGAACTGTTGATGCGTTTTTACTTTGTTGACAACCCGATATATCCCCCGAGGGAGTTTAGGAGGCGCTATCGTATGAGTAAACGTTTATTTTTGCAAATAACAAGAGATTTGGAAGAGGAGTATACGTATTTCCAACAAAGATATGATTGTCGTGGGAAGTTATTATAAACTTCAACATTATACTTATTATATAGTAACTAACGTGTTAAAGTTCAAAAGTGCAGCTCCTTTTTATGCAAACGACAATTATTATAAAGCCGGATATTATTTGAGTGATGGCATCTATCCGGAGTATGCTACCTTCGTGAAGACATTTACTGATGTGACCAATTTATATAGATCGCCCACATCATTATTGACCTTTTTCGTATGTGTTTTGAGTCGATTTTGTATGCATTTGGCGCGTTTATGGTGTTTGTTAGTGCTTTCAGGTTCTTAGCAGGTTGTGCGTCCAGTTGGTACATTTTCTGACGATTTTAGGCCAAATGTTGATCCGAGTGTTCGAGAGATGTTGATAAAGAAGAACAAAGATTTCAGCAAGATTTGACTGCGCCGCAGTGAGAAGGATGATGCCCCACTGCGCCGCAGTCCTTGGTCGATCAAAAGCAAATAATTTCCAGTGGTTTTACACTGCGCCGCAGTGGGAGCGAACCATGCTCACTGCGGCGCAGTGAGTGCACGGGGAGACCAGGGCTACAGCCCCTTTGCACCAGATTGGGGGGAGATATAAAAGAAAAAAAAAAAAAAAAAAAAAAAAAAAAAAAAAAAAAAAAACAAATAAACAAAAATAAGAATAAAAAAAAAACTAAAAATAAATAGAAATAAAAAAAAAACACTTATTAAAACAACAAAAAAAAAAAAAAAAAAAAAAAAAAAAAAAAAAAAAAAAAAAAAAAAAAAAAAAAAAAAAAAAAAAAAAAAAAAAAAAAAAAAAAAAAAAAAAAAAAAAAAAAAAAAAAAAAAAAAAAAAAAAAAAAAAAAAAAAAAAAAAAAAAAAAAAAAAAAAAAAAAAAAAAAAAAAAAAAAAAAAAAAAAAAAAAAAAAAAAAAAAAAAAAAAAGGATTTGGCGATAGTTTTTGATCGCCTGAAAATTGCTTTGACCGATCCATGGATTCCGTGCCAAACGGTTATAAACGACTACTTTATTTTTTTTCTTTTCTTCTTTCTATATATACACATATCAACCATTCATTTTAACAATCAACTAAAACAAAACCAAAACACACAACATATCTTTCACATTTTTATACAAAACATACACTACATTTTTTTTAAATTATGGAAGATATCGATGATTTTTCATCTTCTAGTTCCGAATCAAGTGGTGGTTCGACCGATCTAGACGAGGCTATCAAGAGTACGATCGTTTTGACCATTAACACAATGTTAGAAGCCGCAAGGGAAGAAGAAGAAGAGGAGGGGGGCGCACCACTACCGCGTGTTCCGGGTTTTAGGCGAAGGGCGGTCCTAGATCGTAGACGGCATGAGGCAAACGAACTGTTGATGCGTTTTTACTTTGTTGACAACCCGATATATCCCCCGAGGGAGTTTAGGAGGCGCTATCGTATGTTAAGATTTGACTGCGCCGCAGTGAGAAGGATGATGCCCCACTGCGCCGCAGTCAATGGAGTGAAGAAGCCAAATGGATTCCAGCAAGTTTGAGCTGCGCCGCAGTCAAGGTGTGAAGAAGCCAAATGGATTCCAGCAAGTTTGAGCTGCGCCGCAGTGGGAGTATTCCGACTGCGCCGCAGTGAGAAGGATGATGCCCCACTGCGCCGCAGTCAATGGAGTGAAGAAGCCAAATGGATTCCAGCAAGTTTGAGCTGCGCCGCAGTCAAGGTGTGCAGCCAAATGATCCAGCAAGACTGTGCCGCAGTCAATGGAGTGAAGAAGCCAAATGGATTCCAGCAAGTTTGAGCTGCGCCGCAGTCAAGGAGTGAAGAAGCCAAATGGATTCCAGCAAGTTTGAGCTGCGCCGCAGTCAAGGAGTGAAGAGCCAAATGGATCCAGCAAGTTTGAGCTGCGCCGCAGTCAATGGAGTGAAGAAGCCAAATGGATTCCAGCAAGTTTGAGCTGCGCCGCAGTCAAGGTGTGCCAAAGCCAAAGCTTTTCAGCAAGATTTGACTGCGCCGCAGTGAGAAGGATGATGCCCCACTGCGCCGCAGTCAATGGAGTGAAGAAGCCAAATGGATTCCAGCAAGTTTGAGCTGCGCCGCAGTCAAGGTGTGAAGAAGCCAAATGGATTCCAGCAAGTTTGAGCTGCGCCGCAGTGGGAGTATACTGCGCCGCAGTGAGAAGGATGATGCCCCACTGCGCCGCAGTCAATGGAGTGAAGAAGCCAAATGGATTCCAGCAAGTTTGACTGCGCCGCAGTGAGAAGGATGATGCCCCACTGCGCCGCAGTCAATGGAGTGAAGAAGCCAAATGGATTCCAGCAAGTTTGAGCTGCGCCGCAGTCAAGGTGTGCCAAAGCCAAATGGATTCCAGCAAGATTTGACTGCGCCGCAGTGAGAAGGATGATGCCCCACTGCGCCGCAGTCAATGGAGTGAAGAAGCCAAATGGATTCCAGCAAGTTTGAGCTGCGCCGCAGTCAAGGTGTGACCAAATGGATCCAGCAAGTTTGACTGCGCCGCAGTCAGGAGTGAAGAGCCAAATGGATCCAGCAAGTTTACTGCGCCGCAGTCAATGGAGTGAAGAAGCCAATGGATTCCAGCAAGTTTGAGCTGCGCCGCAGTCAAGGAGTGAAGAGCCAAATGGATCCAGCAAGTTTGACTGTGCCGCAGTCAATGGAGTGAAGAAGCCAAATGGATTCCAGCAAGTTTGAGCTGTGCCGCAGTCAATGGAGTGAAGAAGCCAAATGGATTCCAGCAAGTTTGAGCTGCGCCGCAGTCAAGGTGTGAAAGCCAAATGGATCCAGCAAGTTTGACTGCGCCGCAGTCAGGAGTGAAGAGCCAAATGATGCCCCAACTGTGCCGCAGTCAATGGAGTGAAGAAGCCAAATGGATTCCAGCAAGTTTGACTGCGCCGCAGTGAGAAGGATGATGCCCCACTGCGCCGCAGTCAATGGAGTGAAGAAGCCAAATGGATTCCAGCAAGTTTGAGCTGCGCCGCAGTCAATGGAGTGAAGAAGCCAAATGGATTCCAGCAAGTTTGAGCTGCGCCGCAGTGGGAGCGAACCATGCTCACTGCGGCGCAGTGAGTGCACGGGGAGACCAGGGCTACAGCCCCTTTGCACCAGATTGGGGGGAGATATAAAAGAAAAAAAAAAAAAAAAAAAAAAAAAAAAAAAAAAAAAAAAAAAAAAAAAAAAAAAAAAAAAAAAAAAAAAAAAAAAAAAAAAAAAAAAAAAAAAAAAAAAAAAAAAAAAAAAAAAAAAAAAAAAAAAAAAAAAAAAAAAAAAAATAAAAAAAAAAAAAAAAAAAAAAAAAACAATGATTGGGATGTGACAAGTGTCACAAGTCCCCCAACCTTGCAAGTAGCCCCACTCCCCTCTTTTTCTAACATTTTCCCCATAGTGACATGACGTCTTAGGATTGTAGTAGAATTTTACTTATTATGTATTTTATTGTTATGTGTATAGATTTTACTATTATGTATTTTATTGTTATGTGTATAATTTTACTATTATGTATTTTATTGTTATGTGTATAATTTTACTATTATGTATTTTATTGTTATGTGTATAATTTTACTATTATGTATTTTATTGTTATGTGTATAATTTTACTATTATGTATTTTATTGTTATGTGTATAATTTTACTATTATGTATTTTATTGTTATGTGTATAATTTTACTATTATGTATTTTATTGTTATGTGTATAGATTTTACTATTATGTATTTTATTGTTATGTGTATAGATTTTACTATTATGTATTTTATTGTTATGTGTATAGATTTTACTATTATGTATTTTATTGTTATGTGTATAGATTTTACTATTATGTATTTTATTGTTATGTGTATAGATTTTACTATTATGTATTTTATTGTTATGTGTACTAGATTTTTACTATTATGTATTTTATTGTTATGTGTATAGATTTTACTATTATGTATTTTATTGTTATGTGTATAGATTTTTACTATTATGTATTTTATTGTTATGTGTACTAGATTTTACTATTATGTATTTTATTGTTATGTGTACTAGATTTTACTATTATGTATTTTATTGTTATGTGTATAATTTTACTATTATGTATTTTATTGTTATGTGTATAATTTTACTATTATGTATTTTATTGTTATGTGTATAATTTTACTATTATGTATTTTATTGTTATGTGTATAATTTTACTATTATGTATTTTATTGTTATGTGTATAATTTTTACTTATTATGTATTTTATTGTTATGTGTACTAGATTTTTAGCTATTATGTATTTTATTTATAGAAAGATGGATATTTTTTATAAAAAAATGGAGGTGAAAAGAAAAAAAAATTAAAAATGATTGGGATGTGACAAGTGTCACAAGTCCCCCAACCTTGCAAGTAGCCCCACTCCCCTCTTTTTCTAACATTTTCCCCATAGTGACATGGCGTCACATGGCGCAAGTCCCCTCCAAGAGGAGTAGCCCCACTTCTTTTAACCTAACATACGAATAGATGGTCAAACAGACAATATGAACTCAAGCAGATTGAAGGACTTGACTATACTTCAAAGCACTGTTGTAGTTGGCCAAATAATTGCAACACACAATTAGATTAGGCAACGCGAGAATAATATAGAATATATATGATAATATGAGAGCATATCTTTCTTCCTGATAAGAGGCTGCCTTACGCCGTTCGTCCTCCATTCGTCCCCCTCTCAGGGACGAGTCAACACCGTGGGGTTGGACTCGTCCCTGATTCGTCCAAGGGTCATTCGTGCGTGGGCGGACGAGTGTCTTGAGTGATTTTCTTTTTCTTTTTTTTCTTTCTCATATATATATATATGGATGAATAGATACACGTGTGTGTATTTGCTGTAAAGAAAAAAAATCAAACTTCTTTCCGGCGGTTGGAAATTTCATACGAAGAAGAAGAAGACGACTAGAAGACAGAGAAGGTGTGGTCTGTGGGGACATAGGAGTATTATTATATACTAATTTTCAAGTTTTACCCTACACTTTTATGTTACTTTAAAAAGAACCCTAAAAAAATGAACTTTTTTTTCTTTAAAATCAAATATACTTTCTATGTTGTTATTATTATTATTATTTTTTTATTGTATTTTCGTTTTTTTTTAATGTGGTATTGTATTTTATTCTTAATTTTAATGAATTGTGTGTGTTGTTTAGTTTTTGTTAAATACTGGGGGATTGAAAGTGTAAAGTTGTATAAAGTGTAAAATTAAATAAAAGGTGGGTCCAAGACTAGTCCTAGTATAAGGTTGGATTTAGGGGGATTAGTCCTTGAATGGTTTTTTGCTGATATGGTGCTGATTGGGACTAGTCCTCCTGGGGATGAGTCCTGGTATAAGGCTGCCCCTAAAAGAGAATCCCAAACAAAATTTTCTTTAAAATTTTTACACGTGGCAGCATGTCCCTTTTCCTTTTTTCAACTTCCATCAAAATGATTTTTTTAATCTTCTTCCACCTTTATACCTAAATCCATGGATTCCAATATTCCATGCCCAAAATCAATATTGAAATTAAAATACTTCTAATCTATTTCAAACATGCATGTAAACAAAATTTATTTTTCTTCTCCATTCAGCTTTATGCTTGATCGATAATCCCTATTGTATTACTTTTATTCCAATCAGGATAAAAAAAATGGCTGCTAAAACTTTGAAAACAAGCTGATCTGTTTATATTCCCTATATATATCCAGCAACACCGATCCATAACCTTCATCCAAAAACTATGGGGAAATTCTGATCCACCTGCCAAGACTACTAAGCCCTTTAAGGTACCAATTTTAGCTCTTGAGATTTCAAATTTTAGGTTTTTTTTTTCTCAATTATTTTGAAAACAACATGGGTGCATAGGTTGTTTGAAACATTTGATATTATCATTAATATATAATGGTTTCTTGCCCCAAAATTTAAGTATATTTGAAGAGCTTATTGTTTAATATAGGATTAAACCCAAAACGTTGACTTGTGTATGTTGTTTAACTCCATGGTTATTACTTATTAACTTGCAAACCCATTACATTGTGGTGTTGATGAAATCAGCTTTTGACCAATTAACTCCACTTTTGAACTATTATTTATACTTTTGCAAATTAATCCTTATTTATTAACTTGTATAACATATGCTTGGAAGGTACACGTTAACTCTTAATTGCCACTAATGATGTAGTATCAATTAAATTAATGTGGTGTTCGAATATGTATTTACGACATGTCGTTATAAGAAGTGGTGTTGCTTTCACATGCTTTAGAAATCTTTATAGAATATTTCTTGCAGTGTAGTTTGGATAAAAAACTTCATCTTTATATGTTAAAGAAATTGTTTTGTAGGATCCTTATAACTCTATAAGGATTGTTCTTCAAAGTGTTTCTTTTGAAAAGTGATTCACTACATTACATTTGGTCATGCTGTTTTATGCAAATTTTTGGTAATTTTGCATACAAAATTTGGTCTATCGTATCATTGGATTTGAATAAACTCTTATAATGTTTATTTTGCAAGAACTTTACCAAAAAAGGGCCTGATATTAACCAGTTAAAGCTCCATGGATGATGGAATGGTACATCTATGGCAAATAAAATAGTTCAAGGTCCAGTATAGTTTTGTTGTTTTCTTTCTTTAAGTGGTGGTCATGCAGTGATGGAGTTGTTTAATTTAAGTTTTACTTTCACTATTCTATCTATATTTTTTGCTTTCATAAGTTGATCTACCGCCACGTATTTTAACTAGATTTCACTGTGATGACTAAAACCCTTTTAAAACATATGTTGGTTGGGACTTGGGAGCTCGAGTACTCATATGTACAAGCTGGATAAGTGACTTCATCTTAAAATTAGTGTTGGTTGCTTCTTTAAAATTGTTGCAACTTTGTTCCTTTTCAGGAGGTTACTTTAACATTTTGATTAAACATTACTAAGGTATGATCACAAAAAGTGCCCCACTTTGTCGTTATAGTAACAAATAAGGTTTTCAATGACTTGTGCCTCTATTATTTGTGAGGGTGCAAAATTCATGAGGGTGGGTTGGGTAACCTCTATTCTATGAAAGAGAAATTTAGTTTGGACATGTGGAGTATGAATTTGATGATTTTTCTGTTTGATTTCCAGGTTGGTAGTTGAGTTTGTAATGTTTAATTTTATAGGGGGAGCCTTGTCAAGAATAAGCTTAAATGTGGTAAATTCCAGACTTTACCGTTTGCAAGCTATAGTATTTGTGAACGTGCTGCAAATTTTGACTTTAACTATTAGACCCTTTTTTGTGGAATAAAAAAGTCTATCATTTTGAGATTCTGGTTGTGGTTAGGGTGACTTCTTAGATATTGGGTCAAGCCGTTGTTTCTTAGCTCTAGGAAGTTGTGATGCAAATATATTTCAAGTTGGTTGCTGCAAGGGTTTGCTACTTTACTGCTACTGTTTTTGGATATTGTACCCATGGTTACTGATGGTGATCCACTGGTCAGTACTGGTCTTCTTTTCTTTAGCATGTAGTCTTGGGAATTTGGGTGGACTATGATCATGGTCATCCTTTTTATTTGAAGATGTCATTGTTGTATTAATCTTACTTTAAGGCATTTTTGTTTGAAGATGTCATTGTTGTATTATTGATGGCCTTCACAACATTGTGCTTTACTTCGAGTGATCATCATCTTGATAGTTTTGGTGTTCCTGTTCTTATGTATTCTGAGATGGACAACATAAGACCTCATGTTCTTATTGTATTTTAACGAGTCATATGCCCGCGCAATGCGGCGATGGTGGTGGCGGCGACCGGTGTTGGGGGCGGCAATGGTGGTGAATGTAAAAGTAATTGATGTTAAAAGAGGTTGTGTAGTTATTTTAAGGATTGAGAGATTTATGTTGGAAAATATTTCATTAAGGGTATTATAGGTATATTAGGTAGAAATGTTTAAATTAATGAATAAAGATAATGGTATTTTAGGTACTTCAATTCCTTAATTGAGATCTTAAAAATGGGGTTGTTGCTTTATTATGTATTTTAATATTAACCGTCTGGACAATAGACTTTCAATTTGAATTTGAGACATAATGTGTTTGGTATTTGCAACAAGGATGCACCTAAACCTTTTTTGGTAGTGTATATATCCAATATATATCATAAAATTTTTGTAGCGCCCATGTTTAATTATTATTGTCTTATTTGGTTAAATTTTTTCCGTATAAAAACAAAACAAATAGTGTAATTATTTTTTCAGCACACGTTATTAACGAAACTTATATAGAAATGCCCGGGTTAGACCCGGGATGATTAGCTAGTAAATAATAAAGAGCAACATAGCGTTGGTAACCACAAGGAGCCAAGGTCTGATATGTAACCACAAGGTCAAGTTTATACACATAGCTTTTACATTGACGTGAAACGGGGGGCAAGTGAGCATATAATCTACAAAAGCTAATGTTATATGCCTTGTTATAGACATCCCATTAAAAAAGTTGTTACCATCACCAATGTCAGTATCACTTTCAGAAAACAAATCATAGATTATGCCATTTTATAAATATGTGAGTATAATACCACGACACTAACTGTTGTAACCTCTTAAACTCCCTCATCGGCCTCTTCCTTGCAGAGTTGACATTGTACTCACCTGCATATATCATAATCAACTTGAATTTTTTTTGAAAATAGACATATTTTGGGGGGTGTTTGTCAAAATAGTTTTGGGATTTTTTTTTTTATGAAACTAGTAAATCCGGGTTTCCCAAACCCGGACTCAACTTTTATGGTCCAAACCGGGTTTCGTATCCCCGGACTCAACGGTATTCCCATCCCCGGACTCGAAGAAGGCTGACATGATGCAGCCGGAACAGGCGTTGATGTGACTGCTTGTTTGACTGCTACAAAGCCAGAAGGAAAGAGGGTGAGACCGGGTTTCCCAAACCCGGACTCAGATTCGAATATATATATATATAACAGAAGGATATGTGACTGCTTGTTTGTGGTAATATATATAACAGCTTGTGGTGGTGGGAAGAATCAAGAAAAACGGTGGCTGTGTTGTGGTCTGATCTTTCATGGTAACTTCCGGGCAAATGTGTCCATTCATGTATTTCCAAAATCTTCCATTCATTCTTAAACAACAAAGTTTTGTTGACGACAATAGACTTGATATCAAAAAACAAAAGCATAACATTATGAGCACCATAATCCTTATATTGGTGCCTTGGTGGTGGTGGTGGTGGTGATGGTGGTGGGATGATAATGAGCCATTGCTGCTACTATATATTTATGTATAGTATGTAATATATATATAAGCAATTATATAGTCTATAAATATATCTCTATACTATATATATATATATATATATATATATATAGGGTAACACTCCGGTAAGAACAGTTTTAAAATAAGAACGGTGAGAACACTTAAAAACATCATTTTGATGCATTAAAAGTCCATAAAACTAACATAGTGCATAACTAATTATCATTATTTAAGTGTTTAACAACACATTGATCCGTCAAAATCGAAAAAATCACGTTTTTTGTTTTGTGCATCCATCTTGGATGCATATTCATCAAAATGATGCATCCAACAAAAAATGTGATTTTTTCGATTTTGACGGATCAATGTGTTGTTAAACACTTAAATAATGAAAATTAGTTATGCACTATGTTAGTTTTATGGACTTTTAATGCATCAAAATGTAGTTTTTAAGTGTTCTCACCGTGTTCTTATTTTAAAACTGTTCTTATTTGATTGCCCCCTATATATATATATATAGGGAGGGTTATTTAAGAACACCTAAAATAAAAAGAACAAAAGAACCATTTTAGACCTTTGGATCAAAAATATTGGATGGATCAGATCACTCCAAAAAAATAAGGCGCCAAGCCCGATCACAGGTGTGTGGGTATTACTGTAATTTTACACCCCACCCCATAACACAACCACACTTCTTCTTTCTCCCCCTCAACAAAATCAGACCGATTCATCCCGCCATTTTCCCTCTTTGATCAGTTTCTCCTCCTTGATTCTCACCGCCTCCTTCTCTGGTTGTTAATTCGCAGCCGGATTATGACATGGAAGAAGAATAGATTGTCGAAGATGATGCTGGATTTGGTAATATCAGAACGGTATGTTCAAATTCCTCTTATTGTTGACTGAATTTGAAACTTCTATGAACATTATCTCGTGATTACAGAATTGAAAACCTAATTTATCCACCATTTTTACTTCTTGTTCTTCTAATTCGGTAGAATCTTTTCCAATTTTTCTAGGGTTGTTAGGACCAGTTTACTGGTAAACTGGCCAGTCTCCAGTTGCACCTGGAGACCCAGTGAAACTGTCCAGTGAACTGGAGACCCAGAAGATTTGTCCAGAAATATATTGAAGTCCAGTTGTACCGTACAGTCAACGCAACTGAAGACTTCCTCCAGTTGAGAACTGACCAGTTGAAGAATCCTTTCAGTTGAAGTCGAAGACAACAAGTGGAAGATAGAGAATGACAATGGCAGCGAAGCCCAGTTGACATTCTAGTCAGTTACAAACTGGAGACCATCAGTGGAAAGCTCTTACAAAGCTTTACACTGATTACGAGGAATTGACTTTGTGCTTTATGTCCTTTTACCCGGATAATAAGACTTATCTTATTATTTAAATACAAAAAGGTACATAAAGCTGGTTGAATAAAGTTGCTTTATCCTGCAACTTTACACTGCATTTTAAGGAATTAAATGCTATTCCTTAAATGCTCTCAACCACATTTGTACGGCCAAAGTTAACATCCCAATGTTAACTTTGCCTATAAATACAAGTCATTGCACAACCAAGAATATTAATTCTCTCGAACAACTTCTTCGAACATACTTCGATAGAATTCACACTTTGCATACCTGCAATATTCTTGGTGAACTTGTGCAATATTCTCTCAATCGTAAAAAGGAACATTTCACAACTTTAAGTGTTTCGATTGTTTAGAGAAATTCCGAGTGTAGATCAATTGTAGTTCATAGGTTGTTAGGATATTTACATTTCTTGTATTATCTTGGTTCCGCAACAACCTTGTAATTTATTTAACATCAATAAATAAATTACACTTGAAAATTACATATTGTCTCATCAATTTATTTTACAAGTATTTTGTATTATTGCATTGTTCTTTACTTATTGTCTATTAAATAAGTAATCTATCTAGAACTTGGTATATACACACTGCAACTGGTCGTCTCCAGTTCAGTGCATATATTGCAAAGTAACTCCACCATCGACATAGAGGTGTCTTCAATAGTACCATCTATTGAGTTGGGACTTACAAGTGGTATCAGAGCAGAAGGCTAATAAACTTGCCTAGATCTGCTAAGATGAACACTACTGAAGGTGGAGATGGTTCTGGTCAAGGTGAAATCCCTTTGAATACTAATACATCACCTTTTCAAAATGTTAATACAAACCCTCCTCCTCCTACTGCCCCAAATCACGTCCATGTACACTATTCTAACACTCCTGTTCCAAAATTTGATGGAAACAGTGAGACTTTTGGTACATGGAAGGCTAGAATGCTTTTGCATTTTGGTGTGATAGAGAGGTATATGTTGAAAATCCTTAAGGATGGACCATATATACCCATGTCTCTTGGGGTAAGTCCTCTTCTAGATCCAACTGGAAGAAGAGGTTCAAGAGAAAAGCCCGAAGACCATTGGTCTGATGAGGATCGTAGACTTGTTGATCTGGATACCAGACTCAAGAACATGATCCTTGGGGCTGTTCCTAAAGATCTAATTCCAACACTTGTGTTGTTCCCAGTGCAAAGTCAATGTGGGATGAATTAGTTATTCAGTTTGAAGGAGGTGATGACACTATTGTCACCAGAAAAGTTGCCTTGAACAAGAAGTATGAATCCTTCTTTGCCTTACCCAATGAAAGTCTAACTGGTACATACACCAGATTTTCTAGCCTCATTAATCAGCTGGGAGGCTTGGGTGTAGAGAAGGATAAGGATATTCTTCTTGAGAAGTTTTGTGATATTCTTCCTTCCAAATGGGAAAACATGGTTCTTGTCTTAAGACAAGGTAAAACCTTGCACAACCATACTCTTGCATCGCTCTATGGAGCCTTCAGATTTACTGAAGATAACAATGCTGCAAGACTGGTGGCTGAGCAGGATGCCATGAACCATGCCCAGAGTTCCAAGGTTGCTAGTGTACCTGAGCGACCTTGTGCTGCCTTAATGTCTGCAGAGAGTGTCCAGGCACACTCAATGAAGGAGATGTTAAACAATTTCTTGAACTCTGGCCTGACCACTGAAATCAGTGATGGTTGTGAGGAAACTGACGATGATGATCTGGTAGCCATGATTGCTAAAACCTTTAACAGGTTTAAGCATAAATCTAAAAGATTTAATGGCCCAAACAATGCTTCCAGCTCCAGCTCTCTGGATAAAACCAATCTTACCTGCTATAAGTGTGGTAAGAAAGGTCACTTTATGAAGGAATGCAGATCTAGTCAGTTGAACAACCAAACTGGCCCCCCTGTCCCTAATTTCAATCGGCCTGATGATAGCTACAAAGCTAAATACAAGAAGCTTAAGGCGCAGATTGCCCTCCTGTCCATGGAAAAGGAAAAGGATCAGTGCTTAATGGCACAAACTGAGGGAAAATGGGAGTACTCTGATGACTCATCAACTGATGAAGAAGAGGAAAGGGACATGTGTTTCATGGCCTTGGAAGATCAACAGCAGCAGCACGTGGCAAAAGAAGATGTCATCACCGGAAGATGGGTGGACATCATCTTGAAAAAGGTATGTGATTATGATAACCAGGTTGACCCAGAACTGAAACTGGACCTGGCTGAATCATTAAGTGGTGATTTAGCTTTTGTGGAAACTGTAAGAGCTGATAGTGAAAGATATCTTGACACTACCTTAAATGAACTGAACAATGTTAAACCACAACTGAATGATTTACAAAGTGTCCAGTTGGCTCTCAAGGAGTCAGCTTTAAAAATTGAGGCTTTGGAACTTGATAATCAAAAATTATTTTCTGATCTTGAAAAAGAACAAAAGATTATCAAGTCATGGGTAAAAGCATCTGGTAAGAACTATGATGCATTTTCTAGAACTATCGATGCCCAGAAGAATGCATGGAAATCTGGAGATCTGGAGATAGCAGCTCTCATACCAGATCTTCATGCATTGCCTCCAGCTCTCAGGGTTGAAACTTCTTATGATCAACCTGAAGCTGTTGAAACTGAACCCTTTGAGACCACCCCCATTGAGGTTAAAACTGGAGCCAAACAGGCTAAAGCTCCAGTCAAAAAGGCCACTGGTAACAAGCCTTTACCTCAAAAGTCTAAGGTGCCCAAGACCCGACAGACTAAAGCTCCAGTCAAAAAGGCCACTGGTAACAAGCCTTTACCTCAAAAGTCTAAGGTGCCCAAGACCCGACAGACTAAAGCTCCAGTTGAACCAAGGTCCAAGGTTCAGCTGCCTGATGAAAATAATATTTTGTTTAATCTGGACAGTCAACTCCAACTTTTGTCTCGACAGGTTCAGAGTTGTACTGCCCGGATTAAAAAATCTGGAATCTGGAGATAGCAGCTCTCATACCAGATCTTCATGCATTGCCTCCAGCTCTCAGGGTTGAAACTTCTTATGATCAACCTGAAGCTGTTGAAACTGAACCCTTTGAGACCACCCCCATTGAGGTTAAAACTGGAGCCAAACAGGCTAAAGCTCCAGTCAAAAAGGCCACTGGTAACAAGCCTTTACCTCAAAAGTCTAAGGTGCCCAAGACCCGACAGACTAAAGCTCCAGTCAAAAAGGCCACTGGTAACAAGCCTTTACCTCAAAAGTCTAAGGTGCCCAAGACCCGACAGACTAAAGCTCCAGTCAAAAAGGCCACTGGTAACAAGCCTTTACCTCAAAAGTCTAAGGTGCCCAAGACCCGACAGACTAAAGCTCCAGTCAAAAAGGCCACTGGTAACAAGCCTTTACCTCAAAAGTCTAAGGTGCCCAAGACCCGACAGACTAAAGCTCCAGTTGAACCAAGGTCCAAGGTTCAGCTGCCTGATGAAAATAATATTTTGTTTAATCTGGACAGTCAACTCCAACTTTTGTCTCGACAGGTTCAGAGTTGTACTGCCCGGATTAAAAATCTGGAAGGAGGTTCATCACCTCCAGTTTTCAAACAAAATATTAAACCCCCTTTAAAACCAAAACAAAAGTATGTTCCATCTGGAACAAAATCTGATAAGAAAAAGGGGAGTAGGTATCAAATACCAATCATTTTTACTCCTGCACCTGGATCTGGTGAAAAAGGTCCAGATGCAGCCTCTAGTTCAACACCTCAACAATCAACTGTGACTTCTGTAGAGAAGTCCAGTGAACCCATCAAGAAAAGATGGGTTCACAAAAATAACTAATGATTTTTGTAGGTGTGCAGGGCGATCGAAAGAAGAATATCTGGTATCTGGACAGTGCTGCTGGCCGGACTATGACCGGATGTAAGCCCCTGCTTGAAGAGTTCACTGTCCAAGATGGACCGACAGTGACGTTTGGTAATGATCAATCTGGAAAGACTGAAGGATATGGTATGCTCAATAATGGATAAGTCGAATTCAAAAGAGTTGCATTTGTGAATGGTTTGAAATACAACCTGATCAGTGTCAGCCAACTTTGTGATGGCTTCAGAGTTTTGTTCGATATTGCTCAAGGCACCATATTTAACAAGGATTGGAAAGTGGTGATGGTTGCACCAAGAAAAGGTAATGTGTACATCATGGATATGGAACCAGCTCCAAAAGCGCAATGTTTCTATACCAAGGCTGATGAGGACACCAACTGGCTATGGCATAAAAGATTATCCCATCTTAATTTCAAAAATATTAACTAGTTGTCTCGCAAACAACTGGTTGATGGGATACCTCAGATTTCTTTTAATAAAGAAAAGCCATGTCCAGGGTGTGAGATGGGCAAGCAGAAAAGGGCCAGTTTCAAAACTAGGCAAAATTTTAGCATCACTGAACCTCTTTACATGCTACATATGGATCTCTTTGGTCCAGTGAATGTTCAAACTAGAGCTGGAAAGAAGTACACTCTAGTTGTGGTTGATGAATTCACCAGATACTGCTGGGTGGTATTCCTCAGATCCAAAAGTGATGCACCTGCTGAAATCATCTCTCTCATCAAAAGAATTGAGCTCAAGTATACTCGAAAAGTTTGTCAGTTGCGAAGTGATAATGGTACCGAATTTCGAAATAAGGTACTTGAAACATTTTGCAATGACACTGGCATCTCTCAAAACTTCTCATCAACACACTCTCCAGAGCAGAATGGAGTTGTGGAAAGAAAGAATCGCACACTGATAGAAGCAGCCAGAAGTATGCTATTTGAATCAAGTCTTCCCACCAGTTTTTGGGCTGAGGCAGTTGCAACTGCTTGTCACACCCAAAACCGGTCAGTCTACATCAAGAGACATAAGAAGACTGCCTATGAAGTACTCAGGAATCGTAAACCAAATATTGGATACTTTCATGTATTTGGTTGTCCAGTTTATATCATAAATGATTCCAGTCAACTTGGAAAGTTTGATGCTAAAGCTGATGAAGGGGTATTTTTAGGTTATTCAGATATTCGAAAGGCCTTTAGAGTTTATAATTATAGACTCCAAAAGGTTCATGAGACAATTCATGTCACATTCGATGAATCAACTGAAGCAATCAACAAGAGACCAAGCCTTGATATTACTCCAGTCATTCCAATCAATTTTGGTGAAACTGACCAAGTTCATCCGTCAGTTGTTTCACCAAAAGATGTTTCCAGTTACAACAAATTGAAACCAGTTAAGAAGAAGAACACCACCAGTGACACATCATTCTATCCCTCCATCAATTTCAACTTACCACAAAAATTGGTGATTGGATCTGATGTACGTGCCACTCCAATATCAGCACCAGTTCAAACTCCAACTTCTCCAGTTTTTCAAGAAATGCCTTTGAATGAAGAATTTCATGATGCAAATCGTGACCTCATTGACTCTGATGAGGATGTAGAAGTAGTTTGGACCGATCCTCCTCCAGAAGCTACTGCAACTGAAAAAGATCGCCAGGTGACTTGCACTGATATTGTGTTACACCAGCCTAGTCATTACACTAGATGGACTCGAGCACATCCAATTGAACAGATTGTGGGAGATCCAAATAATGGGGTTCAGACTAGAAGAGCCACCAGTGAGCAATGCTTAAACGTCACCTTCTTATCACTAATTGAACCAAAGAAGATTGACGAGGCTATGGCAGACCCAAGCTGGGTGGAAGCTATGCAAGAAGAGCTCATCCAGTTTGAAAGGAACAATGTTTGGGAGCTTGTTCCTTGTCCACCAGGGTTAAAGAAAGAACCTATTGGTACAAGATGGGTCTACCGAAATAAGATGGATGAAGATGGCCATGTTGTAAGAAACAAGGCCAGATTAGTTGCCCAGGGTTATTGTCAAGCAGAAGGCGTTGACTTTGATGAAACTTTTGCTCCAGTTGCAAGACTTGAAGCCATCAGAATATTTCTGGCTTATGCAGCCCATCTGCAGTTCAAGGTCTTCCAGATGGATGTCAAAAGTGCATTCCTTAATGGAACATTGGAAGAAGAAGTTTATGTTAAGCAGACTCCAGGTTTCATCGATGAGAAGCATCCTCATTGGGTTTATAGACTGAACAAAGATTTGTATGGTCTAAGACAAGCCCCAAGAGCCTGGTATGATACTTTAACTAAACATCTTCTTAAAAATGGCTTTCAAAGAGGTGCAATAGATAATACCTTATTTATCTTGAAAGAAAGAGGTAATATCTTACTGGTACAAATTTATGTTGATGACATTATATTTAGTTCAACTGATGATGCAATGTGTAAAAAGTTTTCTAAAATCATGTCATCTGAGTATGAGATGAGTTTAATGGGTGAATTAACATTTTTCTTAGGTCTTCAGATTAAGCAAACTGAAAATGGAATTTTCATAAACCAAGGAAAATATGTCAGAGATTTGTTAAGAAAATACAAATATGATTCAATCCCATCGAAAAACACACCTATTGCAGCACCATTAAATTTGGACTCTGACCCAACTGGCAAACCAGTGAACATAACTGACTATCGTGGTATGGTTGGTTCACTGATGTATTTAACTGCCAGTTGACCAGATATAATGTTTGCAACATGTTTATGTGCCAGGTTTCAGGCTAACCCTAAAGAATCACATTTGCACGCTGTAAAGCATATCTTTAGATACCTGAAAGGGTGTCCTAATCTTGGTCTTTGGTACCCCAAAGGCTCAGGATTAGATCTAATGGGTTATTCAGATTCAGATCATGCAGGTTGTAAGATAGATAGAAAATCAACAACTGGTGGTTGTCATTTCCTTGGAGGAAAACTGGTAAGTTGGACCAGCAAGAAGCAGACTTCAGTCTCTATGTCCACTGCTGAGGCAGAGTACATTTCTGCGGCCAGTTGCTGTGCCCAGATTCTCTGGATCAAGAACCAGTTACTAGATTATGGTCAAAAGTATACAAGGACCCCAATCTTTTGTGACAACACCAGTGCAATTGCTATATCTCACAACCCAGTGATGCACTCCAAAACAAAGCATATTGACATCAGGTATTATTTCATTCGTGATCATGTTATGAAAGGAGACATTGAATTACATTTCATCCCCACTGACAAACAGTTAGCTGATGTTTTTACAAAACCTCTCGATGAGAAAACCTTTAAACATCTCATCAGCGAACTGGGAATGTTAAATCCTTAAAACTGGAGATTTCTTTGTTATTGAACGCGTCAGTGAAACTGATGAAGTTCTCCAGTTGAGGAGGTCCAGATAATCTTTGCTCGCCAGGCTATCGAACGCCTTTGTGATACTATCTTGGCACTAATCGATTTCTGGATCATCATTTTAGGGGGAAAGACTCAAAATAATTTTCTGACTAAAATTCATTTTTGTTTGAAAATGGCAACTGGAGAACTCTTCAGTTGGAAATTGGCACTGGACTGATCCTCCAGTGACCAGGTTCAGTCTTGTCTTGTTTTTATAATGTTAGAAATACTTGGTCAATATTTGTGACACGTGATGGTACTCGAGTGTTTTAAACCACTTGGTATCGTGATCTGACGTGTTTAAAGCCATTTTAGTACTTGACAACTGTTTGTATTGGGAAAATAAAAAGTGAGTGGGTGCGTGGGTAAGATAAGCCGTCGTAGCATTTAATGCTGACATGGTAGCATTTAATGTTGACATGGCAAATTATGATTTTATTTCAAAATTCAAACTTACTTTGTGAAAATATCTACAAAATGGATTTTGTTTAATAAAATATAATTTTTGGTATTTCATTGGGATCTTGAATCCCTTATAAATACCCTTATTTACTCCGAACTCATTTACTTCCTTCTACATTCTTTCATTTACTTCCCAATCATCAAAATTGCTTCATTTCTCTCTCTGCTTCACAAATCAATAACCCTAATTCCCAAATTTCAATTTCATTTTCTAATGGCACCTAGATCATCTCGTTCAAGAGATGTAAATCTCTTGACTGTTCCATATGCTCCTTCACCAGATGTCAAACCGGCATCTGGTGCTCCTAGTAATGCTTCGGTCATCAAACTCAATCCTAATAATCTGATGGCAAGCTTACAAGGATCTCAAGGGTCCAATACCCTTATTGGTAGAATCCAAATTTTTTTGAAGGATTCTCCAATAGGACCCTCATTCTCTCTAAACCCACGCAAGTTGTTTCACAACTACTTGTGTGAGTTTTGGTACACTGCCATTCTTTACTTGTATTCTACGAATAATGAAATACAATTTTCTTCGTTCTCTTTTGGGAATTGTTGTCGATTAGGGAAATTCCCCAGTTAAAAGAATTTCCCATATTTGTCTTGATATATTTTTATACCAAGTTCATTTGTGTATTTTAATCGTTGATCACCCATCATAATTTTAGCCTTTCAAATAATTCTTATTTTCAAATTTGAAGTTCTTTTACCAAGACACTACTGTTATCCAGTTGGAAAAGTCGACATTTGTCTCATTTTCTTAAATTCAATCATTAAAGGCAATCCATGGGTCAAAGAACCAAATATTACCTAGATCACTCCTGAAACAATAGTTTGGATCAAAAATTCATCTAGGGTTCAAAAAGATGAATTTGCAATTGATATGGTTCTTGAAAAAGAAGCAGTGAAGAAAAATAGTGATGCATGGAAGACGGTCTATTCATTAAGCTATTAATTAAGTTGAGGATTTTCTCGACATAGTATACGCTTTTGAGTAAACTGTTCAGCTCTTTTCAACCTTGGTTAAAGGGATGATAAAGTTTAGAAATTTTATCTTTAGAAAAAAAAAAAAATTCGGTAATTACTAATTACCGTAGCAATGATTAAAATTTCTGTAGTTTATGGACACCTGTCCGTTCTTTCAGGTTACATTTCCCTTTTCATCCTCTATAATAGAAACGCGTTTTCTTAAGGAAGAATGCACACTAAATCTTCTTTCTCTATCTCTTTTATTTACTTAGATCTTCATCTGCTAATTTGTTTTTAGCTATTACGTTCACAGTCAGCTTGTGTTCTAACAGATCTCCGACTTTCTCTTTGGTAAGCTACATTTTTGTGCTCTTTCTTTCTCATCTTGGATAACATACTATCTATTTATATGTTTATATGAAACTTTTATCTTTTAATTCATGTTCGCTTAATTAACAATATTGTTCCACCGATTTATCATAAGATAATGAAAACTTTCGGTGCCTCTTCGAGCGATCCAAAAGGCAAAAGACCAATGACTCAAGGGGATCTTGAGGATCTTGAAACGAATAGGGTCAAAAGGATTAAGCAAGAGGCCGTGATGTTAGGTATCTCATATGAAGACTACAAGGTGATGGTAGACGAAGATGTCCACCTTTTTGAGAAGCAAACTTCTGAAGATGAAAAGCTAGCAAGAATTTTATCTCAATTTTTAACAGAGGAGGAATCTATCCTTGTGAATCGTCAAATAAAAGAAGATGAAAAGTTTGCAAGAGCCCTAGCTCAGCAAGACGAAGATAATCTCTCTCAAAGGGAGAAGTCCATTTTTGCCATGTCATCTGAAGAAGAAGAAGAAGAAAATCCCAATATTCCACCTCTTAAGAGAAGAAAAAGAGATGCTGCTGGGGGAAGTAATATGTCAGGGTCGAGCTCTGACAGAACTCCTAATTCTTGAAATCAAGAGGGATTTTATAGAAATATTTGGAATCTGTTATAAATTTTATAAATCAAATCTTAAGTTGTCCAGAATGTGTTTTTAAATCAGAATAATATTGTTGATAATGTTTTTTATGTATTTGTTATGTCAATTGTCTGACCAAAACTTATTGTAGATAAGAAGAACTCAATATAATCATGGACGCATGGCAAAACCAGATGATTGGTACTAGTGAATGGGGAACATCAATCGATGATTTTTGCCAAGACTGGCTTCTCCAAAATACAGTACCAACATCACAGCTAGAACCCCCAACAAAAAATGTCAGTGCATCGTTCCCAACTCTTGTTGATGCAGTACATCATGGAGTTTCATCTCCAATCCCAATGAACCCTTTATATCAAAACTTCTCTTTCGATACACCAGAAGCAATATTCCAGTTGAAATCAACATTCCAACCGGAACCATCTTTCCAACCAGAATCTTCCGAGGAGGGTAACAGGGCACCAGGCAAACGTCCAATGTCAGACTCGCCCACACTATACCCCAATCCAATTAGTGACATAACCAATACGCCTAACATGATAAACCACTTACATGGTTATCAAAGCGACATTCATCATTAATCAATACGCCTAACATGATAAACCACTTACATGGTTATCAAAGCGACATTCATCATTAATCAATACGCCTAACATGATAAACCACTTACATGGTTATCAAAGCGACATTCATCATTAATCAATACGCCTAACATGATAAACCACTTACATGGTTATCAAAGCGACATTCATCATTAATCAATACGCCTAACATGATAAACCACTTACATGGTTATCAAAGCGACATTCATCATTAACATTCACATCAACAATCAACAATTAAGCAAATTGACATCTCGGTCCATATCATAACAAGTGAATCAACCAACAAATACGATGCACATACACTTCTTATAATTCTACTTTAAAGGAATCATTGATGCTTATATATAGGGTCACCCGCAGCCTTCCCACCACATCTACTATTCATAAAAAGTATAATTATCTTCCATGTATGTACAACTATCTAAAGCACAACAAGTATTCATAACAAAGTCAAAGTTAACCGAGCAACAAGTCAATACATTAAACAAACAATCAATCAACAAACATGTACACTTTTCAGCCCAAATCTCAATTGAGTAGGGAGGGTTTACGAAACTCACCTGTGGTCCAAGCATGAAAGAATATGTACCACCTATCTTCAAAGATTTCTTCCTTACTCTGGTCTAGTCGAACCTAATGTTTATTTGTATAGTTGTGAGAATTACGTCTCATACGATATAATATATTTAAGTCTCGTCCAACGCGTCTGGTCGCATTTATAAACTATTACCCTTAACTTATAATTAGTTTGCCTAGTAGACTCAAACTAGACTTGTGTAAATCAATTAAAAAAAACTACGGAAGTATGTATCAGTTTTCAAAATTAAATAATGTTACCGAAATGGATTAAAGAAATACAACTATCAAATTAATGTGCAAACTTTGGCTTAACAACCAGTTAAGAAAATATATATGTATTGTACCAAAACTTGTGTATTATAACATCATTTAAATAATATTAATCCTTATATAATTATGGACACAACTATTGCTTCTACTCCATTTTCATACGTAGGAAACAAAAATGGGTTTTTAAAACTTCTTTTCATTTCATAGCAGCTTAGTCATAAATTCATTAACCCATTTTTATTAACCTTTTTATGTCATATAACTTGACACAAAAAAAAAGACAGTCTCACAATCTTACCAAATTTTATTATATACTCCCTAGCTAAGCCTAGATGCTAAGAAATTAATACGGACCCAAACGGTCACCTTTTTCTCAAATCTAAATATTTTTACGTAACTTTAAATTAAATAGCAAAAACTAGAAATAATACCTTAACAAGTTGATAATCAAGGCCTACAATTGATTTAGAATGGTTTGACATGTTTGGTTTGGCTCGAAACCCGCTCTTTCTTCTCTTTCTATTCTTCGGCCGAGACCTCGTGAACCAAAAGAAACTACATCCCCTTTTTACTATATATTGATGATTTTGATTATGATAATAGATAGATGATATCTGATAAAATATGTTTGATTGATTGGGTTGTTCATTTTCAACTTACATGTATTTATATATATAAAATGATAGATAGATTGATTGCTTTGTGGGTGGGGGGACTACGTAGGAAACATCTCAAAGAATAATGCAATATGATTTTGTTGTCATCTATATTTAGTAAGCCGCCGTCCATTATTATTATTATTATATAGTTTGTTTTGATCGCCACTTCTGACTTCTACCTTCTTTTATTCTCTCTCTCTCTCTCTCTATATATATATATATATATATATATATATATATATATATATTATATATATATATATAATATATATTATATATTATTATTTAGGATATTTAGTAGTATAATATATCCATTATCTACATAGCTCAAATGCCTATTTATTTTATCAAGTATTTATATTATTTGTCCAATGTTTCTAGCTAGTTGATTGATTTAGAGATCAATATAACAAACAAAAAGAATCACGGGTGTAAACCTTTTTATAATTTATCATTCCAATAAATCCAAAACATGGATTAATCATTTCATATAAAATAAAGGTTGTGTCGGTTTTTGTCTCATTAATACCTTTATTAGATAGCCACCGACACTGTGCCACCGACACTCTTTACCATACATTATACTTAGGGTTTTGTATATACGTTTTCCCTGTTAACACATTTACTCAATTATCGTCTATAATATATTTTCCTTATCACATATGGGTCAATATCATGGTCTTGCAACATGGGCTTAATTCTAGAAATCCAATTATGACATTATAATTGGCCCAATTTACAGATAAATTAACACAATTAGGCCCAAAGTTTTCGTTTATTAAAGTAGTTAATCAAATTACAAGTACAGTCAAACGGGTAAAAATTATGGATGTTACAAGAGATGGCTTACTGCTTGTAGAATGGATTAAGAGTAGACTTTGCCGATATCTTGTTCAGAAGCCTAGTACAAAAACTGAAGGGCACCAGGGGTGTTTGTATCCCCTTCTCAAGGTTTCTCTCTCTCTGTTTTAAACATATTCTGGGCAGAGAAGCATACTTAAGTACAGATTCACCGTACACTGCACCAGATATGTTGAGGAATTTAGACTCTCTGGTATCTGAAGCTGGAGAGGTCGAGATTCCAGAACGAATGCAACTGGCATTCGCTTCAACTGATGCACCAATTAAAGGTGAGTCAGAAAGACAACTGGGCGGGCCTCAAAATAATGAGGGACCCTCCAGTTCGTCTAATGTTGTGGTTGAGGATAGAGCAACCATAACTGAAGCAACTCCAATCACATCTATCCCTGGTGAAGATACTTCGGTATCTGATCCTCCAACAGATGCACCCATCCAGGAAACTGGGGAAGGTCATCTGGAGACTGACCTTTCTGGTCAGCCCTCAGTTACATTCATGGATCTGGACATGAATGTTAATGACGAGGAAATCCTTATTGAATCTTCGGGGGGGGGGGGGGGGGGGGGGGGGGGGGGGGGGGGGGGGGGGGGGGGGGGGGGGGGGGGGGGGGGGGGGGGGGGGGGGGGGGGGGGGGGGGGGGGGGGGGGGGGGGGGGGGGGGGGGGGGGGGGGGGGGGGGGGGGGGGGGGGGGGGGGGGGGGGGGGGGGGGGGGGGGGGGGGGGGGGGGGGGGGGGGGGGGGGGGGGGGGGGGGGGGGGGGGGGGGGGGGGGGGGGGGGGGGGGGGGGGGGGGGGGGGGGGGGGGGGGGGGGGGGGGGGGGGGGGGGGGGGGGGGGGGGGGGGGGGGGGGGGGGGGGGGGGGGGGGGGGGGGGGGGGGGGGGGGGGGGGGGGGGGGGGGGGGGGGGGGGGGGGGGGGGGGGGGGGGGGGGGGGGGGGGGGGGGGGGGGGGGGGGGGGGGGGGGGGGGGGGGGGGGGGGGGGGGGGGGGGGGGGGGGGGGGGGGGGGGGGGGGGGGGGGGGGGGGGGGGGGGGGGGGGGGGGGGGGGGGGGGGGGGGGGGGGGGGGGGGGGGGGGGGGGGGGGGGGGGGGGGGGGGGGGGGGGGGGGGGGGGGGGGGGGGGGGGGGGGGGGGGGGGGGGGGGGGGGGGGGGGGGGGGGGGGGGGGGGGGGGGGGGGGGGGGGGGGGGGGGGGGGGGGGGGGGGGGGGGGGGGGGGGGGGGGGGGGGGGGGGGGGGGGGGGGGGGGGGGGGGGGGGGGGGGGGGGGGGGGGGGGGGGGGGGGGGGGGGGGGGGGGGGGGGGGGGGGGGGGGGGGGGGGGGGGGGGGGGGGGGGGGGGGGGGGGGGGGGGGGGGGGGGGGGGGGGGGGGGGGGGGGGGGGGGGGGGGGGGGGGGGGGGGGGGGGGGGGGGGGGGGGGGGGGGGGGGGGGGGGGGGGGGGGGGGGGTGAGTCAGAAAGACAACTGGGCGGGCCTCAAAATAATGAGGGACCCTCCAATTCGTCTAATGTTGTGGTTGAGGATAGAGCAACCATAACTGAAGCAACTCCAATCACATCTATCCCTGGTGAAGATACTTCGGTATCTGATCCTCCAACAGATGCACCCATCCAGGAAACTGGGGAAGGTCATCTGGAGACTGACCTTTCTGGTCAGCCCTCAGTTACATTCATGGATCTGGACATGAATGTTAATGACGAGGAAATCCTTATTGAATCTTCGGATTCAGAAGGTACTGAAACAGACTTGGAGAATTTTGATTCTGCTGTACCAGATCAAAACTCTTCATCTCCAGTCTCGCTTCCAGATGCATCAATTTCACTTTCACCCTCCCAACAAAATGTGCCTACTGAAATACCATTCCCAACTTATAACTATATGTCTGGAAACAGACGTATGGCTCCTTCACCAACTGGGCAATTCTCACTTGTTCGAGAAATGCCACCCCCACCGCCGCCGTTGTTCACACCTGAGCATTCTCAGCATGAACAACACATTGATTTTCCAGTCCTTTCTTCTACCACCACTCCTATTATTTCTTCAACTGCTGGTATGACAACTGGGGAGATTTCTCTTAGTTTGCCTCCTCCAGTTGCTCCAGTAGTAACTGCTGCTGGTCCAGTGACACCTTCTCCTTCATCACTGGACAGTCAAGTTGTCTCTTTACAAGCCGATCTCCAAAACCTTCTTACCAGGGTGGAGGAGATTCAAAAGACACTTGACAAAAACACCAAGTCTTTCTCCAGATACCACAAGGATCACTTGACTAACATTAAAGTGGTTGATCTGGGGATTAACAAGTTTTCATCAAATGAAGACTTGGTGTTCAACAAGCTAAATGAGTTGGTCACTGGCTGCAACAATCTGGCTGGTACTTTGAAAGAAGCCTTTGACCTTACTCAGTCCAAGGTCACAACGTCAATCTCCAATCTACTTGGCAACACTGTAAGAACATCTGAAGTAGATTTGAGGGAAATTGAGAGGCAGGTAAAGGAATTAGTTGAAAAACCTGGCCTAAATGTGACTGAACTTGGAGAGCAGTTGATGACTTCAGTTGGTTAGAAGATAGAGGATACGCTGGGTGCAAGAGAAGCACAATTGATTGAAAGGGTGATGTCTGAGATCACCAAGCTGGCCACTCCTCAGGTTGATCTGGCCCCACTCACCAGTGAGATCAACCAGTTGAGAGGCAGCATTGAAAATTTGAACACCCAGGTATCCCTTCATGCTCAGTCTTTGGATAAACTGACAACTGAAGTGGAAAGTTTGAAGAAGAAGGATGAGGAAGTGAAGGAAAAGGTTGTATCTGGTTTGGATGAAGACTCCAAGATCTTAAATGAATTAAAAACTGGTCAAGAACAGGTTACTGCAAATGTTTTGACCCAGTCAAAGGAGACCAACCATTTGTGGAGGTCTTTCAGGATGATGTGTGGGATTTTCAAGGAGTGCAAGGACATGCAAACATGGCAGCCTCTTGACCGGTTGCCATCTCACCCTTCTGAATGGGAAGTTATTAGGGCAGGTCTAGATGCTGCCAAGGGGGAAAGAAGTGCAGTCCTTCCACCAGTTGCACCTGAAAGAACTCCATCTGGAAGTCAAGCTGGTAGGGAAATGGTTGTAGCTGCCAGTACTGAAGCTGGTGAGCAAGCTGGTGATATGGGTGATAGGGGGAATGTTTTGGATAAGGGCAAAGGTTTAGCAGTTGATGTATCTGCCCAGCCGGCCACTGATATACCAATGTTAGAAACTGGCAATGTTGATGTACTTCCTCCAGTTTCTGATAGTGTAAGCAAACAACTGGCCAGACTTGGTAATCAAATTAAAGAAAGAAAGAAGATGAAACAAGCCAACCAAGTTGAAGCCAGAGCACATCTTGCACAGATCAAACTGCTTGATATGAGTGATGCCAATCTTTTGGGAATCACTAAGGAGGAGTATGCCAGAGTTAAGCATGATCCCAGGATAGTTGACCAGTTGAAAGAAATGCTTGATGTAGAACTGGACAGATACTATCCTGATGATGAAGCTGAATTCGATGCCAGAAGCTTGAACATATCAGTGGAGAAGGCTAAGGAGAATAGGGCCAGTGGGATTCTAAAAAGAATTGCAAATGTTAAGAAGGTTGTGAAAAAGGTATTGAATCCACCAAGAAGGATTCCTCAACCAAGAAGACCACTAACAAGAGATGCTGACCTTAGCACATTTGTTGAACCAACTTGCGAGGTATCTAATGAAGACATCAAGTCCGCTGTACTGGCTGCTGGTGCTGGGAGTATAAAAATAACAAATGAATCTGAAGCAAGAAGCTATTACTCCCAGATCATGTCAACCAGAAGACATAGTGGTACTATCAATGGTGTTAATGTAACAATCAAGCCAGGCACCAAAGTCTTTCACATTGAAGTTAGTTATACCAGAGGGCCACTGGTTAAAACTGACAATCTTGGTGCAATGCAGTATGGGTTCAGTGAATGGGTGGAAATGGTGAATGTGTTGGATGCAAAGGCACAAAAGAATAGGTTTGAGAAAGCATGGGTGAACTTCCTAAGGGGCAAGATTCAACATAAAGAAAACCTGGAGCTAAAGTTGAATATTGACCCTGAAGACTCACAACCTATCTCTTCAGTGACCAAGAGAAGAAGAACTGGCGAAGGGCCATCTCATTAAGTTCTTTCTTTTCAGTTATCTACTTGTATTTTGTTTTACATTCTGTAACTTGTATAAATTTCATTTCCTTGTATAAATGAAGTTACCAGTTTGTAACCACAAGGTAGATAATAGATTAAAATCTAACAAACCTAAAAGAAAAACCTAAGGCATTTATTGATCTATAAAAATGCCTTGGAAAACTTAGATAGATTTAAATCAAACAAGTCCTTCCAGTTCACACTTGTATAGATACAAGAACTAGAAAAAGACTTGGCAATATTTCTAGACAAATAGGGGGAATTTGTTAGGACCAGTTTACTGGTAAACTGGCCAGTCTCCAGTTGCACCTGGAGACCCAGTGAAACTGTCCAGTGAACTGGAGACCTAGAAGATTTGTCCAGAAATATATTGAAGTCCAGTTGTACCGTACAGTCAACGCAACTGAAGACTTCCTTCAGTTGAGAACTGACCAGTTGAAGAATCCTTCCAGTTGAAGTCGAAGACAACAAGTGGAAGATAGAGAATGATAATGGCAGCGAAGCCCAGTTGACATTCTAGTCAGTTACAAACTGGAGACCATCAGTGGAAAGCTCTTACAAAGCTTTACACTGATTACGAGGAATTGACTTTGTGCTTTATGTCCTTTTACCCGGATAATAAGACTTATCTTATTATTTAAATACAAAAAGGTACATAAAGCTGGTTGAATAAAGTTGCTTTATCCTGCAACTTTACACTGCATTTTAAGGAATTAAATGCTATTCCTTAAATGCTCTCAACCACATTTGTACGGCCAAAGTTAACATCCCAATGTTAACTTTGCCTATAAATACAAGTCATTGCACAACCAAGAATATTAATTCTCTCGAACAACTTCTTCGAACATACTTCGATAGAATTCACACTTTGCATACCTGCAATATTCTTGGTGAACTTGTGCAATATTCTCTCAATCGTAAAAAGGAACATTTCACAACTTTAAGTGTTTCGATTGTTTAGAGAAATTCCGAGTGTAGATCAATTGTAGTTCATAGGTTGTTAGGATATTTACATTCTTGTATTATCTTGGTTCCGCAACAACCTTGTAATTTATTTAACATCAATAAATAAATTACACTTGAAAATTACATATTGTCTCATCAATTTATTTTACAAGTATTTTGTATTATTGCATTGTTCTTTACTTATTGTCTATTAAATAAGTAATCTATCTAGAACTTGGTATATACACACTGCAACTGGTCGTCTCCAGTTCAGTGCATATATTGCAAAGTAACTCCACCATCGACATAGAGGTGTCTTCAGTAGTACCATCTATTGAGTTGGGACTTACAAGGGTGATTCCGTATTGATTCGATTTTAGTTGCTGATTTGAGTGGAGAAGTTATTTTGATTGATGAGTGTAGGATTGAGATAGTTGACTTTTGCTGAATATGAATTTATTTGTTGATTACGTTGTTGTTTGTTTAAAAGCTTTTTGGCTTAATTCTTCATAATTTAAGTTAATATAAGAATTTGCACATAAAGTGTTTGCTGAAATGTCTGAATGAAAAATGATCTGTTAATATTGGTATGCAATGTCAAATTCTGTTAATATTGAAAACTTGATTTATCTCTCAACCTGATTTGTTTTTTTCCTAGTTATTTACACACTCTAAGTGGTTATTTTTACATATGTATAGTATGTGATTTTATGTGTTTGCTTGTTGATGATTGTTTGTTTTTTAGTTACTTACACATATGTAGGTAGTCAATTTACAAATGTATAGTAGGTGATTTAGATTTTTCCTTGTTGATGATTGTTGTTTTTTAGTTTTGTAGGTAGTTATTTACACACTCTAAGTGGTTATTTTTACATATGTATAGTATGTGATTTTATGTGTTTGCTTGTTGATGATTGTTTGTTTTTTAGTTACTTACACATATGTAGGTAGTCAATTTACAAATGTATAGTAGGTGATTTAGATTTTTCCTTGTTGATGATTGTTGTTTTTTAGTTTTGTAGGTAGTTATTTTAGAAATGTATAATTTGATCACCAGATAATGTGTATGTATGGTAGTTGTTTTTAGTTACGTACACATGTGTAGGTTTGATTGTTGCTGATTTTTGTTGTTGATTTGTATGGATTTTTCTTCAGTTTAGTATTATGCAATAAGGATTAAGTCTTCATACACATGTGAAAATGTCCCATTTTAGTTTCTTACATTTCTTATAGCTATTTGTTTTAGTGTGGTTCTAGGGTGTTGCTGATTTGTATGACCGCTTATTATTTTTTGCTAGGTCATGTTTGATAAGAATTCTTTTTATCTTTGATTGTTGTATATATTTAACCCGTGCGAATTTGGAAAGTTTGGCACCTGGAGTTCCTGTGCATGCTTCTGTTATCGATGTTTGAAGTCTCATACTTCTTGAAGAACAAATGGTGAAAGGAGGAATACCCACTAGATTGTTTTTGTATACCACAACAGTTGTAAGCTGTTTTTTAAAGTTAATTTACGTTGTTTTTACGTTTTTTTTCCACCTTTTAATGTACTAAACTAATTTTTTAAACCAGACAACTAATATGTGAGACGAAATTTCACCCTTTTTTTTTTTTTTTTTTTTTTTTTTTTTTTTTTTTTTTTTTTTTTTTTTTTTTTTTTTTTTTTTTTTTTTTTTTTTTTTTTTTTTTTTTTTTTTTTTTTTTTTTTTTTTTTTTTTTTTTTTTTTTTTTTTTTTTTTTTTTTTTTTTTTTTTTTTTTTTTTTTTTTTTTTTTTTTTTTTTTTTTTTTTTTTTTTTTTTTTTTTTTTTTTTTTTTTTTTTTTTTTTTTTTTTTTTTTTTTTTTTTTTTTTTTTTTTTTTTTTTTTTTTTTTTTTTTTTTTTTTTTTTTTTTTTTTTTTTTTTTTTTTTTTTTTTTTTTTTTTTTTTTTTTTTTTTTTTTTTTTTTTTTTTTTTTTTTTTTTTTTTTTTTTTTTTTTTTTTTTTTTTTTTTTTTTTTTTTTTTTTTTTTTTTTTTTTTTTTTTTTTTTTTTTTTTTTTTTTTTTTTTTTTTTTTTTTTTTTTTTTTTTTTTTTTTTTTTTTTTTTTTTTTTTTTTTTTTTTTTTTTTTTTTTTTTTTTTTTTTTTTTTTTTTTTTTTTTTTTTTTTTTTTTTTTTTTTTTTTTTTTTTTTTTTTTTTTTTTTTTTTTTTTTTTTTTTTTTTTTTTTTTTTTTTTTTTTTTTTTTTTTTTTTTTTTTTTTTTTTTTTTTTTTTTTTTTTTTTTTTTTTTTTTTTTTTTTTTTTTTTTTTTTTTTTTTTTTTTTTTTTTTTTTTTTTTTTTTTTTTTTTTTTTTTTTTTTTTTTTTTTTTTTTTTTTTTTTTTTTTTTTTTTTTTTTTTTTTTTTTTTTTTTTTTTTTTTTTTTTTTTTTTTTTTTTTTTTTTTTTTTTTTTTTTTTTTTTTTTTTTTTTTTTTTTTTTTTTTTTTTTTTTTTTTTTTTTTTTTTTTTTTTTTTTTTTTTTTTTTTTTTTTTTTTTTTTTTTTTTTTTTTTTTTTTTTTTTTTTTTTTTTTTTTTTTTTTTTTTTTTTTTTTTTTTTTTTTTTTTTTTTTTTTTTTTTTTTTTTTTTTTTTTTTTTTTTTTTTTTTTTTTTTTTTTTTTTTTTTTTTTTTTTTTTTTTTTTTTTTTTTTTTTTTTTTTTTTTTTCCCCCCCACCTTTTAATGTACTAAACTAATTTTTTAAACCAGACAACTAATATGTGAGACGAAATTTGACCCTTGAACAAGCATTCGAGATTTTTCAATCAAATATGCAGGTGGTAGTGCGTGGTAATACTGATCTTCTCGAAATGAAGAATATTGAAACCGTAAGTACTTCTGTTTTGCATACTAGTTTTTTGTGGTTTTTGGTTTTTAGCAATACCTACTTTGATTTTCAGATGTGTAGGATAACTGCTCAGCATACATAATATTGAATATGCAGGTTTTTTTCCCGATTGTTGCATTTGAGCACTACTACCTCGTTGTCTTCAATCTCGCAAGGGCTGCCTTCACCATAATTGACAACAGTGCTTCGTGCGATGAATATGATGTGAAATACAAAAAAGTCTGTGATGTTGTCGTAAGTATCTATTTTTGTGCATCTTTAGGTTTACAATGCCAAGTTTGAATTCTTACATAGAACTCGTCATTTTTTTGTTTCAGCGTGACCTATTTGTTTGTCATTTGAGAAAATATGGTCATCCCAAAGCAGATAGTATCAACAAGGTCAAGCCTAATATAATGAAGATGAAGTTGAGGACCAAAAACAACATTTCAGACTGTGGGGTGTTTTTGATGTGTCATATGGACACATATGTTGGCCAAGCACGTGAAGACTGGGACATTGGATTGAAGAGGGAGCGTGCAACCGGTGACGTTACTCAGAAACTTCGGCTTAATAACCTAAGGGGGAATACTGCACCAAGATTTTGTGCTATTCAAAGAACATTCTCAAAGATAAATTTGATGGATATATAAAGGCGTTCAATGATAAGTATGATGTTCCTACGGGCAAGGAGGCGATTCGTAAAGCTGTTGCCTCTAATATGCATTTTGATCGTTTGTAGTTGGTGAACTTGGGTGTTTAACACGTTTTGCTACTGTTAGACTTTGATTTTAATCTTGTTATTTTGATGTTTTAGATTGGGACGTAGGAGTGGTCGACATCTTTTTGTCGTTTATTGTGCTACTTGTTAACGAAACTAGTTTTGAACATGTGACTTACCTATGTGTAGGCCTTTACTTACCCATGTGTAGGTTGTACTTACCCATGTGTAGGTTGTACTTACCCATGTGTAGGTTGTACTTACCCATGTGTAGGTTGTACTTACCCATGTGTAGGTTGTACTTACCCATGTGTAGGTTGTACTTACCCATGTGTAGGTTGTACTTACCCATGTGTAGGTTGTACTTACCCATGTGTAGGTTGTACTTACCCATGTGTAGGTTGTACTTACCCATGTGTAGGTTGTACTTACCCATGTGTAGGTTGTACTTACCCATGTGTAGGTTGTACTTACCCATGGGCAGGTTATACAACTCACCAGTTCCAGGTCTTTCCTACACATGTGTAGGTTGTACTTACCCATGTGTAAGTTATAAACTTTCCAGTTCTGGCTAACTATTTTGAACTTCATAAGTAACTTACCCATGTGTAGGTCGTACTTACCCATGTGTAAGTTATAAACTTTCCAGTTCTGGCTAACTATTTTGAACTTCATAAGTAACTTACCCATGTGTAGGTTGTACTTACCCATGGGTAGGTTATACTTACCCATGTGTAGGTTGTACTTACCCATGTGTAGGTTGTACTTACCCATGTGTAGGTTGTACTTACCCATGTGTAGGTTGTACTTACCCATGTGTAGGTTGTACTTACCCATGTGTAGGTTGTACTTACCCATGTGTAGGTTGTACTTACCCATGGGCAGGTTATACAACTCACCAGTTCCAGGTCTTTCCTACACATGTGTAGGTTGTACTTACCCATGTGTAAGTTATACTTTCCCATGTGTAGGTTGTACTTACCCATGTGTAGGTTGTACTTACCCATGTGTAGGTTGTACTTACCCATGTGTAGGTTGTACTTACCCATGTGTAGGTTGTACTTACCCATGTGTAGGTTGTACTTACCCATGTGTAAGTCGTACTTACCCATGTGTAAGTCGTACTTACCCATGTGTAAGTTATAAACTTTCCAGTTCTGGCTAACTATTTTGAACTTCATAAGTAACTTACCCATGTGTAAGTTATAAACTTTCCAGTTCTGGCTAACTATTTTGAACTTCATAAGTAACTTACCCATGTGTAGGTTGTACTTACCCATGGGCAGGTTATACAACTCACCAGTTCCAGGTCTTTCCTACACATGTGTAGGTTGTACTTACACATGTGTAGGTTGTACTTTCCCATGTGTAGGTTGTACTTACCCATGTGTAGGTTGTACTTACCCATGTGTAGGTTGTACTTACCCATGTGTAGGTTGTACTTACCCATGTGTAGGTTGTACTTACCCATGTGTAGGTTGTACTTTCCCATGTGTAGGTTGTACTTACCCATGTTCTAGGTCTTACTTACCCATGTGTAGGTCGTACTTACCCATGTGTAAGTTATAAACTTTCCAGTTCTGGCTAACTATTTTGAACTTCATAAGTAACTTACCCATGTGTAAGTTATAAACTTACCAGTTCTGGCTACCTATTTTGAACTTCATAAGTAACTTACCCATGTGTAGGTTGTACTTACCCATGTGTAGGTTGTACTTACCCATGTGTAGGTTGTACTTACCCATGTGTAGGTTGTACTTACCCATGTGTAGGTTGTACTTACCCATGGGCAGGTTATACAACTCACCAGTTCCAGGTCTTTCCTACACATGTGTAGGTTGTACTTACCCATGTGTAAGTTATAAACTTTCCAGTTCTGGCTAACTATTTTGAACTTCATAAGTAACTTACCCATGTGTAGGTTGTACTTACCCATGGGCAGGTTATACAACTCACCAGTTCCAGGTCTTTCCTACACATGTGTAGGTTGTACTTACACATGTGTAGGTTGTACTTACCCATGTGTAGGTCGTACTTACCCATGTGTAAGTTATAAACTTTCCAGTTCTGGCTAACTATTTTGAACTTCATAAGTAACTTACCCATGTGTAAGGTATACAACTTGCGCATTGAAAACTTAGACTTAAATTTACATTGAATTTCATTGAAGTAACAAAAGTAAATCAAGTAGCTAGAGTAAATCATCCAAATGCATTGCTAAACCTACACATCTTTAGGGTTTAGTTAGGGTTTAGCATTTAGGGTTTAGCATTTAGGGTTTAGATTTTCCAGGGTTTTTAGAATGTAGCTTTCCCCTCGGATTAGCAATTAAGCTTTAGGGTTTAGCATTTAGGGTTTAGATTTTCCAGGGTTTTTAGAATGTAGCTTTCCCCTCGGATTAGCAATTAAGCTTTAGGGTTTAGCATTTAGGGTTTAGATTTTCCAGGGTTTTTAGAATGTAGCTTTCCCCTCGGATTAGCAATTAAGCTTTAGGGTTTAGCATTTAGGGTTTAGATTTTCCAGGGTTTTTAGAATGTAGCTTTCCCCTCGGATTAGCAATTAAGCTTTAGGGTTTAGCATTTAGGGTTTAGATTTTCCAGGGTTTTTAGAATGTAGCTTTCCCCTCGGATTAGCAATTAAGCTTTAGGGTTTAGCATTTAGGGTTTAGATTTTCCAGGGTTTTTAGAATGTAGCTTTCCCCTCGGATTAGCAATTAAGCTTTAGGGTTTAGCATTTAGGGTTTAGATTTTCCAGGGTTTTTAGAATGTAGCTTTCCCCTCGGATTAGCAATTAAGCTTTAGGGTTTAGCATTTAGGGTTTAGATTTTCCAGGGTTTTTAGAATGTAGCTTTCCCCTCGGATTAGCAATTAAGCTTTAGGGTTTAGCATTTAGGGTTTAGATTTTCCAGGGTTTTTAGAATGTAGCTTTCCCCTCGGATTAGCAATTAAGCTTTAGGGTTTAGCATTTAGGGTTTAGATTTTCCAGGGTTTTTAGAATGTAGCTTTCCCCTCGGATTAGCAATTAAGCTTTAGGGTTTAGCATTTAGGGTTTAGATTTTCCAGGGTTTTTAGAATGTAGCTTTCCCCTCGGATTAGCAATTAAGCTTTAGGGTTTAGCATTTAGGGTTTAGATTTTCCAGGGTTTTTAGAATGTAGCTTTCCCCTCGGATTAGCAATTAAGCTTTAGGGTTTAGCATTTAGGGTTTAGATTTTCCAGGGTTTTTAGAATGTAGCTTTCCCCTCGGATTAGCAATTAAGCTTTAGGGTTTAGCATTTAGGGTTTAGATTTTCCAGGGTTTTTAGAATGTAGCTTTCCCCTCGGATTAGCAATTAAGCTTTAGGGTTTAGCATTTAGGGTTTTACAATGCGTCCTCATCATTTTTGAACTTTATAAGTAACTTACCCATGTGTAGGTTGTAC
>CM067168.1:76365073-76448550 GCA_034093135.1 Erigeron breviscapus
TAAGTCAAGTCAAGCTTGTGTTCTTGACATAAACCCCACACAAACTAACCAAGACTTGGATTATAGCTTGTAATCATGCAATGAACATGTTCCTACTGAATTCTAGTTTGTTTTAAGGCCAAAGTTTCAGCCATTACACTCAAGGATGAGTTGTAAACACATGATGAACACCTCATGTCAAGGTGTGTATTCTTGGCACTTAGTTGCAACTCTTGGGCTATATAAGCAAGCATTTGATGATCATTCTATCATTCATCTCTGCTCTTTTCTCTCTCTTTCACATTCATAACACAAAACAATCAAGTCCATAAAGTCTTGGGTTCATCACTTGAAGTTTCAAGTTGAATTTAAAGACTCTATAGGACTGAAATTTTCAGTTATCTTGCAAACATCATAGAAGATTCATCTGGACGAATTAGGAGACGAATCTTATATTTTTGGAAAGGTCCAAGTGTCAGTAAAATTTGATAAGAACGAAGTTTCTTCTGGTTTTGCTCAGAAGAGTGCCAAAAATGACGATTTTCAGAACTGGTCTAATTTCTGACGAGGCTACAGGTTTGTTTTTGTAAAAATCATAACTCTTTTATTAAAGCTCTTCAAGAGCCAAACCTTACATTTTTGAAAAGGCCTTTGAGTGCCCAACAAATGTCTAGAACTAAGTTTTGTTGTATCTGGTCTTCCTGACTTCCCAAAGTCGTTGTCAAGTAGATAGCGCAAAGCTGGGAACATGCTGAAATTTCTTTATTTTGCACTTAGGCTTTGTGGTAGCTTATAAATTGACCTTATACTTGTTCTAGGTACCCGGTAGTACATTTTGAGCATAGTAAAGTACTTTGCAAAGTGTTTTGAGCTGTACTAAGATTAACTTGTCACGAGGATTATCTACTGCTCTGATTTGCCACTACAACTAAGGTGAGTTTCGTAAACCCTCCCTACTCAATTGAGATTCGGGCTGAAAAGTGTACATGTTTGTTTAACTGTTGATTGTTGATTTGATTGATTGTATGATTGAATTGTTGATATGGACATGTTAGCGCATTGTTTACGATGTAAGTCGCACCGTTAGCGCATTGTTTACGATGTAAGTCGCACCGTTAGCGCATTATTCATTATATAAGTCGCACCGTTAGCGCATTATTCATTATATAAGTCGCACCGTTAGCGCATTGTTTACGATGTAAGTCGCACCGTTAGCGCATTGTTAATTATTAACTATGTAAGCCGCATCGTTGTTGATCGTTATTGATTGTTATGGAACGTTGTTGAACGTTATATGGAATCGTTATTATTGAACGTTGACTTGTATTGAATTGTGATAATGTGAAACCTTATAGGTTTTCCTTGGATGTGATTAGTTCCCCTAATCCTCACTTATTGTTAACGGTTGTATCCGACCCGGTTATTCCTTGTTACTTGTCCCTACGAACTCACCAACTTTATGTTGACGTATTTTAGTACACTTTTCAGGTAATCAGGTTAATCAGAGACAAAATGGATGATTATGTGCTTGCATTGCTAGGATTGGACTAGCTTTGGACTTCTGGATCCGTGATCCTTATTTCCCTTTAACGGGTTATGCTTAGGATCAACTACTATCATTTAAACATTTTCATTTAATATTGATTGAGTGTGTATCTTTGATAGATATTGATTATTGTATACATTTGAGTGAGTTTATGGATTGTTTCAATCCTATGAATGCATATAGTTTGACTCTACATAATTCCCATGTCGTGTTGTGCTTTTCTAAGTGATACCCCATGATTCCGCCATGTTGGGGTGTTACAGATATATATCTTGAAATGTAAAGAGAGTGTGGTTGGTGGGGGTTTAAAGGTGAAAGTATGGAGCATAGTCCATCGAATGGAGGAATGGAATGCAACACAGGAAAGAAATAGTAAGTAGTTTTAGTTTTTCTATTTGCAACAGTTTTTATTGCATGTGACACGTGAATTTGTAATGAACATGACACGTGTGTAGATGTAATTATATAAAAGAAAGATGTTTCCAGCTGTCCTTCCAATTCTCATTGCTGTCCTTCTGCAATTCTCCTTCCAATTCTCATTGTTGTCCTTCTGTTATATATATATTCGAATCTGAGTACGGGTTTGGGAAACCCGGTCTCACCTTCTTTCTTTCTAACCACTATAGCAGTCAAACAATACCACTGTAGCAGTCAAACAAGCAGTCACATCATGTCAGAAACCTGCGAGTCCGTGGATGAGAAACCCGGACTCGATTTTCGAATTTGAGTCCGGGTTTGCAAAAACCGGATTGGACCAACTTTTTCGAGTTAGTTTCATATTATTTTTTTCCAAAAACTATTTTGATAACACACACTAAATATGTCTATTTTCAAAAAAAATTCTAACTAACTTAGAAATAATACTCAAAACTGTAAAATTAAAGTGTCTTCATATTTTAAGCACACACTGAATTAGTAAGAGAAAACAATATGACAAGCTAAAAACTAAAAACTATCAAGCATCATTAAGCTAATCTACAAATATAATTTATCTTATTTCTACTTACATTATAAAGCATTTGTTCCCTCCATTTTTTCAACTTTAAGTAATTGAAAACCCCAAAATACTCCTATCACTTATTCATAATACCCTTAGAAGAAATCTCAACCACTCATTTTTTTTTCTCTCCTCAAATCTCAACCACTCATTTTTTTTTCTCTCTCAAATCTCAACCACTCATTTTTCTCTCTCCTCCATAAATCATTTTATTCCTCTAATTTATTCAAAATCTTTTATCTCAAAAACCGTACATCGATAAATTATAAAAATGATATGGGTGTTCTTAAAATTTCATGCTCTTTCATTAGAGATGTCATTCGATATACTTTCGACAAATTTTTAAATCCGAGGGCGGATCCCGGACGGCTAAGGCATTTGGCTATCACACTCTATGACCTATCACCCCCACCATCTCACCGCCGCAACGCGCGGATACTTTGTCTCGTAGAGTAATAAGTATTTAAAGAATGTTCCCAAACCATCAAATCGTAGAAATGAAGCATAAGTGGTTAACTAAATGTTCCAACAGTATACATTCTCAGAGTCCATTGCAAGTTCAAGATTTAACGCTCTAAACTAAAGCAACAACTTTCATTTCTGAAATATATGATTTTACTATCCATCTACTTGTAAAAATGAACCAATATATGTGTAGATGTAGTAATTTAGCAGAATATATATAGAAAGAAGAAGCCTAGCCAGCTACAAATACACTAAAATAAATACAATCATAGCCCAAACTTTTTAAGCATGACCTTCTACCACTATTACAATGGCCAAAATTCCACAGCAACTACCTGACCTGTTACATCAGATACTCAAACTTCACTTTTAAACAGAGAGGTGATTCAGGATATAGATGAGAAATTCATGTTCCACTTTCTACACATTCTGGCTAATCTCTTAATTCCTTACGAGTTAAAAAAGCGATATTAGACTATCTTACCTAAGGCATCCTGCTACCGAGTGCCGCTTCAGGTTCAAGATTTCTTGTAATGACTACCTCTTGTGATACCATAACACATTTGATCAGTGCAAAGACTACCTGTTATCGAGTGCAGCTTCAGGTTCAAGTTTTTGTAAGTTCATCACTTTTTTAGTATTACTACCTCAACCAAATATCAATTAGACATCAACTATATGAGTAAATCAGGAACTATATCTCAGTGTAGTTTATAGTAATTTATAAACTGGTGAATTCCAACCACAACCACTCCAACCTGCCATTGTAAATTAAAAAGCTAGTAATCACGTATTTTTAGCAAGAAAAAAAAATAAAAAAAATTCAAAAGTAGCATGCTACGTGACACTTTTATCGTGCTTGAAGAGAGTGGCTGACTTTAGCTGGAGTCTTTTTCCCATCTTCTTGCATATGCATAGACATTCAATATTATTGTCTAAATCATCTACGATATATGTATATGTCGACTTCAAAAGAAACGAAATATAAAAATAAGGCTTACAGGACCACCAAAGCCACCAAAGAACTCCAAGTGATGCAATGAGAAGAGCAAGAAAACCAAGAAAAATTCCAAGAGCAAGCCCTACTCTTTTAGATTGACTTTTTCCTGTAAAATCACAATATCTTTAGAAAACTAAAATTCTGTTTATAATCATATTCCTTAAACCATTACATACCTCTGGCGTATAATCACTTTTTAGTTTCACAAATAGCTGCATTACATACTTACTATGAGTTTCAGAGGTTTTTTTTAATACCAAGCTACTTCTGCAAATGAAGAATGGAAATTTAATCAATAACTTAAACCTCTCAGTAAGGTTATAATCATATAAAGTGAAAATACAACTTATCATCAAAAACTTAGCTAAGATTGAAACACATTACATCTATATATTCCATCATAGGTTGCCTCAAAATGACCTCTTAAACTTATAAAAGGTCAAACTCGCAATATTTCAGATTTTCAGGCGGTAAAATGAAAATCGAACAAATGGGTCTTTTCAAGGAGATGTGAAGTCACTTTAATTGCTTTCAAAATGACTTTCAACAGTCATCAAACTGTAGTTCTTAATTAGATAATACAACAACAACGATACCCAATCCCTGTGAGCAGGGATGGGGGAGGTGGGATGTAGACAGTCTTGCCTCTACCCGGAGGTAGAGAGACAACTACTTCCATAAGAACCTCCGGCCAAAAAGAAGCAAAAATAGGAGAGTGTAAAGAGTTTAGTAACCATACCTGTCGGCGGTATCGTCTATTCTTATTTGGATAATAAACCACATTTTTATACCTAAGTTCTCTGTTCCATAACTTGGGGATTGGGTTGAAAGGAAGTCATATCTGACTTTACGACTTGCTTTTGTATCTACTAAACTTTCACTTTTCTATTAGGGAAACATATAAATAAGGTCAAGCTAAACTACAAAAGTTAATAATCACCTTCTTGAAACATTACTTACAAAAACGAACTCCAATGGTGCTTACGTAGCTCCAATACTACTCGTTCAGGAGTTTCCTCAAACACATAGTGTGGGTTTCATCGGTAACCTACTCACATTAAAATCACATAGCAAATAAATGAGATTAGAATTAAACCCAAAATAGCCGTAAAACTGATTGTATTATTGATTATTATCCCCTTTTATACAAGCCCTAGCTAGTAACCGTTCTCAACAACCATTTGAATATTTACAGAAACGACCCCTCTATATTACAGACTTGACACAATTGACCCTAGACTTATCACACATTGACACATATGTAACAATACCCCTCCCTTATAACATTTTTGTCCTCAAAAATGAAAATCAGGGAACCTAAGCTTAAATCATCTAGAAATTCCCAAGTGGCTTCATCAATAGGAAGAATCTCCCACTGAACCAGAACTTGAACAGCAGCCTTGGAAACTCTTTTGACATTTGCTTGCTCAACATTACTTTTGGGAGTAGAGAAAATCTGGACCAGCTGGTAAAGGAATTGGTTTGATAGGTAGACCCATGGTTCTTTTAAGCAGTGAAACATGAAAAACATTGTGAATCTGGGCCTCTGCTGGTAAGTCCAATTTGTATGCCACAGCTCCCACCTTCTACAGGATTAGAAAAGGACCAAAATACTTTGGACTGAGCTTCCTGTTATGGTGCTGTTTGAGTGAATTCTGAGTAAAAGGATATAGTTTAACAAAAACCCAATCTCCTGCTTGAAAATTCCTATCAGTCCTATGCAATTGTTGCTTCATACGATTTCTTGATCTCTCCAGATTAGCCTTGAGTTTCTGAATCATAGCCTCCCTGTCTCTGTATAATTCCTCCACTGCAGCTACTGATGTATCTCTAGGAATGAATGGAAGATGGACATTAGGTTTAACTCCATAAAGAGCTTCATGTGGAGACATTTGTATTGCAGAATGCCATGTTGTATTGTACCACCATTGTGCCAGTGGCACCCATTTGACCCAGTTCAGAGGGGCATCTAAACACATGCTCCTAAAGTTCCCTTCCAAGCATCTATTCAAAACTTCAGTCTGACCATCAGTTTGTGGACGGTAAGATGAAGACATATTCAACTGCACTCCTTGTAACTTCATGAATTCTTTCCAAAAATGACTTAAGAAAATGGGATCTCTGTCAGATACTATGGTTAAAGGACAACCATGGTACTTGAAAACCTCATCTAAGAACACCTTGGCCACCCCAGCAGCAGTGAAAGGGTGACTCAAAACCATAAAATGGCCATACTTGGTTAGTCTATCAACTACCACCAAAATGGTATCTTTTCCTTGTACTCTAGGCAAACCAGAAATGAAATCTAATGAAATATCAGTGAAAATTGACTTGGGAATAGGCAGTGGTTGCTACAGGCCAGGAGAAGCAACTGTCTCATATTTGGATCTTTGACACACAATACAATATTTGATGTACAGCTGGACATCTCTAGCACATTTCTTCCAATAAAACAGTTCCTGAACTCTCTTGGTGGCGGGTATAATACCAGAATGACCACCCATTGGAGATGAGTGACACCAATCAATGATGTCAGTCCTCAACTTAGAGTCATTAGCAATCAGAATTTTGGACTTTCTTCTTAGAATATTACCATCCCAAGATTTATTGGGAATATTCTCTCCTAATTCCATTTTAGCAATAGGATCCACAGTCTCCTTATCTAACTGCCATGATGCTTTAATTCTCTCCCACAAATTTGTATTAATTGCACTAACCCCCATCTCACAAATATACATACCTTCAACTCTAGATAGAGCATCAGCCACTACATTTTATGTCCCCTGTTTGTATGCTATCTGGTTTGTGAAATCTAGTTTTAAAATTTATAAATAAGAAATACCGATTAACTGACTACTACACACTCTCGGGCAGTGGACCCGTTCGTTTGCAATATAGTTTAAAGGTAAGTCCAGGTCGAATCCACAGAGACTGTACTAAGAAATGAGCGAGTTTAATGTAGTTCAAAATGCTTTTAGGTTTTATGACCCTCGTCAGTTGATTTGAAAATTAAACTAAAATAAAAGTAAACTAAAAATGAACTTGAAAGATTTATTTAAAACAATAAGATTAAAAGGTCATCTACTTCAACTCCATGATACACTAAATTCAGGTTGCACATTAAATGAAAGACCAATTCAAACGTGATGATTTATAACCGAGAACCAAACAAAGACTCACCCCGTACCCGTCAAGTTTGTTACTTTATTTAATCCCCTTAATTAACTAGATCCATTACTTAAGACCGGTACCCCGAAACGCCTTTTATAACTTCACTAATCAACTAATTGTTTTGATTATTTAGATAACAGTTGTGTCTATTGATTGTGTCCAACCATTAACCCGTTAATTCTTATTATCTATTAATTACCTCCTACCGTACCCGTCATAGAAGCAATCACTTATACCTAAGCAATCAAAATATCTTCTACACAACCTAAGTTACCACTGAGATCATGCAAAATCTACCCGCAATCAAGAGATAAATGATAAAGAATTAATAAGCTAAGATCACGACACAACGTTAAATCAAATCGACTTGAATAATAACAATAGTGCAACCATCATTCAATTGTATCACTTCATCTCAGTAGATGATGAAGTATTTAGCTACTCATAGTCATAAACGAAACACAAAGAGTAATTATAAAGAGAAACATAATGTACCAATGTGATTGATCTAACTAGAAAACAAAGAAAACGTTATTGAAAGCCTTGGATCTCACGAACAACTCCGTAAGCCTTGAAGACGTAAAAGCTGCTACAAAACCCTTTAAAATAACCCTAATTTCGTAAATAAGTGATGGTATATCGAATGGTAGGGTTTTGGTCTTCTATTTATAGTGTTTTGGAAAGTTCTCTCTGACCGACATGAAATATGAGCCACACCTATCTTCCACGCGCCGCATATTTTAAAGTTTCTGAAATTCTAAGCCCCCGATATGCGCCGCATATACAACACGACCCAACTTTCTGACTTAAATTCACATCAAATATGCGCCATATATTGATGCCATGCGCCGCATATTCCTTCAGAATCCTTAAAACTGGTATTTTCCATCTTGTCTTCTCACAAACTCGTCCATGAACCTCCTTTATGCATCCAAAAGTCGTCCAAAAGCCATTTCTAACCATTTTGCACTCTCCAAACCTGAAATCACACAAACACTATGAAAGTATCGAGTATTCGTGCATTTAACTCATAATTAACTATAAAAATGGCTTATTAAGGATGTGGAAATATGTATAATAATGGACACATCAAATTCCCCCACACTTGAGGTTTGCTTGTCCTCAAGCAAATAATCAAGACAAATCATTTAAGAATCTGGACAATGAAACAGTTTTTTCTACTTTCAAAACATTTAAAGTATAGTCATGCAAAATGTTTAAGAGAAAGCCTTAGACAAAATCAGAAAGCCATAACTTACGAGGTAAAGATACTTAGTCAGTCAAATCTAAAAGCCAACCTTATATTCGTGTTAATACCTCTAAAACCGTTCTATAATCCCAAGTGTCTTACAGCTCAATCTTACTCTCTTATGCAAACAAGTTAAGCACTTAATTGAGGTTTGTATAGCAATTAGTTCCACTAGCTACTAGTAAGGCATTTTATCTTATTATTGGTTGTACTTGTGAATCACTTCATAGACATACTCTCACGCTATATTCATGCTTCCTAACTAGACACCAAAGCAGTTATACGATATTATCATCTTTAATAGTTGAGACAGCGGTGACAGGTCGGTGGTTCCCCACGCGCAAAGCGACATAACTTGATGTGTATAAATTCATGCAGTTAACAGCTCATAGAACTCATTTATTAATCTACTGATTGTCGTTTTTAGATTTTTACATTATTTCATGCATTGACTTAATCAGAGACCCCAGATGACTCATACACTTACATTCAACAATCAATAGTGCAACATTTAAGGATAAACCATACGTCTAATATAGATCTTACACAAGCACTTATTTCATTAAGGTTCAATTATATACCATTACCAATAGACTAGATAGTTCTAATTGCTAAGCATATTAAAGTCCGATTAAGTGTGCTATAGGAAACTATATCGCATACCGTTTCAGCTTAAACGTCCACTTGGTAAAATGAACAGCCACAAATTTATGGTTAAACTTAAAGTTCTAACTAACAATTCATCTTACCGAAGTTAATGTTGCTTAATTATCCTCATCTTTTGTCTATAACAAAGCTTATTTCTCAAAAGTGAAAATTTTGCATAAACAAATTAGTAAAAAAACTTAAATTTCTTGGTTTTTTCTATTCCACCCCCCACACTTGAATTGTGCAACATCCTTGTTAAACATGAAATCAACCAAAACAATGGGAAAATAGGGAAAAACAAAAAGAAAAGAACATGAAAACTTGTCCGGATGCATGTGTATGTTCTTATACTTGGTAGAATTGCCTAAAATCAATGGTCGTTGAACTTACTGCCAGCATATGCACGTGGATTGCTACCTTCTAAAAATGCATGAACAAAACAAAAGATAACATCCAAATGATGAACATTAGTTACCAGTAGCGATGCTTGCTACACATCAATTATTAATCCAAAGAAAACGAAAATGAAACGACATTGTTTAAACGCCAACAGAGGCGCATTACAAACCCAATAGAAATATGAAAGTAAAAAGTTCAACAATTGAATAACTCTACCACAACTGATGACTCTATGCCCACGGTACCGGCAACGCCATCAACAATCACAATCCATCACAACCAGCTAGAAGTCACGTCTGTCCTCCATAGGAAAAATAGACTCGGTACCACCACCCTCGTTAGTGGTACGTGGCTCAGCAAAGAGATCTCCACCTGGAACAATGTTTGGCGTCCCTGTAGTCGCCCTACCTCCTGCCTCGTTACCTACCGGCCTGTAATAATCAAAATAGGTACCACTGTACCTCTCTGCCCCGGTGTACATGCCATACCCTGAAGTATTAGCACTAGGGTCATATGCTGCAGGCTGATAAGTATACTGCTCCTGGTTGTAACCCTGCCGAGGAAAGAAAAAGTTAAAGGAAGAATCACTGGGTGGTATCACAGGTGGTGGATCAAATGCAGGAACTGTTGGTCGAGACTCCTCGAGAATAGACGCATACTGACGCTTGTAGATGCAGATTTGTGTGACAACAACAACGTAGATTTGGTTAACTGTTTTGTTCCTAGGAAATTATATGTAATCGTTAAATAATAAGTCGTTAGGACATTTGTTTGTGTTTAATGATTACGTTGGACTTCAATATGAGATGTATTTGTGTTTGTTTGTTATATTTATTGTTTTGCAGGTACAAGAGTGTAGAGCCAAGGTTATAAGTGTTGTAAAACACTTAAACGATGGTTGGACGTTATGTACAAGTCAAAATAAGGATCCAAGACACGCTCCTCGTGCTGACGTCATCAGCACGTTATAATGGCTTCGTGCTGATGTCAGCACGAAGGCATGGTGGTTTTGGTGGATCCGTTTGATTCACTTCGTGTGAAGCCCAAGCCTACACGAATTAATATGTAACAAGTATAAATACCAACCTAAAACTCGTATTAGGTAACGAATTAAGATAATTGTGTCAAATTGTTGCAATTACACACACATACACGAACTTACACGAAGATTAACCATCGTGTAACTCCTTGGGTTGATTAATTACTCATTAATTGATGAAAGGATATAGCAAACTAGTTATCTCAAGAGGATTCCGCACTCTTGACATAACGAATCACGTCTTGTTAACGATCGGGCTTAATAGGGACATACAAGTGGTATTAGAGCCCTAAGGTTGATTACCAGAAGGTTCAAGATCGTTTTGTTTGCTATTGATTGCAATTTCAATTCAAAAACAAGGTTTTTCCATATAATTCGTGTGTTCCTTCGTGCGACCTCGTGCTTACGTCAGCACGAAGAGATTTCTGCCACGTGCTTACGTCAGCACAAACTATTCTTCGTGTTACTTCGTGCCACCTCAGCACGAACCCATTTTGCTATAGTAACTTATTTCGTTTGATTTTTGTCAAAAAGGACTCGAAATGACTAATGTACCTGCTGCTGCTAACACTCCAAATGTCGCACTTATCAATCAACTCATCATGCACGACCATGAAGTCGGTCGTGGTAATACACTCCAAATGTCGCACTTATCAATCAACTCATCATGCACGACCATGAAGTCGGTCGTGGTAATACACCTCCAAAACTTTTCCGAATGGAGAACTGTTGGATGTGGAGAGACGTTTTGAAGATTATATTCGTCTAAATGATATTGATATGTGGGTTGTGATAACTCAAGGATTTGACTGGCCGACTTATGAGAAAACTGGTGTGATTGGAAGATACACCTATACTGATATGCCAGATGACGAAAAGAAGAAATACGTTATTGAGGGAAAGGCACTTTCAACACTTACTATGGCCTTACCTCAAGAAAGTGTGCATCTGTTCAAGAAGTACACAACTTTAAAGGATTTGTGGGATGCCCTAGAAAAGTACTGTGAGGGCTATGTTACCTTGAAGAAGAATCGTATTAAGCTTCTTAAGCGTCAGTATGAAGCTTTCAATGGCTTGAAAGGGGAATCTCTAGATGAGATTATTGCTCGATTCAGCCATCTGACGACAGAGTTATCATATTTTGAAGTTGTTTACCCCCAGACTGAGTTAGCGGATAAAATTTTGGATTCTTTACCAAAAATTTGGACTGAGTATGTTCATCATCTTCAAGATGACAAGGAATACAGTTCATGGGTTTTTGAGACTGTAGTTTCAAAATTGAAAAATAGAGAAATGAAAAGAATATCAAGGATACTCATGCGGATTTTACTCAAGACCTGTCTTTGTATCATGCTACTTCAGTTCATTTGGCAAGTACTAGCTCAGGAACTAATGCATTTCTAAGTGGTGCAGAAGCTACACCTATATTTTATGCAGATGGACTTGCGGGATATGTTGCTTATGACACTACTCCTACAACTGTCAAGAGTAATACTCAATCTTTTTAGTCCATGCCAATGAGTATGAGCTCTGCAGAGGGTAGAATGAACCTTTATTCTGCTTTCTGTTCTGCTCATGAAGCTTATATTAATGGAAAGGTTACTGATCCTGCTAGATGAGATTATTGCTCGATTCAGCCATCTGACGACAGAGTTATCATATTTTGAAGTTGTTTACCCCCAGACTGAGTTAGCGGATAAAATTTTGGATTCTTTACCAAAAATTTGGACTGAGTATGTTCATCATCTTCAAGATGACAAGGAATACAGTTCATGGGTTTTTGAGACTGTAGTTTCAAAATTGAAAAATAGAGAAATGAAAAGAATATCAAGGATACTCATGCGGATTTTACTCAAGACCTGTCTTTGTATCATGCTACTTCAGTTCATTTGGCAAGTACTAGCTCAGGAACTAATGCATTTCTAAGTGGTGCAGAAGCTACACCTATATTTTATGCAGATGGACTTGCGGGATATGTTGCTTATGACACTACTCCTACAACTGTCAAGAGTAATACTCAATCTTTTTAGTCCATGCCAATGAGTATGAGCTCTGCAGAGGGTAGAATGAACCTTTATTCTGCTTTCTGTTCTGCTCATGAAGCTTATATTAATGGAAAGGTTACTGATCCTGCGTTAATAGATGAAGATTACAATCAGATAGATCCTGATGATTTAGAAGAAATGGATCTACAGTGGCAGCTAGCTATGCTAATTAACCATTAAAGTCAAGAGGTTCACTCAACGACTTGGTTGATTTTTGGGTAATGGTACTAAAGGCTTTGACAAATCCAAGGTGAAATGCTATAATTGCGATGGATTTGGTCACTTTGCTAGAGAACGGCAACGTCAAAAGAGAAATGATAATACCATTGTAGGACGACAAAACTACAATCAAGGCGGTATTCCTCCACCCAATAATCAAAAGTCTCAAGCAATGATTACTTTTCCTGGTACTCCTCAACAGTCAAGTTCTCCTCAGCTTTTGGAGTCTAAGGTTGTTGTTGTTCAAAATCCGGATGGTACTTATCAGTGGGATACACAATCTGAAGATACTTCAAATCATGCCTATTTAGTTGAGATCTTTGATGATTATGCGCATGTGGAAAATGAAGTTGTTGATACAATAAATTATGCTGTGTATACTAGTGAAGAGAGAGCATCTGAGATTGTTAAGCAGAATGTTAAGAAGGTTGCTGAGACTGTGAGGTCTGAAAGTGAATCTGTGACAGCAGTGAAGACATCAGATGAGAAAGCTGATTCAGCTAAAGCTAATGGTGCAGATTCTGAGAAAAGTATTGAAGAACAGATGAAGGAATTTGTGATACCTGAAGGTATGACAACTGAAGATTTTGTTGCATACATGGCAGATTGCAAAGCTGCTGATAAGAAGGTATCATGTTCTTTACTTTCTATAGTTAAAGTTTGTCAAATGGTGTCCGAAATGAAAAATGAGGTGTCTAGCCTTAGCAAAAATGTAGCTAATTTAACTGCTCAAAATGCTACTTTTAAAAAGGAAAATGACTCATATTTTGCAAAAAATTCTGGTCTACTTAAACAAGAAAGTCTTTATAAGGACAAAATTAGAGCTTCAGATAAAGATATTCTTGCTTTAAAAGAAAAACTTAGAGAGTATGTCCTAATGGAAAAGGTAGGAAATGAGCAATATGCTAAACTAACTGAAGATTTTTCGAAAAAAGAGAAAGAGTTAGTTGATGCTAAGCTAGAGATTGTGAAGCTGGATACCAGACTTGAACAAATTAGAGGGTCTGAACTTATTAGGTCTATGCAGTTACATACACCTGTGCCGCGTGACTCTAAAGATAAAGGTGGTTTAGGAATAGATTATAAAGAAGTTAGAGGTCCATTTAATGAAATTTTTAGTGAATCTCTAACACAACTGACTGAGAAAGAATAGATCTTCACTGGTCAACCTTCTCCATCTGAGACAGAGGAATCAAATACGACTCCTAAGTGATCTGAAAGTTCAGTAAAATGGACAAAAGCCATAATCAAGAAAGCTGAAACTATAAATTCTTTTGTTAAACCATTAGATCCTAAAAATGATGTTTATGATGCAAATGTACTTGTAGGATCTAGCAATGTTAATTATGTGAATCCAATATGTCATGATGAAAAAGTCATAAAATGTTTTACAATGAAGGGGTGTGACACTATTTTTACATCCTCTGAAATTGATTTTGAGAAAATAGATCATGATAAGATTGATAAAGTTTGGAATAAGGGTGAGTCTACATCTAGTGGGGTTACCTTGACACCTTTCTCTACTCAACCAAGGATTCAGAAGAAAGTACAGTTTTCAAAAAATAATATTAATGAGTCAAAGGGTTTGTCAAAAGAAGAGTCAGCCACCATTCAATTAAAAGAGTGTTTAGGTGTGACTACTGAAGAAATCTGGTAGTAAAGCTAAGAAGCTTAGGGCAAGTAGATCATGTTTTTATTGCTATGAACAAGGTCATGTGTATAGTTGTTGCCAAATAGGAAGAGATGTTGTCCTGATAATAGTAACTCTCCTTCTAAATCTAGTGCTCATGATTCTACTGTTTCTAGTGATCGTTCTATGACCCCTAAAAGACAGGGACAGTCACGAAATGCTACATCAAGTAGTCATGTAAGTGGAAGTCCAAGTCGATCTCGTACACCTCCGAGGAGTATTTCACCTAGGAATAAGCATGTGCAACATAATCGGTCACCTCTGCGTAGAAATGAAAATGTTACAAAGCTATCTCATAAACTTATGAGTGTTTCTCAGATTTGTGACAAGGGTAATCATGTACATTTCACTGAAAAAGAAGTACTTATTTTGAAGCCGGGGTATGTTATTCCTGAAGACTGGATCCTGTTGAAAGCTCCTAGGAAGAAAGACATTTATGGCCTTATGTTAGGTGTTGATAATTCGAAGGAGCCAGTTTGTTTATTAAGTAAATCTAATGAATCTAAATCGCTTTTATGGCATAGAAGAATGGGACATATCAATTTTGGAAAGATCAATCATATTGTGAAACATGGTTTAGTTGAAGGTGTTACACTGAAGAGGTTTGAAATGGAAGACAAATGTGTACCTTGTCTTAAAGGGAAACAGCAAAAGTCTTCTCATAAACCTAATCAAGAAAGCTGAAACTATAAATTCTTTTGTTAAACCATTAGATCCTAAAAATGATGTTTATGATGCAAATGTACTTGTAGGATCTAGCAATGTTAATTATGTGAATCCAATATGTCATGATGAAAAAGTCATAAAATGTTTTACAATGAAGGGGTGTGACACTATTTTTACATCCTCTGAAATTGATTTTGAGAAAATAGATCATGATAAGATTGATAAAGTTTGGAATAAGGGTGAGTCTACATCTAGTGGGGTTACCTTGACACCTTTCTCTACTCAACCAAGGATTCAGAAGAAAGTACAGTTTTCAAAAAATAATATTAATGAGTCAAAGGGTTTGTCAAAAGAAGAGTCAGCCACCATTCAATTAAAAGAGTGTTTAGGTGTGACTACTGAAGAAATCTGGTAGTAAAGCTAAGAAGCTTAGGGCAAGTAGATCATGTTTTTATTGCTATGAACAAGGTCATGTGTATAGTTGTTGCCAAATAGGAAGAGATGTTGTCCTGATAATAGTAACTCTCCTTCTAAATCTAGTGCTCATGATTCTACTGTTTCTAGTGATCGTTCTATGACCCCTAAAAGACAGGGAGAGTCACGAAATGCTACATCAAGTAGTCATGTAAGTGGAAGTCCAAGTCGATCTCGTACACCTCCGAGGAGTATTTCACCTAGGAATAAGCATGTGCAACATAATCGGTCACCTCTGCGTAGAAATGAAAATGTTACAAAGTTTTTTGATCGGTTAGAAACTCAGCCTAGGTTTGGTCCACATTCACCTAAGAATTCTCCTCTTGTAGCTCGTTTCATTTCACCAAATAAAAGAACAATGGTGACACCTCAGCTATCCAAGGCTCCATCAAAGAGCAATGGATATTGGACCAAATTAATTTTGAAAGATGAGTCTGGTAAACCTAAACCTCAAAAGGTTTGGGTGCCCTATGGAAACTAACTTAACTTTTGTCTATTGTGCATGGAGAACCAAGGAAGCCTATCAGTCTTTGGTATGTTGACAGTGAATGCTCTCGGCACATGACAGGGGACAAAAAGCTCTTGTCCAACTATGTTGATATTAATGGTTCTTATGTTAGTTTTGCTGGTCCCAAGGGCGGCAACATTTCAGGTCAAGGTGATGTTGTCAATGGGAAAATTACATTGGAAAAAGTCAATTATGTGGAACAGCTATCTCATAATCTTATGAGTGTTTCTCAGATTTGTGACAAGGGTAATCATGTACATTTCACTGAAAAAGAAGTACTTATTTTGAAGCCGGGGTATGTTATTCCTGAAGACTGGATCCTGTTGAAAGCTCCTAGGAAGAAAGACATTTATGGCCTTATGTTAGGTGTTGATAATTCGAAGGAGCCAGTTTGTTTATTAAGTAAATCTAATGAATCTAAATCGCTTTTATGGCATAGAAGAATGGGACATATCAATTTTGAAAGATGAGTCTGGTAAACCTAAACCTCAAAAGGTTTGGGTGCCCTATGGAAACTAACTTAACTTTTGTCTATTGTGCATGGAGAACCAAGGAAGCCTATCAGTCTTTGGTATGTTGACAGTGAATGCTCTCGGCACATGACAGGGGACAAAAAGCTCTTGTCCAACTATGTTGATATTAATGGTTCTTATGTTAGTTTTGCTGGTCCCAAGGGCGGCAACATTTCAGGTCAAGGTGATGTTGTCAATGGGAAAATTACATTGGAAAAAGTCAATTATGTGGAACAGCTATCTCATAAACTTATGAGTGTTTCTCAGATTTGTGACAAGGGTAATCATGTACATTTCACTGAAAAAGAAGTACTTATTTTGAAGCCGGGGTATGTTATTCCTGAAGACTGGATCCTGTTGAAAGCTCCTAGGAAGAAAGACATTTATGGCCTTATGTTAGGTGTTGATAATTCGAAGGAGCCAGTTTGTTTATTAAGTAAATCTAATGAATCTAAATCGCTTTTATGGCATAGAAGAATGGGACATATCAATTTTGGAAAGATCAATCATATTGTGAAACATGGTTTAGTTGAAGGTGTTACACTGAAGAGGTTTGAAATGGAAGACAAATGTGTACCTTGTCTTAAAGGGAAACAGCAAAAGTCTTCTCATAAACCTAATCAAGAAAATTCTATTGCCAACCCATTTGAGTTACTTCACATGGATCTTTTTGGCCCTGTAAATGTAAGGAGTATTGGTGGGATGTATTACTGTTTAGTGGTTACTGATGATTACTCGATATTTTCATGGGATACAAACCGAGTACTTCAATTCGTCAGGTTTACAACAAACAGACAGGCAAGGTTGACTTGGGTACTAATGTTAAGATTGTGAGTCATAAGCATGCTATTCATTCAGGTACTGGTAAAAACTTCGATTATGACAGTGTGTTTAGTTCGTTGCACGGTCCTTCTTCTTATTCAGGTTCTGATACAGTTGATGATGTGATCTTATTAAGAGATCATATGGATTATACTTCATTTCCTGCATCTACTCCTACTCAGACTGTTGATACTACACCAACCAAAGTTCAGTCTACTACTGTTGTTGGTGAAAGTAGTAAGAGCAATGATAAGACTTCAGATTCAGAAGTTAATGAACCCGAGAACACTACTCCATTTACTCCTTCAAAGGTTCCATTGCCTGATGATGATCCTATTTCTGATGAGTCAGAAGATGATTTTGGTTCTCCTGAGTTGCAAATTCAATCTTATTTAGGAGAAAATTTAAATGTTGATTCAGCTCCTCAATATAGAGTAAATAAGGCTCATCCAATTGAGAACATTCTTGGAGATGCTTCACGGCCTGTACGAACTAGAAATCAATTAAATCAAGAGATGACTAGTTTATTTTGTGAAGTTAAGGATTCAGACAGCACTTAAGGATCCTTTTTGGGTTGCAACTATGCAAAAGGAATTAGCTCAATTCGAGAAACTTGGAGTTTGGAAGTTAGTAGATGTGCCTAGAGGTAAACAGCCGATTGGAACTCGTTGGGTATTTAAGTGCAAACGAGATGACAAAAGGATTGTTACTAGGAATAAGGCACGTTTAGTTGTTCAGGGATTTGCACAACGAGAAGGATATGACTATAACGAAACTTTTGTGCCAGTTGCCCGGATTGAGGCTATTAGGTTATTTTTGGCCTATGCAAGTTTCAAGGGTATAAAGGTGTATCAGTTAGATGTTAAGAGCCCCTTCTTGTATGGTGAAGTTATGTAAGAAGTTTATGTGTTCCAACCACCTGGGTTTGAAGATCCTAATTATCCAAGACGAGCATATCGACTTAATATGGCTCTTTATGGATTACATCAGGCACCCAGAGTTTGGTATGAGAAGTTGTCAACGCATTTGTTGACAAATGGTTTTGGAAGAGGTTCGATAGACAGCACATTGTTTATTAAATGGCGTAAGCGGGATTATTTAATTGTACAAGTTTATGTAGATGATATTATATTTGGATCATGTAATGAGAAAATGTGCAAAGAATTTGAAATGAGCATGAAAAAGCAATTTGAAATGAGTGCAAGCAAAGAATTTGAAATGAGCATGAAAAAGCAATTTGAAATGAGTGCAATGGGAGAATTACAATTCTTCTTAGGTTTGCAAGTTGATCAGAGGAAAGATGGGTTTTTCATTCACCAGTCTAAGTATGTCGATGATATTATATTTGGATCATGTAATGAGAAAATGTGCAAAGAATTTGAAATGAGCATGAAAAAGCAATTTGAAATGAGTGCAATGGGAGAATTACAATTCTTCTTAGGTTTGCAAGTTGATCAGAGGAAAGATGGGTTTTTCATTCACCAGTCTAAGTATGTCGATGATATCTTAGAGAGGTTTCAAATGTTAGATTCCAAGACTTATGGTACTCCTATTCAGCTTAATCATGGATTGGGAGTTAATGATCCTAAAGATCTACCTGTTGATGCTACTTATTATCATGCTAGCACTGGCTCGTTGATGTATCTGACTGCTTCACGTCCAAATATTATGTTCACTGTTTGTCTTTGCGCTAGAATTCAAGCGAGTCCGAAAGAGTCACATTTGGTTGCAGCAAAACATATCTTACGTTACTTACGAGGTAACCAAGGCTTGGTCTATGGTATCCTCTAGGTGGTACGTTTAATTTTGTTTCCTATACTGATTCGGATTTTGAAGGTTGTAACAATGACAGGCTGTCAGTTCTTAGGGGGGAGATTAGTATCGTGGCAGTGTAAGAAGCAGACATCCGTTGCTCAGTCTTCCTGTGAGGCATAGTACATGGCTGCAGGTAGCTGTTGTTCTCAGGTACTTTGGATTCAACAGCAATTGCGAGACTACGGTATGGATTTTCTTGATACTCCTATTAGAATAGACAATAAGTCAGCTATTGACATTATAAATAACCCTGTCATGCATAAAGTCACCAAGCATATTGATATTAGACATCATTTCTTACGCGACTGTGCCCAAAAGAAGTTAATTCATTTGGAAAAGGTTATAACTGATGATAACTTAGCTGATTTGTATACCAAAGCGTTTGATAAGACTCGTTTTGATAAGTTGATTCTTCTCAATGGTATGAAGAATGCAGATTCAGATTAAATCTCTCAAAGAACTATTTTTGTATATTGTATATTGAGTCTTAGTTTAAGTCTGTAAATAGCTAGAGTCATAAAAATACAAAAAGATTGTCTAGTTTAAGTTTGTATATAGTTAGTGTCATAAAAAAAATAAAAAAATTATAAAATGAAAATAATTTTAAAAAATGGAAAAATAGAAAACAAAATAAATAGTTGATAGAGATTTAAGTTGATGCATTCAGAAGATTAGCCGTGACGATAATTTTAGCTTTTAAGCCTGCTTAATCGTAATATAACTGCTCAGTTCAGTGATTACAATTTAGGATGTATCGGTAGGCACAAAGTACCAAGGTTTCCCTGAATTAATATCTTTCAACGGAAATGTTCTTGTGGGAAACATATTCAGATATATGGCTGAGAATGCTTGCTTTTTAGAAATGATTAGATCTGGTCCTTAAATTCTGTGAAAGATCTAGCATTATTATAGGACTGATGAGCGTCCATTTTGTGATAAAACCCCCTATCGAAAGGCCTCATTTCTGTGTCTAAAATGAGTTAATATTCCGGAACTATCGGTACTTAATGAGTCGTATGTTTATGCAGGTTCACGGAAGATGCAAGAGAGGGTAAATGACATCAAGTAACTCAAGATGAAGGCCTATGAAGTTACAAGACACAAGGAGGTGATTCGGGAGCCGAACGAAGACGTACGAACTGCAGCAGGAGCTACCAGCACCGCTGGCAGCCATGCCAGTGCCGCTGGCCAACACCCAGCGCCGCTGGTACACTCCCCAGCGCCGCTGGACACCCCCAGCGCCGCTGGAAGCCAGCGCCGCTGGTACACCCCAGCGCCGCTGGGTACACTCCCCAGCGCCGCTGGACACTCCCCAGCGCCGCTGGGAGCCCCCAGACTGAGATCCAGCACCGCTCATACCTTCCCAGCGCCGCTCCGGAGTCCGTCAGACCAGTTTCGCGCGATACTTCATTTTCAGAAGGAGACGTCGAGACCCAGTTCGCTTCCAAATGCAAAATCAAAGATGGGGACGACTCGGGCAGAAAAGATGAAGTTCAAGATCCAGAAGCACCGGATGACGGGACACAGCTACCGCAAGCATCTGAGGATCCAGGAAGTTTTCTTATCCCTTGCACTATTAATAATGAGTATTTTTCGAGTGCATTAGCTGATTTAGGGTCAAGTATTAATGTTATGCCTACTGTGATTTATGAGAAACTTACCCTTTGTTTGCTAAAACCCGTTAACATGAGTATTCGGTTAGCCGATCAGACTTACCGACAACCCAAGGGGATTGTTGAACGAGTCCATGTCAGGGTTAAGGATTTAGAATTTTGGACTGAGTTTGTTGTGCTTGATTCGGTAAGTGAAGTAGTGACACCCTTAATCTTAGGACGACCATTTCTGCATGCTGCGGATGCTACCATCCATGTCCTTAAACGTGAAATATCTTTGTCAAATGGTCGAGTTAGATTCAAATCGCCTGCATTAGGTTCTAAGGATGTCAACTATGATGAAATGTGTTTTAATATTGAAAATGAGTGTAAAGAGGAACCTTTAGATGCCTATCATTGCCTTAGAAATTTAAGTCGTTTTTGGTATGGTCAAGGCTTAGATATAAAAACTAGGTATGAGAAAGGTTTGAGTGATTTACATAGGAAAACTAAAATTGATGAGTTAGAAAAGATCCTTGAAAAGACTGAGAGAAGTATAGAAAAAGGAGATAGGATACTGGTTAGGGTAAATAAATTCCTAGACAGCCTAGGATGGAATGACATTAAGGAACAAGCCTTAACTAAGTACAACCCTTATCTTTCAACCTTTGCCCTAGGAGACGCTACAATTTTTAAAGTCCGAAGTAGAATCCGAGGAAATTTGGGATGTGAAACCTTCATAGATGCTAGGGCGACCATGAACATACTTCCCTTAGATTATCAGACAAGATATGCTAGTGAGAAGCTAGGGAAAGTAGAATGGGAAGATAAGATGGTCTATCTTTGCAGGAATATAAGGATTAGAGTCCGAGGATTTGTGAAAGATGTAGTGATCCACATAGGCGGACTAAAATTCTTGATAGAGTTCGTTATGGTAAAAGAAAATGCAGTCACTAGGAATAATGTGATTTTAGGTCAACCCTTTCTAAAGACCGCATGTGCCGATATAAATGTCGAGTTAGGAGAATTGATGTTACAGTCAGGGATTAATATATTGAAGTTTAATAAGAAGGATATAAGTGAAGGTAATCCCTATGGTTTTGACTGTAAATATAAGCTTTGCCAAGGACAAGGAGAAAGGATGAATATCGAGTCTTACTTGGAGGATAGGTCTGACATTTTTATTCGATACAACCCAACGGGTACCGGCTCCCGGCCGACCCCGAATTCTTCTTCTACCTAGTTCCTAGGCCGAGTCCGGCTGAAGACTCGTTAAACTTAGCGCTTCTTGGGAGGCAACCCAAGCAGTATTTTTATTTTTATTTTTATTTTTAGGAATATGTGACTAATTGCAATTGAGTGAATTGTTTTAAACTTTATCATTTGTGATCTATTTTATGAGTATGTTTTGAGATTCACAGATGCAAGCTTTCAGTGGATCAAGGAAACAAGTAACTTATTGCAATCGTATTTCGTTTTTATTTTTATTTTATTTTTATTTTTATGTTTTAGCTTGTTATTTTCTGTTTTGATATTTTGATTGAAGTGTGCAGAAGTATATTGCTTTTTAGTCTGAAGGAAACCATGCACTTGGCCAAAAGCTAAGTGTGGGGGAGTTCGAGCATCAAATCGTTGAAGAAATCAGACGTCGGAACACATACAGGAGTCAAAAGCGCCGCTAGGAGACATCCAGCGCCACTGGGAATGCATCTGGGCATCCCAGCGCCGCTCCACTACCTCCCAGCGCCGCTCATCAGCTTGCCAGTGCCGCTACCACCTCCGTTCTGCACACCAGATCGCGAAAAAAACCAAAAAAAAAATCAGAAAAACCCAAAAATCCAAAAAAATCAGAAAATCAGAAAATACCAAAAAGAAAAGAAGGTGGAGACGCATCAATGGATCGCCATCAAATGGATACGACTCAAGCATTTGAAGATTCAACATCATTCAAGTCGCTCCGCAAATGCCATCTTCAACAACTATCATGCAATTTAAGACCCAGGAAGTTTCGTTAATCCTTTTACTTTTATTTTTACGTGTTTTTCCTATTTCCCTTTGTTTCTATGTCTAGTACAACGAGGGCGTTGTACAATTTAAGTATGTGGGGATGGAATAGGAAAAACCCTTGGTCTAATTGTTTGATTTATCACAAGTTTTCTACTACTTATTTCATGCAAAATAAAAGTTTTTCTTGTGTCTGAAAACCATTTTGAGAATATAAGCTTTGCAAGTAGACAAAAGATGACGATAACTAAGCAATATTAGCCTTGGTAGATGAACGGATAGTTAGAATTGTTAGCTTAACTATAGATTTGTGGTTGTTCATGCTTCCAACTGGATTAGAGCTTAGACTGAAACTGTATGCGATTATGTTTGCCATAGCACATTTAACCGGACTTTAATATGCCTAGCAATTAGAGCTTTCTATTCATTAGCATAGGTGTATTAATTGGACTTAATGCTATACGTGCTTGTGTAGGAACTAGTTTAGATGTATGGTTCGCCTTAATTCTTACACTATTTAATGTGAACTAGTTACATGCGGAGTAGGAGTATGAGTCATCTGGGGTCTCTGATAATGTCTATTGCATGAATAATGTAGTAAATCTTAAGAAAGGCAATCAGTAGATTAAAAAGAGTTCAAAGAACTATTAACGAGTAAAATCTAAACGCATCAAGTTATGTCGCTTTGCGCGTGGGGAACCACCGACCTGTCACCGTTGTCTTGATGTGAACCTTTAGTTGAGTTATGTCGCTCTTCGAGTGGGGAACCACCAACCTGTCACCGCTGTCTCAACTATTAAAGATGATAATATCGTATAACTGCTTTAGTGTTTAGCTAGCGAGCATGACTGTAGTGTGGAAGTATATCTAGGTAGTGACTCACAAGTACACAAACGAATGAATATAAATGCCTTGCTAGTAGCTAGTAGTTCTGATTGCTATACAAACCTTAATTAAGTGCTTAACTAGTCAGCAGAAAGTAGTAAGATTGAGCTGTAAGATATGTGGAAGTATAGAACTGTTTTAGAGGTATTAAAACAAATAAAAAAAATAAAAATAAAAATCAAAAATCAAAAATCAAAAATAAAAATAAAAATAAAAATAAAAATAAAAATAAAAATAAAAATAAAAATAGAAAATAAAAATCAGAAAATAGAAAATAGAAAATAGAAAAAAAAATCAGAAAATCAGAAAATCCAAAAAAAAATCAGAAAACCCAAAAATCAAAAAAAAAATCAGAAAATCAGAAAATACCAAAAAGAAAAGAAGGTGGAGACGCATCAATGGATCGCCATCAAATGGAGACGACTCAAGCATTTGAAGATTCAACATCATTCAAGTCGCTCCGCAAATGCCATCTTCAACAACTATCATGCAATTTAAGACCCAGGAAGTTTCGTTAATCCTTTTACTTTTATTTTTATGTTTTAGCTTGTTATTTTCCGTTTTGATATTTTGATTGAAGTGTGCAGAAGTATATTGCTTTTTAGTCTGAAGGAAACCATGCACTTGGCCAAAAGCTAAGTGTGGGGGAGTTCGAGCATCAAATCGTTGAAGAAATCAGACGTCGGAACACATACAGGAGTCAAAAGCGCCGCTAGGAGACATCCAGCGCCACTGGGAATGCATCTGGGCATCCCAGCGCCGCTCCACTACCTCCCAGCGCCGCTGCCAAGACCCAGCGCCGCTCCCACTCGTCAGCGCCGCTAGCCAAGACCCAGCGCCGCTCCCATCGTCAGCGCCGCTAGCCAAGACCCAGCGCCGCTCCCACTCGTCAGCGCCGCTAGCCAAGACCCAGCGCCGCTCCCATCGTCAGCGCCGCTAGCCAAGACCCAGCGCCGCTCCCACTCGTCAGCGCCGCTAGCCAAGACCCAGCGCCGCTCCCATCGTCAGCGCCGCTAGCCAAGACCCAGCGCCGCTCCCACTCGTCAGCGCCGCTAGCCAAGACCCAGCGCCGCTCCCATCGTCAGCGCCGCTAGCCAAGACCCAGCGCCGCTCCCACTCGTCAGCGCCGCTAGCCAAGACCCAGCGCCGCTCCCATCGTCAGCGCCGCTAGCCAAGACCCAGCGCCGCTCCCACTCGTCAGCGCCGCTAGCCAAGACCCAGCGCCGCTCCCACTCGTCAGCGCCGCTAGCCAAGACCCAGCGCCGCTCCCATCGTCAGCGCCGCTAGCCAAGACCCAGCGCCGCTCCCACTCGTCAGCGCCGCTAGCCAAGACCCAGCGCCGCTCCCACTCGTCAGCGCCGCTAGCCAAGACCCAGCGCCGCTCCCACTCGTCAGCGCCGCTAGCCAAGACCCAGCGCCGCTCCCACTCGTCAGCGCCGCTAGCCAAGACCCAGCGCCGCTCCCACTCGTCAGCGCCGCTAGCCAAGACCCAGCGCCGCTCCCACTCGTCAGCGCCGCTAGCCAAGACCCAGCGCCGCTCCCACTCGTCAGCGCCGCTAGCCAAGACCCAGCGCCGCTCCCACTCGTCAGCGCCGCTAGCCAAGACCCAGCGCCGCTCCCATCGTCAGCGCCGCTAGCCAAGACCCAGCGCCGCTCCCACTCGTCAGCGCCGCTAGCCAAGACCCAGCGCCGCTCCCATCGTCAGCGCCGCTAGCCAAGACCCAGCGCCGCTCCCACTCGTCAGCGCCGCTAGCCAAGACCCAGCGCCGCTCCCACTCGTCAGCGCCGCTGCCAAGACCCAGCGCCGCTCCCACTCGCCAGCGCCGCTGGCCAAGACCCAGCGCCGCTCCCACTCGTCCAGCGCCGCTAGCTCATACCCAGCGCCGCTGGGCGGCCCAGATCAGCAACCGACTTAAAACACTATTTAAGTCGAACTAACCCTCAAAACCCTAAGAGAGAGCCGATTCAGCAGCCCTAGCCGCCTACATTCAACCCTAGGTCGTAGTTGCAGATTTCCATAAGGTTTTGGAGCTTCTAACACCTTCCGATCTTCATCCTCAGCCTAGATCTACTCTTTTATTTTACTTTTAGTTGGTAAACAATGTCTTTCATCTTTTTAGACTTTGTTATTCCTTTAATAATGTCAGGCTAGTAGGCTGAATACTTGTTTGGATCAATGTGATCATGTAGACATTTATTGTTTTACTTTATTTGTTAGAATCTGTTGGATTGTGTTTTACTGTTTATCGTAGATCCATGTTTTACTAGTTCTTCATATTATTATCGGTTCTATATCTGAATATATTAGTTTAATTCTAATGGTTGTCTATGATCATACACTATAACTAATATGCTAGGATGGAAAAACTAGTCGGTCTATAACTAGTTGTAAAAAGTGATTCACTTGTAACCGAGGGATCCAGAACCGTAGTAATTAGGACAAATTGAACATGATGCTTAACAATGTCAGACACGATCCTCTGACTTGGAAACGAGCACTGTGGTCACCGGAGATAATTACTATCTGGTCATGGCTTAAGAGCCGGGTAACTAAAAGATGAACTAGTAACACAAACTTTAGGTCATTAATGCTTAAACAATGAATCTAACGAGAATTTGTTTATAGGTTAGTGTGAGTCTAGCGACAGCACTAGTAATTAGGCAAAGTGAATCTAACGAGAATCTGAGCCGTGATTAAGTTTCCAATAGTCTAGCAAGTAGGTAGAATAGTATTTGGTCGTACCATGAGATCGAAGATGCCAAACAAGTATTTTAATTTAATTACTGTTATTTGCTTTTTCAAACTATTTTCAGACTTAGCCTCTCGCTGAATAAGCGGTTACGGCTTCTATTTACTTTTCAGTATTTTAATTAGTTTAATAGGAAATCGTGACAACCCCACAACCGCTAGAATTACACATATTATTAGATTAGGTAGTGCAAGCGTCCCTGCGAACGATCCTGTAACTTATCACTTGAACTATACTACACTGACCGGGTTCTCTGCTCGTAAGTGTGTGTTTTCAGATAGTTACTTGTACAAGATTTTATAAATTTAAAAGCAAAAAATAAAACACCCATAAAGGACTTATTCAATATATATGCGAAAACCTCTACAAATCATGAGCATGAAAGTTAAATTTAGTTATAATGTAATATTGTCATTCTGTTAATGCAAATGAAATGAATGTAATTAAGGGGCTAATGTGGTCTTTGAGATTCGGACAAGTAAGTCCTTGGGGTGTCTTTATATACCTAGCCTACCTAAAGCTTCCAACTTGGGATAGGTTGTCAGAAAGTTCGTTACACGGGTCTCATCGAAAATCACGGCTTCCCAATATAAAGAAATGCAAAAGCAAATAAAAATTAAATCGCAAGATACTAAATTCACCTAATTGTATAAATCTAAAAAGGTCTCATCGAAAATCACGGGTTCCCAATATAAAGAAATGCAAAAGCAAATAAAAATTAAATCGCAAGATACTAAATTCACCTAATTGTATAAATCTAAAAAGTGTCTCATGGTTTGTTCAAGGAAGTTTTCGGATATATATTGAATATTTGTTATTCTAGTGCTTGTGTCGATTACAGGAGTATATCTGAGTGTGGGTCACATAAGTTCGCAAATAATAACGTGGCATGAGTAACTTACTAGGTTACATGGTGACTATCCTTGGCTCAAGTAATACGAAAGTGTCACACTTAAAGGAAGCTGGAAGTACCGAGTGTTTAAGAGGACAACATACCGGTAATCGTTGTTGGGTCACTGTTCATAACTAATAATAAGGGGATCAATTCCTCACCCGCGGGCTTATGTAATTGCTAAACTGATCTAATCAGCAGAAACTTAGATTTCTTGTATATAAATAATGTAGTTCTAGAATTAAAGTTTTTATTTTTAGTTTTTATCTTTATTTCTGTTCTATCATTTTCTTTTAATTAGTATTTTTACAGTGGTGTCAGTTTGTAGTGTCAAACTAGTTCTTATTGCACGAGAGATTTGATAAGCATCTGATGATTCCATTGACAGTTATATGGTCCTTTATTGGATTGTATGAGTCTTTTTGCTTATGGTATATGTGTTTAAAAGATGAATTTTCTAATATGAACATTAAATTGTTTAAGTTTAGAAAATGATTTTGGTGTTGGTTTTAAAAAGTCAAAATATATTTTTGAACAAGTTTTAATATATATTTGAGATTTCAATTGGTTTTGGTTGATAAGTATGCTTGACAAAGATGTTGCCTTGACTTAGATCTTTAACTAGTTCCTAGGTTAAGTTTTTATTGTTTTTGCATGCTTATGAAATTAGTTGATTATGATGCGTTGATGAAATTTGTTAAGTGTGCAGGTTACAGATATCAAATTTCATTTCCACTTAAAAGAATAGTTTATGGATTGTAAATCGAGATCTAAAAGTGTGGAATGCTTATTGTGATAAATTGATGAATTTTTTATTTCAATTCTTGCATTATACATTGAATTTGTTTTCTGTGTAAGTTTGCATATTTTTAGGTTAAGCATCAATGGAGAAATAGTCGTTTTTATGTCAAGATTTTAATGTAAGATGGTATTTCACATTATTTTGGTGACATGTTTGTACGGATGATTTTTGGTAAAATTACATTTACGAGCAGATACAAGTTTCAGGTAACAAGTATCTACAAGTTTATGTTTTCTGGAAATTTGTAATTTTTCCTTCATTAATTTTCTGGAAAAATTAACAAAATTTGAAGTGTGCAGCTCGTGTAATTAAATTCAAGTTTGTCGTGCTGACATCAGCAAGGCTCGTGCTGACGTCAGCAAGAAGCTCACGAAGTTCGTCCTCGGCCCGGCCCACGACTACTTGAATATATATATGGGTTTTACTTTTAATTTTTACTTTTATCCGAAATTAAACCCTAAATTTACCACACGAACTCTCTTCTTCGTGCGTACTATTCATCCGCCCCCTAAATCGATTTTTCCATCTACTTTTCGTGTTTTTCATCAAGATTTGTTGGTATAATCTTGTTCTAGGGTAGATTATTGATGTTTTGACTTCGAAAATCATCAATTTTAAGCCGTTATAATGCCCAAATTTCGAATTTTTCCTTCGCGTGAACAGTGACACGAACTAATTGAACATCAAGATCTTTAAATTGTGATGTTTTGACTAAAATTGGACGTAAAATTGGATTAATACATGATATTGAACTTAAATCTAACTAAAGATTGAATTAACATGTACTTAATTATGATTAATCGATGATTTTAGTCCGCGGCCACTTTTCATCTAACCACAAAGGGAATCGCCTCGTGCTGACATCATCACGAAGGGATTCATCTCGTGCTGACGTCACCACGAAGATGTTTTTTGGGCATACATGGGTCAGCTCATGCTGACGTCATCACAGAGAGATTTCTTCTCGTGCTGAGGTCATCACAAAGCAGTTTTGAAAATTTTTAGTTTTTGTTTTTTGTTTTATGTGCAGGTATGGCAGGACAAGGTGCTGGTGCGCGTATCTTTGCTCGAGAGCATAATGCTGCTATTGATATTAGCAGGACTCAGTAGGGATGCACAGAAGAGTTTTACGACGTTCTAGATTATATTGCACGATCGCGTATTCGATTTTCTCTTACCGAGAACCCTCATTTGATTCGAAGCTATATTACTCAGTTCTGGAATTCGGCTAAGCAGTTGCAGATAGGTGATCATACTGCTATTAGGACGACAGTTCAGGGACGTAATATCGAGCTTACTGCAGGAGAGTTGAGGACGATTTTGAATTTGGGATATATTGATATTGAGCAAGGTCCTACTATGTATGAAGAGAGTTTTGTGGACGGTGCTATTCGACGTATGGGATACTTTATTGAGATGAAACATCCCATTCCCAAAGCCGGTATTAGAGGCAAATGGAGGCTGCTCGCTTATTACTTGTTGAGATCCATTTGTCATTATCGTTCTGGGTTCGATCAAATGAATATGCAGACGGCTTCTCAGTTAGTTACTCTTGTACTGAATAAGCCTTATAGCTTTTCACAGTACATCTTTGATAGTTTTATGGAGCAATTGAGAGGATTTGGAGGGAACAAGAAGTTCTTTCTTTATCCAAGATTTGTCATGATAATCATTCGGCATAAGGCAGCTGATTTAGCGTTTGATGGTGATTTGTTTCATTTGGCTCGTCTTACTCACAGAGTGTTTAGAGATATGTTGACATATCCCGATGGTGATGATATTCCTGCTCATGTCAACAATCCACCATTGTTTGGACACTTGATTAATCCAAATTATGAGGCTCCTAGAGTTGGATGGGAAGATGAAGAGCCTGCTGCTGATGATGCTCAAGATCAAGTTAATCCTCAGGAAGAGCAAGCTAATCAGTTTGAGGGTTTAAATGATGTTCCTTTATATACTGATGATCTAGAGAATGATCCAGAGATGGGTGCTCTTGAGGAGGATATAGATGATCTGGCAAATCTTGTGTCGCCGACTACTGGAGTTTCTACTGCTACTTCTGCTCCAGTAGATGTTGTTGGTCCTTCTGAACCAAATGCTGATGATAATGATGATGATTCGGGTTCAGATTCTGATACAGACAGACTACCAAAGAGAAAAAGAAGACAAGGAAAAGGAGTTGACGATGTTGAGAAGTTACAAGCTCTTCAGCGACCTTAGTCTGAAGTTGATAGAGATTATATTGAGTATAGGACTGCCATGGAGAGGTCTCATGCACCTACATCAGGTGATACTCCACCAGTTGCTGCTTTAAGAGCTTCAGTTACTGATGTTCCGGTTTCTGTGTCTGCTGCTACTTCTGTTGGTGAGAAGAGGCCGAGAACCAAGTTTGTGATTCGAGGTAGTGGTTCTCAAGCTAAAGTTGTTACTGAGGCTACAACTGTTATGACTACTACTGCTCCAGAGTCTACAGTTCATCCAGAGCCAGAGCCGACAGTTTCTGCTCCTAGGCCTCGCACTACTTCTATTCATGCGTTAGTTCTGGTTTCTACAGTGATGGAGCGTATGAGGTTATCTTTACAAAGACCTCAGATGCCACCTACAGGAATGTTTAATGCTCATATGCCTTCATTTGAGACAACGATTCCACCGCCTGCTACTACTTCTAATGTTGCTTCGACTTCAAGTTCAGCTTTACCGATTCAAGTTCAGCTGAGTCGTATTGTTTCTGATAAAGCAGTGTTGGAAATGTGTATATCAGCCTTAGAAAAGCAATTGAAGATTCAGGCTGAAGCACATCAGAGAGAGATGGACAAGATGACTGCACTTGTTCGTTCTCTGAGCGAGAAAGTTGATCGATTCTTGGCTCAAGGGGAGATAAGGATGGTTTGGGATGCAAGGATGATGAGTTAACAAGGAAGAGAAGAGATGATGATCCTGCTGATCAAGATCCACCTCAAGATCTACCCAGAGATGTTGCTAGTGAGCCAGAGAATCAAGATCAAGATGCTGATGTTGCTGAGATCGTTGCTACAGAGACTGCTGAGACTCAGGGGGAGTCATCAAGACAAAGAGAGTCAGAGATTGCTGGTACAGCTGGTGCTAGTACTTCTGGGACTCAAAAAGGGAAATCAGTTATGGTTGCTCTTGGTCCAGATCCTGAAGATTCATCAGATGGGGAAGATTCGTCAGATTCCAATTCATGTAAATCTAGTTATTCAAGTAGAAGTCCTGATTATCATAATCCACGAAGTGTGAGGTCAGAACAGGAAAGAATAGAATGGGAGTTGGAAGAAAATTTTGGAAATGATCCTCATCATCATGTTCATGAAGAATCTAAAATGTGGGAAAATCTTAGCATAGAGGTTGAGCGTGCTAATATTGACCTTGATAGTGATCAATGGTCAGATTCAGATCGTCAGAAGAAAGAAAGGAGACGACAAAAGATTTTGAGTCGTTTGCCGTCTGACTTTGATTCTAGTTTTGATGAGACTGATTATTCTGATTATCAACCTGGATGTTAATGACTTTTGTAATATGAAATGAAAATATTATAAGATAAATATTAATGTTTTGGTGTTTACATTATATTTATGATATAATATTATTTAATTTTTGTGTTATTTATACTTGTTTTATTTTTGTTTGTTTGTTTATATACTTTATGTTCTTTATCTTTGTTTGAAATATAAATTGCAGATAAGTTTCAAAAGATAGGTGCATTGGAAGGTATTGATGATACTGATGATTCAGACAGTATTACTCAAGAAGACTTGGAAGAAGGAGAACTTGTTCCAGATCCAGCATGGACTGAGTTGCTGGAGAAGCCTTATGGTTTTGATGATGTTTTTGGTGACATACTAACAGAACCAAGAGAAGAACATGAACATTTTCGACTTAATCCAGAAATCAGAGATGGTCCAGATGAACCTGAAAACACTGCAAAGTTAAATTTCAGAGTTTTTGCAAAGATAAATGATGATGAACATGAAAGTACATTGGTTCCGTTTGACTAGATAATTGATGCTACGCGAGAGTTTGATATAGATGAATATTATATACCTCCGGCGGAGCAAGATCCTAACTTTTGTATTGATCATTGGGTTCCAGCATACCGAAATCATAATGACATACCGATGGGTGCGTATTTTAAGCCATCAGTGTTTTGGGAGTGTATTTCAGACATAGATGCACCTACATATGTCTCAGTGATACAAAGTTGGTTTTATGATAAAAGACTCAACTTATTTGTTATCAAGAGAAAAGAAGGTTGTCAATACATGACAGTTAAACTGAAACATCTCAAGAGCTTGAGTGAATTAGATTTGATAGAATTGGGAAGAAGATGGTTTGTAAATCTTCAAAATGATGGAAATGAAGATTATTTTTGGCATAAGTTTCAAAAAGAAAGAAGATGGCATTTCAGTGAAAGAGGGTTAAAGCCTACTGATAGGTTAATTAAGCCCAGATCAAAGAAGAAGATTACGAAACCAGATGGCACTATTGATTATGTTCAGAGACCAACCAAATGTGTTGAGAAAGTTCCTGCTATCAAATGGGATCAAGATATGCTAACAACAATGACTTATTGGCAAATTGAGTTCAAGTTGGGAGAAGCACAAATGTTCGTAGATAATACGAAGGAAAAGATGTTGCTTTGTATGTATGACCCGATGCAAGTTGTCAATCTGTCAAGAGGTGATCAAAGAAGATTAATAGAGACACGTTGTTTAGCAGCTATATTTTGGAGAACTGAAGAAGAGCGCTATCGCAAGATTCTCAGAGTTTGTTTAGCTGAGGGAATTCATGCAAATAGCCGAAGATTACTTTTTGATGGTCAAGCTGAAGTCCATCATTAAAGAAATCTAGTCGCTGATGTCAAGAGGGAGTCTGTAGATGCAGATTTGTGTGACAACAACTACATAGATTTGGTTAACTACTTTGTTCTTAGGGAATTATATGTAATCTTTAAATAATAAGTCGTTAGGACATTTGTTTGTGTTTAATGATTACGTTGGACTTCAATATGAGATGTATTTGTGTTTGTTTGTTATATTTATTGTTTTGCAGGTACAAGAGTGTAGAGCCAAGGTTATAAGTGTTGTAAAACACTTAAACGATGGTTGGACGTTATGTACAAGTCAAAATAAGGATCCAAGACACGCTCCTCGTGCTGACGTCATCAGCACGTTATAATGGCTTCGTGCTGACGTCAGCACGAGGCATGGTGGTTTTGGTGGATCCGTTTGATTCACTTCGTGTGATGCTCAAGCCCACACGAATTAATATGTAACAAGTATAAATACCAACCTAAAACTCGTATTAGGTAACGAATTAAGATAATTGTGTCAAATTGTTTCAATTACACACATACACGAACTTACACGAAGATTAACCATCGTGTAACTCCTTGGGCTGATTTTGGGCTGATTAATTACTCATTAATTGACAAAAGGATATAGCAATCTAGTTATCTCAAGAGGATTCCGCACTCTTGACATAACGAATCACGTCTTGTTGACGATCAGGCTTAATAGGGACTTACAACGCTCCATCTCCCTCTGCCAATATGGAGCAAAATGATCCTGCGTGTGTAAGCTCCTATGGAACATGCTCGTCAGTGTACGCTGCTGCTCCAGTATCATATCCATGGTGCTTCTGCATAACAAACAGATCAAAGGGGTTAGAAGAAGAAGAAGCACCACCAGTGAACCTGGCCTCACTAGTACCATCCTCTCGTCGTCTCCTCCTACCAGGCCTCTGCTCCCCAGTCACATTACCAACAAACACATCCCTATTATCCACAGTCACTACCAATCCCGACCTCTTCAAGTCATCCAAGCCAAAATCAACATATGGGATTTTAGTAATCCCCCCTGTTACACCTAGCATCCTCCAAATCAAACATCAAATAGATCTGAAATATATACTGCCCACAGAAAAGAATATGATCCTTATGAGTCGCCATGTGCTTAGCGAGCACATAAGGAGCACAAGCATAATGATAAGGCGCTCCCTCATAAAACAACCTCATAAGCCAAACATCCATCGGAGATACCTTATCTGTATGATCACCCCTGACCAAGAAACTATGAGTAATCATCTTATGTAAAACCCGTAAAAGTGGATCATCAATCTCAACAAGCTTACTGGAAGACATCTGCAACTCTCCACTACCACCAATCTCATGCTAGAAACCCTTTGTGGACTTGTCATCATCAAAACCAGTATTTTTGTTATCAAACACTCCTCCGCACAAAAAGTCATAAGTATCTATGTCCTCAAGATCATTCTCATCAACCATCCCTGTCAGATAAGCAAATTCAGGCACCGTACAATGTCTTTGAACACCCCCAGCTCGGAAATGTATAATCTTCTTTGGGTTAAACTCACTTGCCCTCAAACTACTATCAACCCTTATAGTACTTAAAAACTCTAAACACCATTCCGGAACCGGTGCATGCGAACAACCAAAAATGTTTTCCCATATCTTAAACGTCTTCACCTGCCCATTCGCATTCCTATACTTACATAATAACATCCTCTGTATGGGCTCAGCAATACCTACCTTAGCAAAATCATGCCAGATTACGTGTGCGTATCTGAATTCTTGCAATTTGTTCAAGTAAGTTATCCTCTCATGACCTGTCACTCCTGGAAATTTAAGCCACTCGTGACCTTCAACAGGCTTTGCATTAACATCCAAAGGCACATTCTTATATCTGAACGTATCACTCGGTTCCGGGTTTGTAAAGTCATAACTGTCCTAAATCACCGGAACAAACTCGGGAGCACTAGAAGATGCTACAACTTTTCCTCTCTGCAAAAACACATTATATACTTCTTAGAACATCATAGAAAACATCAAACATTCATCAAACAAACTGAAACTGATCATCACAAGTCAAAAACTCCAAACAGTAGCATATATGCAGCGCATGAAACATCAATGCGGCATATTTCACTTTTTAATGTCACAGAAAGTTCACCCAAGTCACGATATGCGGCGCATATTTGCATCTCCCCCACACTTGAAACTTACCTTGGCTCATTTTGACTTACCGTAACGCGTGTGGGCACCTCGGGACCTACATTACTCAACAAAAAGATATAAAAATGAAAAATAATAGTAACAAAACTAAAGAAAAACAAAAATGAAACACGGGTTGCCTCCCGAGAAGCGCTTAATTTATTAACGAGTCGTTAGCTAGACTCGATCCTAAATCATTGATCGAACTCAAAGAAAGGAAGCTCCTCAACTACAGCTCCCTCGGCACTCTCTTCCTCATTAAACAACTTCAACCTATGGCCATTCACTATAAATGAGCCTCCATCCTTCTTAAACAACTCCACATAACCCGAAGGATACACATACTTAATAACATACGGTCCAGTCCACCTAGAAGTCAACTTAGGTTGTTTCAACTTAAATCTCGAAAGGAACAGAATCACTTTATCACCTATCTTAAATTTCTTCCTACGAAGTCTACAATCATGCCAAACCTTAGTGCGTTCCTTATAGATTTTTGAACTATCATAAGCTTGCAACCTAAGTTCATCTAATTCATGTAATTGCAAAAATCTCAATTCACCACTTTCAATTAAGTCCATATTGCAATTTTTAAGTGCCCAATAAGCCTTATGCTCTATCTCTAACGGTAAATGACAAGTCTTACCGTATAGCAACCTATATGGTGTAGTTCCTATGGGTGTTTTGTAGGCGGTCCTAAATGCCCACAAAGCATCATCTAACCTTTTAGACCAATTCTTTGGGTTATCACCTATAGTTTTCTCTAAAATTCTCTTTAAAGCCCTATTGGTATTCTCTACTTAGCCACTCGTTTGCGGGTGATAAGAAGTTGAGAAACGGTGGTTGACACCATATCTCTTTAGCACCTTAGCAAGTTGGTGATTCGCGAAATGAGTTGCACGATCACTTATTAAGGCCTTAGGGATTCCAAATCTACAAAACAATTGCTTCAAGAAATCTATAACTACCTTAGCATCATTTGTTGGAAAGGCTTTTGCCTCGACCCATTTAGACACATAATCAACCGCCACTAAAATGTAAAGACATTTGTGTGAAGGCGGGAAAGGTCCCATGAAATCAATACCCCAAACATCAAAAACTTCACATACCTGAATAAATTGTTGAGGCATTTCATCCTTCTTAAACAACTCCACATAACCCGAAGGATACACATACTTAATAACATACGGTCCAGTCCACCTAGAAGTCAACTTAGGTTGTTTCAACTTAAATCTCGAAAGGAACAGAATCACTTTATCACCTATCTTAAATTTCTTCCTACGAAGTCTACAATCATGCCAAACCTTAGTGCGTTCCTTATAGATTTTTGAACTATCATAAGCTTGCAACCTAAGTTCATCTAATTCATGTAATTGCAAAAATCTCAATTCACCACTTTCAATTAAGTCCATATTGCAATTTTTAAGTGCCCAATAAGCCTTATGCTCTATCTCTAACGGTAAATGACAAGTCTTACCGTATAGCAACCTATATGGTGTAGTTCCTATGGGTGTTTTGTAGGCGGTCCTAAATGCCCACAAAGCATCATCTAACCTTTTAGACCAATTCTTCGGGTTATCACCTATAGTTTTCTCTAAAATTCTCTTTAAAGCCCTATTGGTATTCTCTACTTAGCCACTCGTTTGCGGGTGATAAGAAGTTGAGAAACGGTGGTTGACACCATATCTCTTTAGCACCTTAGCAAGTTGGTGATTCGCGAAATGAGTTGCACGATCACTTATTAAGGCCTTAGGGATTCCAAATCTACAAAACAATTGCTTCAAGAAATCTATAACTACCCTAGCATCATTAGTTGGCAAGGCTTTTGCCTCGACCCATTTTGACACATAATCAACCGCCACTAAAATGTAAAGACATTTGTGTGAAGGCGGGAAAGGTCCCATGAAATCAATACCCCAAACATCAAAAACTTCACATACCTGAATAAATTGTTGAGGCATTTCATCCTTCTTAGAAATATTACCTTGGCGTTGACAAATCTTGCAACTATCCACAAGAGTTCGAGTATCCTTAAAGATTGTCGGCCAATAAAACCTGCATCAAACACTTTCTTACCGGTAATTGAAGGTCCATAATGTCCACCGGTAGGTCCATAGTGGCAATCATCCAAGATCTTCCGGGTTTCAGCTCCGGAAACACATCTCCTAATCATTCCATCTGCACACGTTCTAAACAAAAACGGGTCATCCCAAAAATATTTCTTTACGTCAGAAAAAAATTTCTTCTTTTGTTGATGTGTCCAACCTTTAGGAATAATACCTGCAATAAGATAGTTAGCAAAATCTGCATACCATGGAAGATTAGCATCATCAATACTCATTAAATACTCATCGGGGAAGGCATCATCTATGTCACCTTCCCGAAGTTCCTCACGGTGAGGATCTTCAAGCCTACTTAAATGGTCAGCCGCTAAATTTTCAGCCCCTTTCTTATCCTTTATCTCAATGTCAAACTCTTGCAAGAGCAAAATCCAACGAATGAGACGAGGTTTAGCATCTTGTTTAGAAAACAAGTATTTAAGGGCCGAATGGTCGGTAAAAACAACGGTCTTACTAAGCACTAAATACGACCTAAACTTATCAAAAGCAAAAACAACCGCTAGTAACTCTTTTTCGGTAGTGGTATAGTTCTGTTGAGCATTATTAAGAGTCCTACTAGCAAAGTAAATGGGTCGGAAATGATTTCCTTCCCTTTGTCCTAAAACAATTCCTTCTCTAACCATAAAATGACATTTCTCCCAATTAGGCACTAGGTGAGCCCGCTCGCATCTTTCCAACATCTTATCTAAGTTAGATAAACATGTATCAAAAGAATTACCAAAAACAGAAAAATCGTTCATAAAAACCTCCATGGAAGTCTCTAACATGTCTTGAAAGATGGCTATTATACACCTTTAGAAGGTGGCGGGTGCATTACACAATCCAAATGGCATTGTACTGTAGGCATAGGTACCAAAAGGACATGTAAAGGCCGTCTTTTCTTGAGCATTGGTGTCAATGGGTATTTGAAAGTACCCAGAGAAACCATCAAGAAAACAAAAATACTCGTTACCGGCTAACCGTTCGAGCATTTGGTTAATGAAAGGTAAAGGAAAATGGTCCTTACGGGTTGCATCATTTAGCTTCCTATAGTCGATGCAAACACGCCACCCGGTAACCGTCCTAGTTGGAACGAATTCATTTCGGTCATTGGTCACTACTGTAATCCCCCCTTTCTTTGGTACGCAATGTACCGGACTAACCCATGGACTGTCAGATATAGGATAAATTATACCTGCGTCTAAAAGCTTAATTATCTCTTTCTTGACTACATCTTTCATATTCGGATTAAGCCTCCTTTGTCTTTGAACAACCGGTTTAAAATTTTCATTTAAATTGATTTTATGCTTGCAAAATTCGGGGCTTATTCTGGGTATGTCAGTTGTACGCCAAGCAAAGGCCTTTTTATGAGACCTAAGGACAGTCATTAACCTAAACTTTTCATCATCCGAAAGTGATGATGAAATTACAACGGGAAGAAAATACTTACCTTCGAGGAATGCATATTCCAAGTGCTCGGGAAGTGGCTTAAGTTCCAAATCAGTTGGTGGATTCTCCACCGAAGTCTCCATCTTCAAGCCATCCCTGTCGATCTCCTGAAAAGTCTTATCTTCAGGTGGTGTTTCATCCATGCTTAATGCCATAGTTTCTTGCACCACTTCTTCTTCCATTTCATGATCTTCTTTACTACTTGCCACCAAAGCTTCATCCATTTCCATTCCTAGAATTTCTAGAATCTCCATCTCCAAAGCATCTTAAATTACATCAATCCTGAAACAAGAATCATCATAAGAGTAAGGATTTTTCAATTCTTTATCACGGATGATCTTATCCTTAACACGGATGATAGCATTGGCCGTGTACAAGAATGGTCGGCCTAAAATTAGAGGCACCTTGGTGTCCTCTTCCATTTCCAAGATCACAAAATCGGCCGGAAAAACTATATGACCTACTTTAACACACATATTTTCAGCAATCCCCATGGGATACTGAAATGAATGGTCGGCGAGCCTAATGCTCATCTGAGTGGGTTTCAATGCCTCTAAGGATAATTTACGATAAACAGAATAAGGCATTAGATTTATGCTAGCCTCTATATCGGCTAATGCATCACAATAAAAAGACTTTTCAAAAGAACATTTAATCAGAAAACTCCCTTGGTCCTCGAGCTTAGGAGGAATCTGATTTTTGACGATAGCCGAACACTCCGCGTTGAGGAAGGTAGCCATGGCTTCTTCTAGCTTCTTCTTATCCGTAATGAGCTCCTTGATGAACTTTGCGTAATTCGGCATTCCTGAAATGAGATCAACCAAAGGAATATTAATATGAACCAAAGGAAGTTTCTCCTTCCTCAATCGTTGAGGTAAAGGAATCTTTGGTTTGTAAGCCTTAACTACAGGCTCAACAACCGTCGGTTTATCAACCGGTGAAAGTTGAACGGCCGGTGGTTTCACGGTTGGTCCGGCTCCACTTCAATCTCCTCATCGACTTGCTCCTCTTTTTCTTACATCATCAACCTGCATAGAAACATTAGGAGTACTAGAAATTGGATCAGAAGACAATGACCTTACCGGATCGCGTGACAATTACATTAACGTGCTCATTCCAAAAGTTAGGCGGTTAGTACTTTTGGCCTTGATCATTCGAACCTGAAGGCTTAGGATTTGGCTGAGTGTTGCTAGGTAAAGCTCCTTGTTGTCGATTCGAGTTACCCAACCTATCTATCCTAACACTTAAGTCCTTTACAGCTACTTGTTGATTCTTGATGTTGAGATTCATCTTCTCGTTCAAAGCTGTAATGTCAATTAGGTACTGATCATTCTTCTTCTCTTGCTCGGTGATGAATTTCTTCATAAGATCCCTAAGCTCGGCATTAAGATCTTCAACGGGAGGTTGTGATGGTGCATGACCAGCCCCTAGTGGTGGTGGTTGAACCACTCCTAGCCACGTGCTCCGGTTACTTTCTGCATTATTAAACTTAGAATTGAAGTTAGAATTACCTTGAAACCAGCGCGGGTAGTCGTTACCACGTTGAAACAGCCCCCGAGATGCATAAGGAGGTTGGTACTGATTTTGAACATAATTAGCATCCTCCTTAGGTTCATACTCGCAATCCTCCATATAGTGCGTGCCACCACAGTGATCACATCCTTCAACTGCAGTCTTCAAGTCCTTTTCAGCCCTTCTGAATCTGCTATCTACCATTGAAAACCTATTATCTATCCTATCCCAAAGTGCCTTAATCTCTCCTTTCACTTCATCATTTCCACTACTCTCAACCCGAGCCACATTCTACCTAATCGTCTTACTAGGTTCCGATTTAGTCCTACCCGCCTCTCGAGTTACACTAGTCTTAACCATGTCCTCCATAATCTTATAGGCCTCGTTGTAGGTAACATTATTGATATTACCTCCACACGCCCAATCTAGCTCCCTCTGATACGACGATCTAACCCTCTAAAGAAAATAAGAATGTGCTCATTCAACTGAATTCCATGCCCCGGACACTTCCTCAACAACTCTTTCAATCTCTTCCAAGCATCAACCATATCCTCGTCCTTCTCTTGCTTAAACGCCCTAATCTCAAGCTTCAAAGTTTCCACCAATTGAGCTGGAAAGAACCGCTCAATAAAAGCTTCTCTTAACTCATCCCACATCTCAAAAATGTTCTCCTCGAGATCTTCATACCAATCGGCTGCCTCTCCCGTGAGAGACAACGGAAACAACTCGAGCTTGACATGTGGCTCCTGCCCTTCTCCATACTTATACAACCTACACACCTTCTCAAACTTTTCGATATGATCATATGGATCCCACTTTAGAACCCCGTCAACTTGATTTCCTTCAACTCATGCCAAATGATTTCCCTTGACATTGAAATTCGGTGCGGTGGGTGGAGGACGAATAGCCGAGCCCCTGTTAGGTGCAATGACTCGAGCACTCTCTCCAATGGTCTTATCGAAAGGGTGAACCTTGTCGGCCATGGGTGAGTTCGGTTGTGAGTTAAATGGTGAGTTATTGGGAGTTGGTGGTTTGTCCCCTATTTTTACTTCTAACTTATCTCTATTTGAGGGTGTTCCGATTTCTAAGTTTAACTTTGGCGAACCTATTTTGACTGGTGTAATGGGTACGGTTTGACTAAGTTTCTTTCCGCGTTTCTTAGTTTTTCCTGGGTTAGATTGAGGGCTCACTAGTGGTAAACCAGAAGACCTCCTGTTCATCAACTACCTAAACCTGGAAACACAAACAAAGAAAACCGTAAAACTCACCAATTTACACAAAATAACAAAAACAGAAAATTAAAAACTAAAATGAAAAACTAATCTAGAAAACAATTAACTTTCTTGCAAATGAATACAAGAAAGGATCGAACCACAAAATCTCAAACTAAAATCCTAAAAACAGTCCCCGGCAGCGGCGCCAAAAACTTTGATGTGTGAAATCTAGTTTTAAAATTTATAAACAAAAAATACCGATTAACTGACTACTACACACTCTCGGGCAGTGGACCCGTTCGTTTGCAATATAGTTTAAGGATAAGTCCATGTCGAATCCACAGAGACTGTACTAAGAAATGAGCGAGTTTAATGTAGTTCAAAATGCTTTTAGGTTTTATGACCCTCGTCAGTTGATTTGAAAATTAAACTAAAATGAACTTGAGAAGATTTATCGAAAACAATAAGATTAAAATGTCATCTACTTCGACTTTATGATACACTAAATTCAGGTTGCACATTAAATGAAAGACCAATTCAAACGTGATGATTTATAACCGAGAACCAAACAAAGACTCACCCCATACCCATCAAGGTTGTTACTTTATTTAATCCTCTTATTTAACTAGATCCATTACTTAAGACCGGTACCCCGAGACGCCTTTTATAACTTCACTAATCAACTAATTGTTTTGATTATTTAGATAACAATTGTGTCTATTGATTGTGCCCAACCATTAACCCGTTAATTCTTATTATCTATTAATTACCTCCTACCGTACCCGTCATAGAAGCAATCACTTATACCTAAGCAATCAAAATATCTTTTACGCAACCTAAGTTACCACTAAGATCATGCAAAATCTACCCGCAATCAAGAGCTAAATGATAAAGAATTAATAAGCTAAGATCACGACACAACGTTAAATCAAATCGACTTGAATAATAACAATAGTGCAACCATTATTCAATTGTATCACTTCATCTCAGTAGATGATTAAGTATTTAGCTACTCATAGTCATAAACGAAACACAAAGAGTAATTATAAAGAGTAATCCTTAAAACTTGTATTTTCCATCTTGTCTTCTCACGAACTCGTCCACGAACCTCCTTTATGCATCCAAAAGTCGTCCAAAAGCCATTTCTAACCATTTTGCACTCTCCAAACTTGAAATCACACAAACACTATGAAAGTATCGAGTATTCGTGCATTTAACTCATAATTAACTATAAAAATGGCTTATTAACGATGTGGAAATATGTATAATAATGGACACATCAATATCTCATAATCATACCCCAACAACTTGGATAACCATTTTTGTTGTATTGGTGTCACACTTTTCTGCTCTAATAAATGCTTTAAGCTCTGGTGATCTGTCTTGATGACAAAGTGGTTGGTTGCCAAGTAATGGTGCCAATGTTGTACTGCCATAATAATAGCAAGTAATTCCTTCTCATAGACTGATAAACTTCGTTGCCTGGGGCACAAAGCCTTGCTAACAAAAGCTAATGGATGTCCATCTTGTATCAATACTGCTCCTAAACCCCTTGAAGAAGCATCAGTTTCCACAATAAATGTTTTTATAAAATTGGGGAGGCCCAATACTCGTGGACTGCTTAGAGCTTTTTTTAAGTGATCAAATGCTTCTTGAGCCTCAGGCTTCTATTGAAACCCATCTTTCTTGAGTAGTTCTATTAAGTAGTTCTATAATACCCTGCTAATCCCAGAAATCCCCTGAGTTGTTTGACTGTTACAGGAGTAGGCCATTCTTGAATAACTGCAATCTTGGCAGGGTCTGTTGAAACTCCCTGTTTATTAATCACATGACCTACATATTCAACTTTTTCTCCTGCAAAAGTGCACTTTGAATTCTTTGCTTTGAGAGAATTTTGCCTCATAATTTGTAACACACTCTCCAAATCCTGCAAATGTTTCTCTTCACTGTTGCTATAGACTAATATGTCATCAAAAAATACAAGTGCACATTTCCTCAAAACCTCCTTAAATGTAGAGTTCATCAAGGATTGAAAGGTGGCAGGTGCATTGGTTAGGCAAAAGGAAGTACCCAAAACTCAAACAGACCTTGATGAGTCTTAAATGCAGTTTTATGGACATCAGGCTCAAACATCCTAACTTGATGATAGCCTGATCTAAGATCCAGCTTTGAAAACACTTCAGCTCCTTGCAATTCATCCAACCATTCCTCAATTAAGGGTATAGGAAAGACATCTTTGACTGTGGCCTCATTCAATCTTCTATAGTCTACACATATTCTCCATGTTCCATCTTTCTTTTTGACCAGCACTACTGGTGCTGCAAATGAGCTGTTACTTTGCCTTACCACTCCAGTATCTAACAGCTCTTGAGTTAATTTCTCTATAATATCCTTTTGTGCTTTTGGATATCTATAAGGTTTAAGGTTTAAATTGACATTCTCATCCTTCAAAACAATTTTGTGATCTACTGCTCTAGTTGGTGGCAGTCCCTTTGGTACCTCAAACACATCAGCATACTTATGTAATAATGCATCTAATGTTGCACTCTCCCCTGAAACTCCTACTTGAGGCTGATACATTTTTCTCTCTTCTCCAATTTGTTGGATAGTGAATAACTGTGCTTGCACAATATTGGACTGGTTTTGTAGAATAGCAGTCATCTTCTCCATAGAACATACAGTCAAGCTAGGTTTTCTACTTCCCTTCAACACAAAATCCTATCCATTGACCCTAAAGTTCATGGTAAGGTCTTTGAAGTTCCAAATTGTATCATTCAAGGTTTCTAACCATTGAACTCCAAGAAATATGTCATAGTTATTCAAACTTATGACCAACATATCTGCCTCAAAATAAGTCCCCTGCATCATTCACTTGAAGGCTTTACACATATTTTATCAATGAAGTCCACATTATTGCCATCTGCCACTGTGACTTTCACACTAGGAATTTGGTACATAATGGACCTAAGTCTAGCAGCCACATTTTTACTAATGAAATTGTGAGTAGATCCACTATCCACCAATATGTGCAAATATCTACTGCCTACAGACCCCATAACCTGCATTGTGGAGTATGATGGAATCCCCATCATAGCATTCAAAGATATCTTAGGTTCATCTTGTATGACAGGCACCAGTTCTCCTCCTTCAATATTATCATTCACCAGTTCTTCATCTCCCCACTACTCTACCCTTACTACAAACAATTGCTTCTTCCCTTTACACACTCTAGTATGTCCAGGGGTGAACTTCTCATCACAATAAAAGCATTCAACCATAGCTCTTTTCTCCTCCAAAAATTTATTATTCACTTTCTTAGGAATATTAGCAATAGCATTAGCACGTGGCTTCCATTCAGTGCTGGTTTAGCTAATGAAGTGTAAGCATTATTTTTCAAGATATTGGACCTAAATCCAGTGCCACTATATCCTCCTACAGGCTTAACTAAGGCCTTATTGGCTTGATTCTGCAATTTTGCTAATGAAATAGTCTCTCTTCACAATTCAGGCCTAAACATCCTCAATTTACATTTAATTTCAGGCTTCAAACCTTCAATGAATAAACTGACAGCATATTCTTCGCATATACTAACCTTATTCAGCAGCAGATCAAACTGATCACAATAGTCATCGAGTTCATCCGTTTGAGTCAACGCCTTCAGTGCTCCCATGGCATCCTCCATCATCGTTGTTCCAAATCTAGCTGTAGCAGATCTAGAATACTTCTTCCATGTGTTTTCCTCCATAGTTTTGCCTATAGAACTCAAATAAGCTCGGTGCCATTGTAATGCTCTGGTTTCCATATGTAAAGCAGCATATCGGACTTTTGATTCCTCCGGTGTATCATCGATTGTGATATAGTGTTCACACTTATAGATCTAGGACTCTACATCATCGCCGACGAATTTAGGAAACTCTAATTTCTTTAATCTGCAATGATTTGAGTGATCTACCTCACCGCGCGCTTTACCACGGACCGCCGACGGCTGTTGCTGTAATTTCTCTGTCGCGACTCAATGCTTCCATTGCCGTCTTCAATGAAATGATTATTTGATTCTGATCTCGAATTTCCTTCTGTTGAGCAGCGAAATCCTTTTGTAACCTCTCCATTTCTTGAGAGCTAGTAGAGGTCATGAATTAGAATACATTAGGATTCAATCGGAATGCTCGCCGGAAGAGATAACCGGATACGGAGCTTGGCCGGAGGTCGGCTAGCTCTGATACCAATTGATATAGAAGAAACTGAATTTAGAGAGGAAAATGATTTACACACACAAAACTGATTGTATTATTGAACAACCATTTGAATATTTACAGAAACGACCCCTCTATATTACAGACTTGACACAATTGACCCTAGACTTATCACACATTGACACATATGTAACAGTCTGACTAGAAGCTATAATATACATTGAAAAATACAAAGCAAAATAATTAAAGATAACCCACCTTTTTATGGAAAAGCCAATATAGTTTACATTGTATTTCAACAAATAATGGTAATAACAAAAAAAAAGAAGTTAAGTGCAGGAATGGTCCCTGTAGTTTCTCACTTTTTGTAATGTCAATCCCTGTTTTGATTTTTTAGCAACGGTGATCCTTGAAGACATGTTTTAGTTGCAACATCAGTCCCTCTCTAACGGATCTACTGATTAGTCTCATTAAGTGTCCCATGTGAGTAGCACGTGAAGGGTATTAATGTCCTTCCATATACGTCAATCTATCCATCACTTATTTACTTTTTTTAACCCATTTAAACTTACAATTAGATCCACCCAAAAATAGAAAAAGTAAAAAGCACACACAACTACTAAGATCAATAAAACACTAAGATTACTAAGACTAAATGACATGTCCAGTCCTGAAATTTTTGATACTCAGGGCGTGACAATTTGCCCCGTACCAAATTTTATTACCGAACAACACACTTATTTTAGTGGTAAAGAATATGCTATCTTGTCATATTCCAATATTGATCCACTAACTAAAACCATTTAATCGATTTTGTTGATTTAAAAGGTCATGTGTTTTCGCTATAGATATCTAATAATATTTTGTTACGTTTTTTGAAAAATAAATATATATTACAAACATGCCATTTAATTACAAGTAAATCTTATACTTTAAATCTAGACGATCAGAAAATTATACTCCCGTAAAGTTCTTAGAATATGAGTTGTTAATTTTACAAAAATAACATGTAATAAAGTATATATATTATTTAAAAATTTTGTTTGCATATCGAATTGTTTTTATGTCTTAAACAATTAAAATATCTCATAACTATAACATATTATGCAAAATTATATGTGATTTGAATTGGGATTATAAGAAGTATATAAGCGATGGGTAAGTATGTAAGTGAAAGGACATGAATACCCCTAATGTGTTACTCAAGTGGGGCATTTAAAGACCCTAACTAACGGATCCGTTAGATTGGGACTGCATTTGCAACTGGTATATGTCTTCAGGGATCACCGTTACTAAGAAATAAAGAAACAGACTGTCGCTTCAAAAAATGACAAACCACATGGACCATTCTTACATTTACTCAAAAAAATTACAGAGAAAAAATAAAAAAGAGATTAACAAACTTGTAAATAGGAAAAAAAGAAACCTCGATTCAGTTCTTCTCAATATAAAAAGGAGAGAAAGAAGACTTCTATTTCCGAAAGGCAGAAGAAATCGTGGTAATGATTAGGCATGGTGGAAGAAAACAAGATTGGTAGACTGTTTAGTGGTAAGAAGGAAGTTGTTTAAAAGGGTTGGGATGGACTCCGCCTGTTTTTATTTTTATTTCAATATTTGTTATTTTTCTAATTTAAAATTGAAGATTTTAAATAACTAATTAAGGTAGGTTTGGTAGTAAAAGTCAGGTTTGTAAATTACAACGTCCAATTTTAAGTACGGACAATTATACATTGTGATATGTTGATTTAAATCAAAAAGTATTTTAAAGTGCTAATAAGCAACAAATGTCAGATAAAAATATAATAGATATTGTCTATAAAAATATTACAAAAAATGAAATACAATATATGGTTCAATGTTTTCGATTTTTTTTTTTTTTAATTTGATTTTGCCTACATATTTTATATTTAAATTTACATATAAACCTAGTTATTAATAATTAAAAGACAAGCAAGTAATTAAATAAATTAGAAAATTAAATTAGGTAACTATCGCAAAAAAATTTGAAGAAACCTGTCGACTTGGGGTTTATTGGTCTAGTATATATACAAGACCTCAAAGACTCTTTACTCTTTAGGACGTAAAAGTTGGTGTTTTTAATCGATCATTAATTGGGGTTTTGCCGTTCAGAAAATAAAAAGAATTATTTAGGGTATTAATTAAGAACGGCAGCACCAACGGCTGAAGGTATGAGTAATACAGGGGTAGTTGTTAGCTTTAATGGTCGCAAAGGTTACGGTTTTATCAAACCCGATGGAGCCGAGGAAAACCTGTTCGTACACCAATCTGAGATCCAAACAGATGGTTATCGGACTCTTCGTGAAGGTCAGAAGGTTAAGTTTTCGGTTGCTGAGATGAAAGATGGGCGTACAAAGGCTGTTACGGTCATCCCAATCGACAAGTTGAATGTTAAAAAAAACCGTAATAATAATAATGGGAATGGTAATGTGGTTGGTGTTGAATGTCATAACTGTGGTGGTATTGGGCATCTTGCTTGGGATTGTAGTAGTCCGCCTGTTATTATTGTTAATAACGGTGGCTCTGCTAGTGATCGCAAGAGTTTTAACTGTGGAGTGTTGGGTCATATTGCTAGGGATTGTGATCGTGAAGTTAGAAGTAACGGCGGTGAATGCTATAACTGTGGTGTGGTTGGGCATATGGCAAAGGACTGTACTTCAAATTCCGGTGGTGGTAAGAGGTCCGGTGGTGGTGGTAAGAGGTCCGGTGGTGGTGGTGGTGGTGGTGGTGGTGGTAAGTCTCTATTGTTTATATTGTGGGCTTGTGGCTTGTGGCTTGTGGCTTGTTTTTTCTATTGTTTTTTCTAAAATTAAAGACTTAATTAGAGTGATCTGCTTCAAGATCGGATTGATCATTGATGCCTGTTAAATTTGTTGTAAAGTACAAACAACCAATAACAATATCATGAGATGCTTTTTCTTACCACATTAAAAAAAGTTACCTTTTCACTTTGAATGTCAAATTGATCTTTCGCGGTACATTCGAAAGATTCGGTTGTCTAATTTGTGTTTGAATAGGTCGTTTAGAATTCCGGGTAGTTATATAGTAGTTCTATATATATCGAACTTGAAATATCTATAGTCTTTGTTGTTTTTACTAATACTAGAGGATTAATTAATTAGGTACTATATTACATTACCCCATCGATCATCTTCAACTCTGTACATGTTAATTGGTTTAATTTGATATGCTTAATAAAATGCATCCATCTTACAAACTCGTTACATGTAACCGTATACTGACTATGATTAAAGAGCTTAATTGCCCAGTCGAGACTCGAGACTTCGTCATTCCCTTCATAGTAAAGCTTACAACCAGCCCAACAGATTAGGCCCAAATATATTAGGGACACCATTGCACCGATCCATATAATCTATAGGTATATTTTATTTAATCCCTAGTCCAAATCTTATTTTTTCTTTATCTACACCAAAAGATAATTAACCAATCATAACGTTTGATTTTATTAAATTATATTTTGATTATGTTATAGTTAACACTTAAAATAAAAATTATGGATCCATACAATTCAAGTTAATTTAAAAATATATATTATTTATGACGGTTTTTTAACATGTGCCCACGAAACACATGTTTATGATCATTAAATAAACTGAAAACTTTTTTTGATAAAGACTAACACGGTACTTTTTAATCATGAAACAAAAAATAGAATGTAAACATTCTTGTAAAAGCTTGAAATTCCTCAACTTCTTCTTAAAAACCTTTTAAAGACCTGATGCAATAATAAAAAACTTTATAAAAAATCCCCATGAAAATAAACATCCAAACAAATTAAACATTTATTCATTAAACAAAGAATATTAAAAAAATAGTATTTGAGGGGTTCCACAGCTAAGCTTAGGTGCCGGACAACAGGGTAAGGATCCTCAAAAAAAGTGGCTTAAGGAGAGAAAAGAGAGAAATTTTAAAAAAAATTTAGCTTGATTATTTTATTATTTTTTATTTTTTTATTTTTTAACATAAACTCATTCAAAAAATAATAAGGTATAAAAATCTACACATGTGTAGGGAATTTTTTTTATTTTTTTAAATTTTTTTTGGAATGGGTTTTCACTAAAAAAAATATAAAAAAATATAAAAATGAAAAATAAAGAAGAAAAAAATTAAAAATCAACTTCTCTTCCTTCTTCTCTTAAGCAACCTTCTCATTTGATCTCTCTCCTATATATATATATTAATTAGTTATATATAATAATATATATTAATATAAATATATGATTAATATCTGTAAATGAGCTAACTATGGACGAATGTTTATAGTGTGAAAAAACAAAGTTGTGTTCATTGTAAGTAATAACTTTCAAATCTTGTTTATTGTATGTATTCGGGTATATGTGGCAACCATATAAGCTGTCACTTGTAAGTTTTTGATTGGTCGGATACATACAATAGACAAGATTTGAAAGTTATTACATACAATGAACACAACTTTAGTTTTTTCAAACTATAGACATTCGTCCATAGTTAGTTACATTCACAGATACTTATCTATTATATTTCTATACTATCTTATAAAAAGAATAACCCCATGTTGAAAGTTACATGAGAAAAATGCCTAAAATACCCTTAATGATCATATTATACTATCAGTCATTTATCTTCTAAAATATCCTCATTAACCCTTTATATCATTTACTTATACATCAATTATCTACACCACTCAACGCCGCCTCTACCATCAACAGTCGTCCCCCACCACCACACCATTCCGCACGAACACCGCCGCATTGCGCGCAGGTACCGTGCTAGTATATATATATATATAATATATTTATATATCATATATAGTAAAAAGATAAAATAAGAACAAAAAAAATATCGAGAACTTTGAGAACCTTTTTAGACAAGGGTAACTTTGTACTTCAATAATCATATGAAATAAATACTAATTTAATTAAATGAATCCCTTAAATATCTCCATAAATTATGTTTGACCCATTTTTTTCTATGATTACAAGATTAATCAATTTTCTTCCACGTATGTTTTATTCTGCATTTTTCAAAACTTCTTTTTTTTTTAACCTAGTAAAGTAAATTTTAAAATATTTAATTATTTATGGTAACAAAAATAATATTTACGTGTTCTTTTTGTAAATGGTTCCCTAATATTGTACTACTATATATATAAAATGCTAAAATAGATTTGGACAATTTGACACTTTATGTCCCCATAATAATAATTTTAATAGATTAAGCAGTCACTCAATCGTTTAATAAAATCTTAACAATTTTATAATATATAGTTTAAAACATAAATCACATTAATAATTTATTAGATTGTGTAATTACATTCCATTCACATATTAAGCCTTATTTTATAACGATTTTTACATGTAAATATCATTATACACAAGTGTAAATAAAAGTTGTTTACATGTGAACATCATCACACACGTGTAAATAAAAATTGTTCACATATGAACATCATCATACACATGTGTTAATAAAAGTTGTCCACATGTTAACGCAATTCATATATGATTTTTTTTAAATACGTACACTAGTGAACTTTGTCAAAAAAATATCTACTTATACATTTGTGAACATGTTCATTCACATGTGTACCAACTAAAAGGTTTATATTTTCGAATAAAGAATTTCAAAAAAAGAATTATTTTTATGATTTATATGTTCACAAGTTAAATATGACAATAAATTCATAATGCTATATTATTATTATTATTATTAGCATATATTATTGAGTTCATAAAGTTTTGTTAGTGTTTAAAAAAAAATATATATCTCGATGGATAAGGATCTTAATCTCACGAATTATTAAATAATTTTGTAATCAAATAACTATTTGAATTATCAAACGTGGGTGCCGAATTTATTGGAGATTTGTTTTGCAAGTTACGTTTTTCTTAGTTAATTTATAATTCCATGTTTACCCAGTTTATATATTTATTTATTGTTTTAAATGCATATTACTTACTAGCCATTGATTAATCTCATCTAATGGTTTAAAATAGTTCTCGCAGTTCTCGACAAATATTTAGTTCTCGTAATAACTTAACTCTATATATATATATATATTGGTCTTGAAATTCCGACTACTGCACTTGCCTAAATCCTTTGCATAGGGTACAAGCTTTGGACCTTTCACTAGAAGATTTTCTAACCGACCAAAAAATCAGTCTTTCTGTTTTCTTCTTAGAACAACAGCTTTTCTAACCGACATAATAACCAGCCCCCCTGTTTTCTTGGCTCCCTAAGCTCTTCTCGCTAACATAGACGCCATACATGCATACAAAGACAACTCTTGAAATGAGCAACAAAGATTTGTGGAATTCAATGATGGTAGTCTATTTACTCTTTTTCATGTGTGTATATGTGTATATGTATGTGTATATTTTTTTTTTTATTCAAGATTTTTTATTATTTTTGGGGTGTTATAAAAAAGACTTTTGGGGTTTTTCTTTTTTTGCTCACGGAAAATGATAAATCCTCTTAAATATTAGCCTAAAAATCCTCCTAAAACTATAAGAAGGTGACATGTGGTATCCACTAATTCTCTTTCCTAATCTTGTCCCCTGATTTTTCCACATGTCATCATCTCATGGTTAGGAGGATTTTTAGGCTATTTAGTTAGGAGGATTAATCATTTCCCTTTTGCTCACATTTGTTTTGTTTGAATTTAGACTTTCTCTATAATACCTATAAAACAAACTCAACCCCCTCCTTAATTAAGATTTTGAAATACCTGAATTACCTTCAGAAATTCAACATTCTTCTCATTCATCCATTGAATGTACCCAAAATACCCCTAACAATTTCAACCCACACAAATCTACGGTCAAACCCTAATCTAATTATCTATCTACATCTATATAATATATATATACTATATTATAAAGCAAATCTACTTTTTGATTTTCAACATTGAACTTAAAATTTCAATATTGATTTTAAGTTTCAACAATGTACACATTCTAATGCATGATGTACCATACATCATATCCACATTACATCAATAACTTCCACTACTCACCGGCGCCACCACCACCAATCTCCGCCGCCACCACCGCCGCCACCGCTCGCCACCACCACCCGTCACCGCCACCACCGCCGCCGTCATTACATCACCACCGCCGCTGCCACCTCCATCACCGACGCAACGCGCGGGTACCTTTCACTCATTTAACTATATTTATAGTATTGATTTTATAGACCACTTGGATTACTCATTCACATGAACAAAAATGGTTTGGCCTGTTTAAATCGGAGGATTTGGTTCTTGCACACCAACTATTCGATGAAATGTCACATATAATTGCAACAACATTTACCAATACCCTTTTTTTAAGAAGCTGACAATATATTGATTACAAATGGGATGAACAATTGATTGGTAAGAAAAAAGTTTGTTGATTACAGGAAATTTGCCTTAAATCACTCTTTTTTGATGTAAATGATATCTTCACCTTATAGAGTTACATTTCAGATTACTGTTATGGCAGAGGTTAATATGTTGGTCATGAGCTAAAAAAAAGTAAAATAGTTCACTTTGTTGAAAGGATTCCAAGTTTTACTGCTCAATGGCATTAATGGTCAATATGTTTTTAATTGTTCATTAGAATGAGTTATAACGTCTTATGATTCTGAAACACATTATATTAATAGTCTAAATTTTTCATCATGCCTTTTATGATGTCTGCACTCAAAAGTTAGCATTTTACAAAATAATTGGTTGTAGTTGCCAAGTTTGTCTAAAGAACGATATATATCTCATTAGATATTTTTTTGGTGTGAAGATCTGCGATTAAAAGCTTAAGATTAGTCTTTATGTAAAATTAAAGCATGCCCATTGTCTAAGTGTGTATTAAAAAGTGGAATTTTTTGGGAGCCCTATGCAGAACTGGGCCATGGCCCAAGGTACGTAATCCCCAGCCCAAGAGCCAATAATTAATTTTAGTTCCGTATAGTAAGGAAACATACTTACTTACTTGACGGTAAAAGTTAATTTAGGAACACTTCTAGATTAGGGACACTAGGAACACTTTTCAATCATTCATTTTTCACCATCTCCGACCACCACCACCACCGTCACCACCACCACCAACATCATCTCCGACTACCACCATGATCCTCCGGCGACGGCGACCACCGCCACGACGACTTACACATGCGTAAGTTACAACTTACATATGTGTAAGTTATACAACCACCATCACCACCACCACCACCATCATCTCCGACACCACCATGATCCTCCGACGACGGCGACCACCGCCACCACGACTTACACATGTGTAAGTTACAATGTCCCTAATGGTCCCTAATTTAAGATGTCCCTACATTAACCCACCCCTTACTTGACGACCAAGTAATTAATTTAAAAAATAAATTAGAAACTTAAATAGCAAAAAAGAAGAAAGGAAGAAACCTAAACGAATTAGGGATAATGCTCGCTCTTATATAGTATATATATACAACAAGATCTCAAAGATCTATTAGGACGTAAGAAAAGTTGTTTTCAGTTCATTAGGTTATTAAGCTTTGCCGTTAAAAAAAATTTTTATTTGGGTTATAAAAACGGGAGCAGCAATAGCTGAAAAGATGAATACAGGGGTAGTTGTAAGCTTTTATGGTCGCAAAGGTTACGGTTTTATCAAACCCGATGGAGCGGAGGAGCACTTGTTCGTTCACCATTCTGAGATCAAACAGATGGTTATCAGACTCTTCGTGAAGGTCAGAAGGTTAAGTTTTCGGTTGCTGAGATGAATGATGGGCGTACAAAGGCTGTTACAGTCACCCCTGTTGACAAAATAATTGTTAAGAAAAACCGTAAGCAAGGTAATGGAAAAACGAATGGTGGGGTTGATAATCGTGTATGTTATAACTGGAAATTTTTTTCAAAACGGGCGTATTTGATAGGTGTTTTGTCAAACAAGTTTTCGCAAAAAAAATTTTGTGAAACAAGGTAAACCGGTATTGAGAATACCTGGTTCAAAAAAACATCCCGAACCCGGTTTTGCCACTACCGGTCTCGGTTCGAATAGCGAGACCGGGGTTGCCATTACCGGTCTCGCAGGGAATCTGACGTGATTTGACATGTGTGACAGTGCTACAGTGGTGATGGAGGAGAGAGAGTGAGACCGGGTTTGGGAATACCGGTCTCAACCTTTATATATATATATCTCATGGTGCTTTTTGTTTTTGTTGCAGAGAGTTCCGGCGGTAGATACCTCCGACGGTAGTAATAAGAGGAGAGAAATAGTGGGTTCCAAGAAAATATAATATATAAAGTGGAAATGAAAAACAAAAACCAAAAAGCATGAGTAACAGAAAGTGGATTCCTCCGACGGTAGAAATAGTGGGTTCCAAAAACCATGAGTCTCTTTCTTTCCCTTTCCAAGAAAAAGATATCTGTAACTTTAAAATATTTTGGGTAACAGAAGTGGAAATGAAAAACCATGAGTCTCTTTCTTTCCCTTTCCAAAACAATATTAATTAATTATTTATTTTATTTTCTTGAAAAACACAGCACTCACTCTTTTATTTTCTTGAAAGCCACCCACTTTCCTGTACAAACTGCAGAAATGTCGCATCAACTGTAAAAGCACTGTACACCTGCGAGACCGGGTTTGCTAATAACGGGTTCGAGATTCGAAAAATGAACCCGTTTTTGGGAATACCGGGTTCGACCCACTTTTTTGAAACCGGTATTCCCAATACCGGTTTACCTTGTTTCACAAATTTTTTTTTGCCAAAAGTTGTTTGACAAAACACCTATCAAATACGCCCGTTTCGAAAAAAAATTCCGTTATAACTGTGGCGGTATTGGGCATCTTTGTAGGGATTGTACTAGTGTTGTCGTGGTAAAAAAATTTACTCTGGGGTGTTATAAATGTGGAGAGTCGGGTCATGTTGCTATAGAATGTGATCGTGAAATTAATAGTAACGATGACGGCGGGTGTTATAAGTGTGGTGTGATTGGGCACCAGGTACTGGAATGTCCTACGAAATCAGGGGAAGTTGTTTGCTTTTATGGTCCCAAAGGTTACGGTTTTATGAGGCCCGATGAAGCCGGGGAAGACTTGTTCGTTCACCAATCTGAGATCCAAACAGATGGTTACCGAACTCTTCGTAAATGTCAGGCTGTCAGGTTTTTGGTTGCTGAGAAAGATGGGCGTACAATGGCTGTTAAGGTCCACCCCTGTTAGACAAAATATTGTAACACAAAAATTTATATTAGTGACCCTTGATTTGATTTAATATGTGTGATATTGTCGTGTGGTTTTGGCTATTGGTTTATGCTTTCTTCAAAATATCGTTACATTGACCCTAAAAATGTCCAAGCTATTCTTTGTTAATTGGTTAAAACAAGAAAAAGAAACACTCGTAATACAGAACGAAACAAGAAGAAATACAATACTTTTATTTACAAGGTATATATACTAGCAGATTTTAAGTTAGCTCGATCGGTCATTATTAATTGTCCTAATTGCAACAGAATAAAAAATCAACATCTGTGTTCAGAGTTTCAGGAATGGCCCTAAACTCCCTCTTGGTTCCAAATGATCGTAAACCATCTCTACATATAACTATCTTCCCAAGAGTTCAAATCTGGGTCAGCTTAACTTTTTTTTTGGCTTTAGGCGCTAATAATTTTAGGAGTTTTTTTATTTAAAAAACTCTAATAAAATCCTCAGCCTTTATCCGGGTTGGGACCGGCAAAATAAACTAAAATGGGTGTTTATTCACATCATTTATGAGACGATTGTCGAGATATACTATGCTTTTTTTCGCACCCGGACCTCAAACTCTCGTAACTTTAAAAAGTTAGCCCGCCTTAAACTTAACTGAAGATACTCAATCCCGAAAGCTGAAACAACTTGAGACCCTTATTCATATGAAGGCTTTAGATTGTTGAGCCGGCCTCGAGTCCAAGAATGTATAGATGAATACATATGGCAAATGGTTCGTGTGATTAATCTACAAATAGTCGTCTATGTGGCTTTATCTATTCCACCTTTCTTTCTAAATAGATTTTACGAATACATTATTAATTTTTTTTTTCAACCACAAATTCCATTAAGCCAACCTAATATCTATGAGGTGGCACTCCGAATTCGTGGTCAAATACCAATGTTCATATTTCAACTTGAGACCTCCAAAAAAAGCAAAACTTCCCGCCTTCCGGTGGACTACTAGACCGAGAAGACATTAATCATATGATTTGCAGATGTCACATTTCAATCAAAAGAAGATGCACCCCTTTTGGTTTGTTGATCTTGTTCTGAACCAACATCCAGGCTTCAATGTCTCTTCTTCTGCATACCTATATGCACAAAAGAAACTATTAAATGTCCAAAAAACTAAACAATAAACATATGAAAACAAAAAAATTATTGTAACAATGACAATACGATATATAAGTATTAAATATTTTCGGTCATAATATTAGAAATCATAAAACTTATTATAAAGTGGATACAGATATATAGTTGTCACATATTTAGATATATATATATATATATATATATATATATATATATATATATATATATATATATATATATATATATATATATATATATATATATATATATATATATATATATATATATATATATATATATATATATATATATATATATATATATATATATATATATATATATATATATATATATATATATATATATATATATATATATATATATATATATATATATATATATATATATATATATATATATATATATATATATATATATATATATATATATATATATATATATATATATATATATATATATATATATATATATATATATATATATATATATATATATATATATATATATATATATATATATATATATATATATATATATATATATATATATATATATATATATATATATATATATATATATATATATATATATATATATATATATATATATATATATATATATATATATATATATATATATATATATATATATATATATATATATATATATATATATATATATATATATATATATATATATATATATATATATATATATATATATATATATATATATATATATATATATATATATATATATATATATATATATATATATATATATATATATATATATATATATATATATATATATATATATATATATATATATATATATATATATATATATATATATATATATATATATATATATATATATATATATATATATATATATATATATATATATATATATATATATATATATATATATATATATATATATATATATATATATATATATATATATATATATATATATATATATATATATATATATATATATATATATATATATATATATATATATATATATATATATATATATATATATATATATATATATATATATATATATATATATATATATATATATATATATATATATATATATATATATATATATATATATATATATATATATATATATATATATATATATATATATATATATATATATATATATATATATATATATATATATATATATATATATATATATATATATATATATATATATATATATATATATATATATATATATATATATATATATATATATATATATATATATATATATATATATATATATATATATATATATATATATATATATATATATATATATATATATATATATATATATATATATATATATATATATATATATATATATATATATATATATATATATATATATATATATATATATATATATATATATATATATATATATATATATATATATATATATATATATATATATATATATATATATATATATATATATATATATATATATATATATATATATATATATATATATATATATATATATATATATATATATATATATATATATATATATATATATATATATATATATATATATATATATATATATATATATATATATATATATATATATATATATATATATATATATATATATATATATATATATATATATATATATATATATATATATATATATATATATATATATATATATATATATATATATATATATATATATATATATATATATATATATATATATATATATATATATATATATATATATATATATATATATATATATATATATATATATATATATATATATATATATATATATATATATATATATATATATATATATATATATATATATATATATATATATATATATATATATATATATATATATATATATATATATATATATATATATATATATATATATATATATATATATATATATATATATATATATATATATATATATATATATATATATATATATATATATATATATATATATATATATATATATATATATATATATATATATATATATATATATATATGTAACAATGACAATACGATATATAAGTATTAAATATTTTCGGTCATAATATTAGAAATCATAAAACTTATTATAAAGTGGATACAGATATATAGTTGTCACATATTTAGAAAAGAAGGCGTATACCTGTTTTTGGTAGTAAGAGTAGCATACTGCGGATCGTTGCTACATGAATTGTTATTGGTGTCACTTTTGTTTTCAGCAAAAAGCCAGAGTCGTCTTAACATTCTTTTGCGTCAATATGATATCTCTGTGAGCTGTTCACAGATGTACTTCGAGAAACCTTACGTTTCTTGAAGCCATAAGAACTCGAGACAAACATCTTTAAAAGGATAAAACTCTGGTATCAAGGCTCACAATCCTTGAAATCGGTCCCTTATTTGTACCTTTATTGTTTTCTTTGGAGTTGGGCTCTGTAACTTTAGAGACCATGTCTTTTAAGGACAACTCGTAACACGATTCTGGCAAGCCGTTTAATGCTTCCAAGAGTTCTTTTCTTCCTTCTACCATTGCCATCATCGGAGATGATGGACATCTGCAATTAGAAGAATTAATGTTTTTGGACCAAAAGGTGTGGTGAAAACCCGAATTAGTCATCTTCACCTTGTTTTTGAAGATGTTTTGTTTTTGAGATGTCACAAAATGTGAAATCTGTAGGTTTATTAGAGGAATGGACCTTTAATTGAGAGAGGTCTATGTTATGAGCTACATGCACTTAATATGTATCAAAAGCAATTACCATATTTATCTAGAGGTTGGTTATTTTAAAACAAGTATTAAAGTAAAACAAATAAGGCAAAATTTTGACCATTAGATCATGGTAAAATTGATGCACGAAGATTCACGAAGCACAATTATATATATTGATGCACGATGATTTTCATGATGCACGGTGATTTTCAGTTTAGGAAAACCTATTGTTTTATTTGTTTTACTTTAATATTTGTCTTATTTTACCTAAAACCTATTTATGTATATCTATATATATTCTAAAGTTGGATACAAGAAGCTTTCTAAGTGCTTAATTTATGATCCTAGTCAATGCTTTAATATTAAGGGATTGTTAATTTGATATTATTAGAGGTTTACATGTTCATATATTCTAATGTGTATGTTTCATTAATGAGGTTAATATTACTTTTACTTAATAAATTCATGGTAATGATAATATATGTTAAAATGATACATGTTATATTCGATTCATAGTTATTAGTCAATTACTAATTGTTTAGTTAATTATTGAATTATATAAGCTTTTGGTTGTTCATAATTTATTAGCCCAGCCCAAACCACACCAATAGGCTTCGGGAGGGGCTTCATTAAAAAGAGCCCAACCATTCATTAGTTGCACCCCTTCACTTACGTAACGTCGTAACATCTTCTCAATAAAACCAGTTAATCAAAAGATAATAATAATGCTGCTCATACTAACCGATTCAATTTCCAACATTATTACTCTAAAAATCCTTTTAAAGATTATCATATCAGTTGTTTCTTTCCATCTCTCCCATTATTTTTTTATTTTATTGATGACTTAGCTACAGGATTTCTCCTTTTTGATCTTTTTGATTCACCTACATCCTTATTTTGATGTGTTTTGCAGATTTAGGGTTGGAGACAACGGCGGGCGAAAATGGAGTTTAAAGACATATAGAGGTCTTAATTTTCTCCTTTTAAACATTACTATTGTTGGGTAATGAAAATGTTCTTGGTTTTATTTTACGTTTATATTTATTTTTTCATTAACTTCTATAACTATAAATATCGTTCTTGCCCATTAAAAATTAGAGATATTAATTACTAATTTTGAATAATTTTGTCATTATATTTCCTAATTAGTTGATTTTATGCCTACTTTCTCGGTGTTAACTTTCTGGACATGATATTGTTTTAGCGTTCATGTTAATTGGTTTATGAGTGCTTTGACTAGGCAAATCTATTTACTGCTATATCTTATTGAAAAATCTATTTACTGGTATATTTTATTGAATACAAATCTATTTACTGCTATATCTTATTGAAAAATCTATTTACTGGTATATTTTATTGAATACAATGGCTATTGTTTGAATTTTCGGTATTGCCTTCCTATTAGGCATGGCTATTGCAAATTATGGTTAGGATTGATGATTAAGGTTGTTGTTATTGGGGTGCCATATAGGCCTGATATTGTTTTCAAGAAGTTAAATTATTGGTGTGCATGTCGACAAACCTCTTCTGGTGTTCTGCTGTCGTTTTGTGTGAGTTTGTTCATGTTATATACGTATACATATTTTAGTATGAACTTAATGTTCCAAAAACACAACACTTATAACTTGATATGGATATTATGCAAAAATATTATTTTCCCTTCTTAATCAGGTTGCCCTTTGTGACACGGATGAGTTACTAAATGCTGACCATAATGCCGATCCTATTATTTTAGTAAGTTTGGAAAGGTTGGTTGCAAATGCAATAAAGAGATGGTTTTCAACGGAGATCTGATTGCAATTGATATGCCAATGCCAGTTACTGCAATTACTTTATATATGAAAATTATATAATCTGGATTTGTATTTGTATCAACTGCTGATAGTTTTATAGCAAAGGAATTTGCAAGAGATTACACGTGTCTAAATCAAAGGCTATTTTTACATAGGATTGCGTTCTTTTAGGTGGTTGAAGATTTTCTTTGGCAGGGTAATAAACATCCACATCCCACCAACCAACCTATCGGGCAAAAAGATTAAAAGGTTATAGTCACAGCTCATTCGTTGTTTATGCAAATGTTCTTGACGATACTATAACATAAGGAATTCGACCTATTATATGTAGTTACACTATAGTTCTAACGTTCTTGTTTGGCTGTTGTGGTGCATCATCGCTAACCGATAATACATTATCAACCCAAATACTAAAACCATCATTTGAAGCATCCACATCCCAGCAATCCGCTTATCAGGGGAAGAAGATTAAAAGGTTATAGTCACAGCTCATTAGCTGTTTATGCAAATGTTCTTGACGATACTATAACATAAGGAATTCGACCTATTATATGTAGTTTCAATACCGTTGTGACACTCTTGTTCTTTCATGTTACTATAGAACTCCTAAGAGAGCGAGTTTTTCCTCAATAAGTGAGATATGATTTGGATTACTCAATTGGGTGAGATTTGAAAATGTCCTACTCAGGCTGCTACATGCTGTTAACTTGGTGTTATTGAGTTAGTGATATATAGTATGCGTACATGTAGTTTTAGCACACAAACATAAAATGGAGAAAATAAATTGGTATGTGAGTCATGGAAGTGTAGAATGAGAGGTCGAGCCACATATGACTAGGTGGGTGTTAAGGTGTCAAGAGTCGAGGTACAGGGGAGACTGAGAAAGTCGAGTAATGGTTTATAGTTCTAAACTGTGTAATCCATTGGTAACAAGGATGAGCCCAGCTGCTATCCCGAGTTATGAGGAGCCTTACATTAAAGTTCTAAAAGTCAGACTTAAACAAAGAGTAACAGTAAGGTATAGGTTTCCTTTTGAGGTTTTCTAAACGTTATTGTCAAATTTTGCCATAAGTATATATTTTATCATCCATGTTATTAGTGACATTGTTGGAATAAAACATGATTCGATCCATATAATAACGTACCGGTTGATCCTGAGGAACCTGTGAGGGCATTAAACATTGATGCCATTGATTCGGGTTCCCAAAATAAGATGATTGATTTAGGATGGAATGATGAATTCTTGATTGATGAATTCTTCAGAGGAAGGAGACGAATTGAGATTAGGAGGCTGTGATTATTTTGTGATTAACCTTAAAATTAGGTTAATTACTCTCCATTTATATAAGGAGCATATTTTCACATTTAGTCCCTCTGGTGTTTAATTCGTGCCTCATTAGTCCTCTTAAGTCCAATCACCTAATGGGAAACCCTATAATACGTCTTTAAGAGTAAATACGTCCATCGAATATTTACTAGACATAGGGATTTCAGTTATCGTCAATTATCATATCAGGAAGGATAGATGATCAGTGACGGTCACACTAACGTGGTTCCAACATTCTCCCACTTGACCAAGCGATCATTTATCTATGAGCATTTAATAAGTCCGGCCGGGATAATACTCATTTTGTTTTAAACCGAAATCATAGCCAATAAGTACAGTCGTAGAGAAGAACATCAACTCAGGACCCCCACTAGTCAAACTATGACTCAAATTTAAAACTAATAAGCAATGATCAATTGACTAAGACAAATTTCGTTATATAACGTCTTTACACTATTATGAGCTCAAAGTGTAACTAATAGACAAACAAAATCTGAATAAGGAGGAAAATTTTCATTAACATAATAATAATAATAATGACCAGTAAAAGTACAATATGCTATTAAATTAAGTCCTTAGTAAGCCCCATCTTCGACACGTGTCCTACGAAGACATTAGGAGGAAGACCTTTGGTCATTGGATCCGCTAGCATATCATTTGTACTTATGTACTCAATACAAAGAACATTTTCCTCAACTCGTTCGCGTACAAACAGATACTTTGTATCGAGATACAGACCAGCGCCAGTCGAACTGTTACTGTTCGAGAAAGTTACGGCAGCTGAATTATCACAGTAAAGCTTCAATGGTCTAGAAATAGAGTTGACGATTTTGAGTCCACCGACCAGGTTCCTTATCAACATCCCATGACAAGTGGCATTGTAAACAGCAATATATTCAGCCATCATGGTGGACGTTGCAGTCAGTTTCTGCTTATGACTCCGCCAAGAGATAGGTCCGCCAGCTAACATAAAAATATACCCAGAAGTAGATTTCTTATCTTCCTTGCTTTTAGCAAAGTCGGAATCAGAGTAACCTACTACTTCTAGATTGTCACTTCTTCTATACGTTAGTTTGTAGTCTTTGGTCCCTTGCAGATATCGTAGAACCTTTTTAGCCGCTTTCCAGTGTGCTAATCCTGGTTAGATAAGTAACGCCCAAGCATACCGGCGATATAAGCGATATCTGGTCGAGTACAGACCTGAGCGTACATAATGCTCCCAACTACAGACGAGTAAGGTATCATCATCATTTGCTCCTTCTCAACTTCAGTGCTTGGACTTTGGAAAGTACCAAACACGTCTCCTTTAACTACTGGAGCTACAGTGGGTGCGCATGATTGCATTTTATAGCGTTCTAAGATGCGGTCAATGTAGGCCCTTTGAGAAAGACCCAGAACACCATTACGCCTATCCCGGTGTATTTCGATACCTATGACATAAGAGGCATCACCGAGATCTTTCATGTCAAAATTTTGCGAAAACATTCGCTTCGACTCATGCAGCATATCCAAGTTGTTACTTGCAAGCAGAATGTCATCCACATACAAAACAAGGATTATAAAGTTACTCCCACTGATCTTGAGATAGGTGCATTGATCCACTTGATTCTTTAAGAAGTCTTGTTCTTTCATGACTTCATCAAACTTAAGGTACCATTGCCGTGAGGCTTGCTTCAACCCATATATGGACTTCTTCAACTTGCAGACCATGTGCTCTTTACCTTTAGGAATGAATCCTTCAGGTTGCCGCATGTATACGTCTTCATGCAAGTCTCCATTTAAGAAAGCAGTTTTGACATCCATCTGATGTAACTCAAGATCAAAGTGAGCTACAAGTGCCATAACAATCCTTAGGGAATCTTTACGAGAGACAGGAGAAAAGGTCTCTTGATAATCAATTCCAGCCTTTTGAGTATAGCCCTTCGCAACCAATCTGGCCTTATAGCGTTCGACGTTTCCTTTTGGGTCTAATTTGGTTTTGAAGACCCATTTACAACCGACAGTTGTGGATCCTTCAGGAAGTTCAACCAATTCCCAAACGTCATTATGCTGCATGGAATTTAGCTCCTCAATCATAGCTTCATTCCATTGAGTGGCCTGATCACTATTAATGGCTTCTCGATAAGAGGTGGGATCAACAAGCTTTCCAATGTCCTCAACTTCAGTCAGATAAGTTATGAAATCATCAAAATTAGTGGCCCTGCGTTCCCTTGATGATCTCCTGAGTTGATTTTGGGGTTGAGCAACGTGAGGCTCGGCAACGTGAGGCTCGGCAACATGAGGTGCTTCTTGGTTTTGAGGTTCTTCATGGTTTTGATTAGGAGGATTTGGATCAGTGACATCAGGAGCAGCATCGTGTACAAGAGGAATTATCGGAGGAATCGACGAGTGGTTCCCCCCTGCTTCTTGTACTTCATGCAAATCGAAGTTAGGATTTGTTGTGCTCCCACTGATCTCTGAGTTCTCGAGAAACGTCGCATGCTGCGTGTCAACGATGGTAGTAGTATGGGAAGGACAGTAAAACCGATAACCTTTTGAGTTATCAGGATAACCGATAAAGGAACATGAAATCGTTTTAGGATCCAGTTTCTTTAAGTTAGGGTTATAGACTTTTGCTTCGGCAGGGCAGCCCCATACTTTCATATATTTTAGACTCGGTTTCTTACCTGTCCAGATCTCATGAGGAGTTTTAGGGACAGATTTTGATGGAACCCTATTGAGTATATGAACGGCTGTTTTTAAGGCCTCAGTCCAAAGAAAGGTAGGTAGGTTAGTGTTGGCAAGCATACTTCTCACCATGTCCATTAAGGTTCGGTTTCTCCTTTCAGCAACACCATTTTGTTGAGGAGAACCAGGCATGGTGTATTGGTTAATAATGCCATGTTCCTTACAAAAATTATGGAAAGGACCAGGAGCTTGACCAATGTCAGTATGTCTACCATAATACTCACCTCCTCTATCTGATCTCACAACTTTTATTTTACTATTAAGTTGGTTTTCAACCAAAGTTTTAAAATCAGCAAAAGTTTGTAAGGATTCAGATTTTTCTTTGATCAAATACAGGTGCATGTAACGAGAATAATCGTCAATGAATGTAATAAATGATGTATGTCCCGTGATGGATGCGGGATAGGGGCCACTTATGTCAGTATGAATTATTTCCAACAAGTTGGAACTTTTTGTGGCTCCTTTCTTATTCCCTTTAGCCATCTTCCCTTTGAGGCACTGTATACATGTTTCAAAATCACTAAAATCAAGAGAGGGTAAGATTCCATCCTTTACGAGTCGTGTCATGCGATTTCGTGAGATGTGGCCAAGACGTTTATGCCACAACATGGAGGAATTCTCTCGTTTAGGTGATTTGTCTTTGTTTTAGTTATATCATCAACATTAAGAGATAACAAAGAATGTGAGAAATTATGATCTAGTTCTAACTTATACAGCAATCCATCCAAAAAACCACGACCAAGCAATTCATTATTACGAGTTATGGCAATCTTGCCGAAACCATGAATCGTTACATAACCTTCAAGGTCTAGTCTAGAAATAGATACAAGGTTCCGAGTAATTCTCGGTACAAATAAGGTATCTATTAGTCTAATGCCTTTTCCGGTGCTCATATGTAAGACATAAGTTCCAATGGCTTCGACATTTAAGAGATCACCACTTCCAACTCTAAGCTTTCTTTGGCCCTTTGGTAGCTTCTGGATTGTAAGGAACCCCTGTAATGAGTTGGTTACATGAACCATAGAACCAGAGTCACCCCACCATGTATTAACAGGTACCTCAGTAGTAAAGGAATCAAATATTACATAAAGTACGTTACCTTTCTTAGCTAGCCACTCCTTGAACTTAGGGCAATCCTTCTGACGGTGTCCTTTGTCACGACAGAAGTTGCATTTAAGTTTGCCAGTCGAGGAATTAGAGCCAGAGGCAACTGCACCATGATTAGTCTTTTGGACTTTGTTCGCAGTTTGTTTACCGTTGTTTCCCTTCCTCTTCTTGGAGTTAGCGGTGGTGGTCAGGTGAACAGCTTTAGGTTGAGCCAGCTTAAGACGCTCCTCCTCATTAACACAGTGCCCAATAAGTTCACTCATTGACCATTTATCCTTCAAAGCATTGTAGTTAACCTTGAAGGTGTCAAAACGAGCAGGCAGGGAGGTCATGATGAAGTGCACCAGAAAGTTATCGGAGACTTCCATCTCTAGAGTCTTAAGCTTATTGGCCATGTCCGTCATCTTCATAATATGCTCACGGACACCGCTAGTTCCTTCATACTTCAATGTAAGCATCTGCAACATCAAGGCACTTGCATGCGCTTTAGACGATCCCTTGAAGTGGTCCTCAACAGATTTGAGGTAATCCTTGACTTTTTCAGAGTCAGGGATGGCTCCTCTAATAGTCAGATCAATGGAATTCTTGACTAACATTAGCGACAGGCGATTCGACTTCTCCCACTTTTCAAAGTTCGCCTTCTGATCAGCAGTGGATTCAGCAGTAAGGGCAGCGGGTTCATCATGACGAATAGCGCAGTCAAGGTCATACATTCCCAAAGTCAGATCTAAGTGACTTTTCCATGAAGCATAGTTCGTACCATTGAGCGTCATAAGGCCAAGGTTAGGTACTACTGTGGAAATAAGAAGGATGTACATTTAGGGCATAAGCGATAGAAGATTATTATAGTAATGCCTAAAAAAGTAGGCCCAATAGTAATAGTGACATTATCAGCCGTGTTATGCAGACAAGGTAATCTCTCCTAAAGTAATGCCTAAAATAAGTAGGCTCAATAATAATAGAGAGATGATAAGTTATCTAAGGCAGCCTAAGTAATCTCTTCTAGAGTAATGCCTAGAATAAGTAGGCTCAATAGTAATAGAGAGATGATAAGTTATATAAGGCAGCCTAAGTAATCTCTTCTAAAGTAATGCCTAGAATAAGTAGGCCCAATAGTAATGGAGAGATGATAAGTTATCTAAGGCAGCCTAAGTAATCTCTTCTAAAGTAATGGAACTAAAGTAATGACTAAAATAAGTAGGCCTATTAGTACTGTTCCTTAGAGTAATAAGACTATGACCATTATAGTAATGAAGCTAGTGATAAGTAAGCCTATTGTAAACACCAAAACAATAAGCTAAAGTAAGGCTCTACTTAGATGTTACATCACCTTTGGGCAGAAGTAACTAAGATCTAAGCAAACATGAGCATTAGGTCATGCAATACAACGCTTATCTTTTGACCTTTGGGCACAAAATTAAGAATCGTGTATTTTAGGCATGAAAAGAATCCCTTTGCTACACAAAACATATTAAATCACCTTTGGGCAGAATTAATATACTAAAGTAAGGCTCTACTTACATATTAAATCACCTTTGGGCAGAATTAATATACTAAGTGTTAATTATGCAAAAGAGAAAAGAGCGCAACATGAGAATCACATTTGACCTTTGGGCGCAAATGATGAAACCATGTACATTAGTGCGAAGCCCCCACACATTACGGGGGTCCGGGGGCAGCGCCCCTGGAAAGCGGGGTCCAAGGGGCGGCAGCCCCTGGCGGGGTCCAAGGGGCAGAGCCCCTGGCTGGGGTCGAGCTGTGGTAAAAACGCCTCAGAAAAATTATTTTCCGAAAATAAGGGTCATTTTTTCCATTTAAACTTTAAGGTAAAACATAAGCACGAACTTGATAATCAACTAAGTTAATCAGTAATCCATGAAAAATAAGCATGGTACGAAGATAGTTAAGTTCGTAATAAGGATTAACTTCGTAAGTAGTGATTAACTTCGTAAGTAGTGATTATCTTCGTAAGTAGTGATTATCTTCGTATGTTAAACATTAAGTTCGTAAGTTATACTAACTTCGTAAGAACTGGTAAGTTCGTAAGTTATACTAACTTCGTAAGAACTGGTAAGTTCGTAAGTTATACTAACTTCGTAAGAACTGGTAAGTTCGTAAGTTATAGTATCTTCGTAAGTTATAGTATCTTGTAAGTTAAAATTTAAGTTCGTACGAAGATACTTTACGAAAATAGCTGTACGAAGATGGCTGTACGAAAATAGCTTTACGAAGATAGCTGTACGAAGATGGCTTTACGAAGATAGGTTTAAGTTCGTGAAACAGTAAATGCGAAGATAAGCTAAATTCGTGATGATGTCATCACGAAGATAAGTTAACTTCGTGATGACGTAAGCACGAAGATAATTTTCTGCTTATCGGTTGTTCGCGAGTTAGGGCACGAAAACGGATCAAATCAATGGGGAATCGATTTAACTTGGCTCTGATACCACATGTTGGAATAAAACATGATTCGATCCATATAATAACGTACCGGTTGATCCTGAGGAACCTGTGAGGGCATTAAACATTGATGCCATTGATTCGGGTTCCCAAAATAAGATGATTGATTTAGGATGGAATGATGAATTCTTGATTGATGAATTCTTCAGAGGAAGGAGACGAATTGAGATTAGGAGGCTGTGATTATTTTGTGATTAACCTTAAAATTAGGTTAATTACTCTCCATTTATATAAGGAGCATATTTTCACATTTAGTCCCTCTGGTGTTTAATTCGTGCCTCATTAGTCCTCTTAAGTCCAATCACCTAATGGGAAACCCTATAATACGTCTTTAAGAGTAAATACGTCCATCGAATATTTACTAGACATAGGGATTTCAGTTATCGTCAATTATCATATCAGGAAGGATAGATGATCAGTGACGGTCACACTAACGTGGTTCCAACATTCCCTAGCCCTAGACCACCTGCTTCAATCGGATCAGTAACTCGGTCCCAAGACACCCATGCGAGTTTTCTTTTTTCAGATGAACCTCCCCAAAAAAATTTTCTTCTGATTGCCTCCAGTTTGTCGATGACTGCAACCGGTGCCAAAAAAATAGAGAAATAATAAAAATTTTCTTCTGATTGCCTCCAGTTTGTCGATGACTGCAACCGGTGCCAAAAAAATAGAGAAATAATATGATGGTAGGCTATCAAGGACTGATTTTAAACAGGTTATGCGCCCACCAACCGAGAGGTTTAAGGATTTCCAATTAGAAAGTCTTTGCTCAAAGGTACGGATGACCGACTGCCAATTTGAGATTCTAGACATGTTACCCCCGACACACATGCCTAGGTAGTTGAAAGGAATCGAGCCCAGATTGCATTTCAAGCTTTGAGCAGTTGCTTGGGCTTGTGACAGATCCACATTTATAGAGTAAAGACTAGATTTATGTAGGTTTACCTTAAGGCCAGAAACAAGGTCAAAGCAGCGCATTATTCTTTTGATGTTTCTCAGGTTCTGGGATGACCACTTACCTAAGAGAATCACATCATCAGCATAAAGAATGTGGGAAATTATGGGTCCGTCATTTGGCAGTTGAATTCCATGAACAAGGCCGATTGAGATTGCTTTGGAATATATGCTTGAAAATGCTTCCATCATAAGAATAAAGATGAAAGGTGATAGGGGGTCGCCTTGCGGTACACCCCTAGATGCCACGAATTCTGCAGTTGGAGCCCCATTAACTAAGACATGCTACTGTTGAGGTAAGAACTCCTTTGATCCAGTTAATCCACTTTTCAGGAAAATGCATTTGCTCGAGTATGGATACAATGAACTTCCATGAAATCGAATCAAATGCTTTTTGAAAGTCTATCTTGAAGATAAAGCCTTCCTTTTTGTTCCTCTTCAGCCATGAAATAGTCTCATTAAAAATTAGGGGGCAGTCAATTATGTTCCTGTTGGCTATATATGCGGATTGGGTGGGAGAGATTAGGTTTGGGAGTACCAGGTTTGGGATATATCACAATTTCATTTGAGCATTACCTTTTATAATAAAGGAATAAGTTGTGAACAGTGTTTTTTGTCTTTATCTGTGCTTTATGCATAAATAAAGGAATTAGCAATTATGAAACAAAAATTAGATTTGGTAGAGTGGTTGGTCTCCATGCCTTTGGGGGTGGAGGTCACGGGTTCAAACCCTCCCCTCCTCTTTTTTTTCGAGTTTGTATTTAATAATAAAGTTTTTGCACTTTGGCCCCTCTTTTTTCTTTTTCTGTCCTCTCCTGTTTTTTTTATATTATTTCAACTCCTAACCTTATATAATTTGTTTTTTTTTTTAAATCTTTTTAACATTTGTATTTTTTTATACCTTTTTTTACATTTAACATTTTGTTCTTTTTTAACTTTTTAATGTTATATATTTTATTCAAATACTATATATTTTGCTTTTTATTCTATGTTTTTTTTTTTTTGATTTTTTTGTTGCATTATATATCCTTTGTATTCTTTTAAACATTTGGTTTTATACCTTTTTCACATGTAACATTTGTTTTTTTATAACTTCTTAAAATGCTTTATATTTTGTTTTTTTACTATTTTTTGGTTCTTTTTTTTTGATTTTTTGTTGCATTATATATCCTTTGTATTCTTTTAAACATTTAGTTTTATACCTTTTTCACATGTAACATTTGTTTTTTTATAACTTCTTCATTTGGTTTTCGTATTCCCTTTTTTTTTTTTGGTTTTAGTATATTTCTTTTGTATTTTTTTAACATTTGGTTTCAATACTTTTTGCCGCCCATAAATTTGTGGTTTTATTTAACTCCGTCCATAAGCGCAAACGTTTTCAAAAACTTACGCCAACCACCGGGCGGCATGAAATTCCTAGTTAGAATGATATGGAAACTATCAAGCAATATTAATACAAAGGAAATATTCATTCCTTTTTTCTTTGTATTCCTTGGTATTCTCATTACCTTTCCCCTTCCTTAACTTGAACCAAGCATGTCTTAATTTTTTATTGTATTTTCTCCTTGTGTATATATATTAGGAGCTGACTACCATGCCTTTGCGAAGCTGATAGCCTATTCTTATAGTACTAAGGCCCAACGAGTCAAGCTTAGCACGGAGGAAGCATAAAAAAACTCAAGCATCCAAGTTGTTTGAATGATGTATATTCATCAGGTGAAAGGGAAGCCCATAGACATCGCAATTTGTTTTACAATGGGTTTAAAAATTAAAACTAGTGGTACGTTATTTGAGGTGTTGAATTGTCCATTTTCATGGAAGGATGGTCGAAAGGCTGGAGTTCATGAGCATTTTTAATGACCTTATAAGCCATGCTTCTAAGACACGGCACACTCAACTCAAAAGAAAGATAGATAACACCCCAAGCACGGTAAAAACCCACTGGAAAGGTAACTTTCCTTGGGAACTCGTACGAGTAATGGAACTCATAATGCTTCCAATTAACAAGCGCTTCGGGTACAATTTTTGTAACATCCCAAAACTTTTAGACTTTGACCATTAACTTGTTGTTTGTGATTATTAATTGATATGTGTTTTATAAGTGTAATTATGTGATTAAATGATTAATGTGGGAAACGTGGAATATGTTAAAGGGAAAAGTATCTGTGTGTGTATGTAACTTGTCTTCAGCTACTATTGTAAGAAAGAAACTTTATTTGGGTTCATTGTATGTAAACAACCCGGTAAACTGAATGATTTGTGTAAGTCACCGGATGAAAGATTATGTCAACTGGTCACACACCATTTGGCCCGCCACGTCATAATAAAAAAGAATAAGTTTATTTAGATTATGAAACCCTATATAAATATATACAAAGAAGGATACGAGATCCAAAACTCAAATCGAGTATACCAGATTCAAAACAAATCAAAAAAGAATAATTATAGCCAGAATACAGATGATTTGTAGAAGAAACAAAACTAGCATAGAAAGTTTAAACATATATATATATAAAAGATATATATATCATGGTTATCATCATCATCCCACCATCACACCTATATATATATAACACCATCATGGTTATCATCACCATCACCACCATCACACCTATATATATATAAACCACTCACTGCTGGCCACCACCACCGGCCGTCACCAACATCTATATCATCAGCCTATCATCACCACCACTAATCATCAGTCCTATCATCGCCACCACTCACAATCATCCCCGTCATCGCCACCTTCGATCCATTGGTTCACAACTTCGTCTCTCAACACATCATTTCAAGTTGTTGTTGGAGTTTACTTCATATCCGATAAAGGAGGGGTGATTTGGCTTTTCTTTTGGCTGCAAATCGGAAGGAGGGTGGGGTGGTGGTTTGGCTTATTTTTTTTGCTGCAGTCTTGCAGATCGGAAGGTGGGTGGGGTGGTTTGGGTTTTTTTTAGGTTTGTAATTTTGAAGTGTGTTGAAATATTATTTAAAACTTAATGAAACTTTTATGATGTAGTGATCGGAATTGGCCGGTTAGTGATCGGAATTGGCCGATTATTTGTATTCGGTAACTTTTTTTTTCTAAACAAAAAGCCCAAATGTACTAGATTGTTGATTGAGCTAGTCAAACAACATTTTAAGTGTTGACTATGCCACATAAGCCTTCCACATAAGCAATTAAATCAATATAAATTAAATGTTAACCGGGTACTCTTTTAGCCAGTCATCGGTTACACAAATCATTCAGTTTACAGGGTTGTTTACAGACAATGAACCCGATTAAAGTTTCTTTCATACAATAGTAGTTGAAGACAAGTTACATGCACACACATATACTTTTCCCTATGTTAAATGATACGTGGGATATGTACTAAAGTGATTAAAGATGACAATTAATAAAAGTAAATTATGTGCTTAATAAAGTTAAAGTGTAGACGAGGGGTCGCTTAACCATTAAATGAGTCTTAAAGCGATAATTAGAGCTAACGGAAAGTATAAGGGCCTAGATGTCAAACTAGCAAACTTGTGGCTGGAGATTTAGGTTATAAAAGGTCGTAATATCCTCATTATTAGCCCTAGACACAAAATTTGCAGCCATAAACTCTCTCGAAACCCTAAGAGCCTCTCTAGAGAATTTGATCGATTTCGGGTCGATTCGGGAGTGATTTTTTATAGATCTTGATCCTATAATCTTCCGTACAAGTAATGATCCATTCCTCGATCAATTTATGATTAATATTAAAGGATTTAGGTTATAAATTCGGACTCAAAGGGCTGGGGTTGAATAAATATGTTCTTTTAATCGAATTGATGTCGTTTCGGTTCGTTAATTGGTTAATAAACTGAGGTAAAGGCTAATTGATCAAGTGGGAAACATCAAGTTGGTAACTTGATGGTTTAAATATGTTTTAATAATGATTATAAATAAAACCCAGGTGATGGATTAGACCCATAGGCGTTTAATTGATTTTTCATACAAATCGTGCTGGTTTCAAGTCGTATTGTTAATCAAAAGAGGGATTTAGTTGAGGGATTGATCCATTGATCAATTGAGGCTTTCATTGAGTCAATTAGGTCCTAATTGAATGGGTTAAGGTGTTGATAGGACCTAGGGGTGTTACGAATACATTTACAAGTCGAAAAACGAAGCAAAATCGCAAAGTCCTTCGACCAGCACCTCATATGCGGCGCATATAAGTTATGTGCGGTGCATAACGGGGCCTAGGAGGGTTCTGAGTGATTTTTGAAGCAAATATGTGACACATATTCAAAGCATGCGCCGCATAAAGTGTCTGTTGGTCCGTTTGGGGTCCGAAACAAGCGTTTAAGGGTCCTATCAGTGTCCCTAAGTTAATGGATGGTTTTATAACCTTATTAGGATGGGTTTATACAAGTGTATTGACTATGAACTCGATATATGTCACTCGGGATAATTGTGAAGCTTGTTAACTTGTGTTTGGTGTATCGTTGCGCGTTCGTGAGGTAAGATACATGACTTTTCTCACATTGGAGGCACAACAAAGTGTACTTTTCTAAAATAACCTCTTAACTGGATTATCTTATGTGTGTTGCGTTTCTGGGTTATGCGAGAGGTTATGTGGGATTATATACGAACGATATAGTAGCTTACAATGCTTAAATGTGAAGTAGATATATGTATGTGTTACATGATGATTGTATTGACGTTGATATGCCCTGATTATGATATGTAATGTGGTGTTGATGATGTCGATGCTATGTTTTGATGATGATATGTGATGGGTTATGTGTGGGATTTAAGTGTGTTACGTCTAGTTCACTAGATACACGTAGGATCACTATGACATGCACGCGTTAGTGGGATTAAACGTAAAGTAGATGTGGGATTAATTAGGTAATGAATACACCTAAATCTAAAATAATATGTGAGAAATGCTCGAGCTAAAATACGTGCCAAATACGTGAGAAGTGTTAAGCTTAACCCGTACTAGTCCATGCCAAGCTAGTGTGTTTATGTGGTCGCTTGAGTGGCTTCTTGCGACATAGTTACGTGGGATTAGTATTTCCGGGTGGTTTGACTAACCATCAATGTTAAAAGTATAACGGAAACTATGAAATGGCTTTGCCTTTCCTTTAAGTTTAAGATATTAATTATACGTGGGACTGAAATGTTAAAGAGAATAATATACTAATAGTAATGAAGTTTATGTGAGATGTGAGAATATGATGGTGACGTGAGATTAAAGTAAGATATGATTACGACGGATGATATGTACGATGGATAGGCACCATTAGGAGTATAAATCCTATGTGTGTGATACGTATATGTGTGATATGTCTAAGTGTGATATGTAAGACGTGAGATGTTGCTATGATATTATGATAAAAGTTAATTAAACAACGTTGTTTTATGACATATAAAATGAAGAATGATTTTGTAACACCCGTGATATTTGACTACGTTGACCTTATTTGAATAATGTGTAATTATGTGATTAATTGTGAATCTAGTTGGAATATCGATGCTTGAGAACGTATGTGATTAATGAAATTCGAGTTGTTTTGGTGATCTTTAGTGTAATTGTCGATATTTTAGCATTTACGTGTTTGGACAGGGTATATTGTGGGAACTAGCTAATGAAATTGGTGCAAGAGTCTTAGGTAGGGGTGTAAACCCTATCCCACCTCTCATTTTCTCTTCTTATCTCTAACTCTTACCCACATACTCTTTCTTTTCTCTCTATCATTCAAGAACACACACAAACTCATCTCACCTCATTTAATTTTGGATCTAGAGCATTTACTACTATCAAATTGTTAGGAATTTTTGGTAAAATTAAGTGTTCATCATTTTGAAGCTCCAAAAACGGATTTGAGGCTTCGGGACGAATTGGTAAGTGTTTTATGGCTCAAAATGTTCCTCTTGACTTGTAGAATACATCCTTGTTGTGAATGTAAACGATTTGTGGTCAAGTTGAGTGTAAAATGGGTGTTTTAGCTCAAAAACGAGTCTTGGATCAAAAGTCGGGAAATCGGAAGTGGGTTTGGGAAAAGATATGTTTTTATAGTGTGGTTATACTTGAATTTGGTTGTGACAAAGTTTGGTAACTTGATTTGGCTCCTACGTTGATCGATTTGTGTCAAAATTGGGTTTTTGTTATGAATCTGGGCAATATGCGCCGCATATGGATGGTATGCGCCGCATATCGGGCCATTTTTCTGGAAAACATGCGCCGCATCTTTTGAGCCATGCGCCGCACAAAATCCTTGTCCACCTTCTGAGCAAAAAATGTGCCGCATGTTTTAAGGATGCGCCGCATATTGGAGATTTTCTGACAACATGCGCCGCATCTCTTGAGCCATGCGCCGCACAAAATCCTTGTCCACCTTCTGAGCAAAAATGCGCCGCATGTTTAAGGATGCGCCGCATATTGGAGATTTTCTGACAACATGCGCCGCATCTTTTGAGCCATGCGCCGCACAAAATCCTTGTCCACCTTCTGAGCAAAAAATGCGCCGCATGTTTAAGGATGCGCCGCATATTGGGGACTTTCTGACAACATGCGCCGCATCTTTTGAGCCATGCGCCGCACAAAATCCTTGTCCACCTTCTGAGCAAAAAATGCGCCGCATGTTTTTAAGGATGCGCCGCATATTGGAGATTTTCTGACAACATGCGCCGCATCTTTTGAGCCATGCGCCGCACAAAATCCTTGTCCACCTTCTGAGCAAAAAATGTGCCGCATGTTTTAAGGATGCGCCGCATATTGGAGATTTTCTGACAACATGCGCCGCATCTTTTGAGCCATGCGCCGCACAAAATCCTTGTCCACCTTCTGAGCAAAAAATGTGCCGCATGTTTTAAGGATGCGCCGCATATTGGAGATTTTCTGACAACATGCGCCGCATCTCTTGAGCCATGCGCCGCACAAAATCCTTGTCCACCTTCTGAGCAAAAATGCGCCGCATGTTTAAGGATGCGCCGCATATTGGAGATTTTCTGACAACATGCGCCGCATCTTTTGAGCCATGCGCCGCACAAAATCCTTGTCCACCTTCTGAGCAAAAAATGCGCCGCATGTTTTTAAGGATGCGCCGCATATTGGAGATTTTCTGACAACATGCGCCGCATCTTTTGAGCCATGCGCCGCACAAAATCCTTGTCCACCTTCTGAGCAAAAAATGCGCCGCATGTTTTTAAGGATGCGCCGCATATTGGGGACTTTCTGACAACATGCGCCGCATCTTTTGAGCCATGCGCCGCACAAAATCCTTGTCCACCTTCTGAGCAAAAAATGTGCCGCATGTTTTAAGGATGCGCCGCATATTGGAGATTTTCTGACAACATGCGCCGCATCTTTTGAGCCATGCGCCGCACAAAATCCTTGTCCACCTTCTGAGCAAAAAATGTGCCGCATGTTTTAAGGATGCGCCGCATATTGGAGATTTTCTGACAACATGCGCCGCATCTCTTGAGCCATGCGCCGCACAAAATCCTTGTCCACCTTCTGAGCAAAAATGCGCCGCATGTTTAAGGATGCGCCGCATATTGGAGATTTTCTGACAACATGCGCCGCATCTTTTGAGCCATGCGCCGCACAAAATCCTTGTCCACCTTCTGAGCAAAAAATGTGCCGCATGTTTTAAGGATGCGCCGCATATTGGAGATTTTCTGACAACATGCGCCGCATCTCTCCAAGGGTGCGCCGCATATTTTTCATGTTCAACGTAAACTTATCTTTTCGTCTAACGATCGTAACTTTTGAACCGTAAGTCCGTTTCTAACGTATGAGCTATCCTTAGAATCGTGTGAGAGTCTACTTTCTTATGGCTCCATCCATTTGGGATGAATCTAAATCCATTTCTAAAAATGTTGGTTTGAAGTGTCTTCGTTCTTGGTCGGGGAAACGTGTAAAGCGTTTGTTGGGTTATGGCATGACTTAAACTAGCTAGGCCTTATTGCTTGGGGTATTTTATGTTGACTCGATACTTGTGAAGTAGGTTGTGATCGTTGTTCACGTTGGGCCTTACTTACTCATCTTAGGAAGCGGTAATACTCGTTTGATCGCATCAGGTGAGTTTCGTAGCCCCTCTCTTTGTGGAACTTTGGGGTGGAAAGTGTACTCGTTTTGGTAAAACTTATGTCGATTAACAATGTGATGCATGATATGAGAACTAATGTATTGTTTGAATGGTAAACATGATACTATTTATGATTATTGGGTTGGATTATTGATACTTGAGCTATTCGCACAATTTGGTGTCCCATGGGGACTTGTGAGCTTGATTATGTGTACACTTCGCCAAATTGTGTGTCCCGCGGACTTGTGAGCTTGATGAACGTTCATTATGGTGATTATGGATTGTGATCTTGTTGTTTAACTTGGTTGTGTGCTTGTATGATCTTATAGCGATTTTTTTGTGCCTTATGCTAAGATTGTACGATATGTGCTTCGTTTGGTTCTATATTATCGTATTGATTTGTAATCGGACTTTTGAAACTTGATACTTGTTTTGATGCTTAAACCTACAAACTCACCAACCATGTGTTGACTCGATTTAGTACACTTTTCAGGTGAACAGGTAGAACAAAGGCGCGCCGGTTGATTGCATGATAAGCTAGGATTGGACTTGGACTATTTTGGATCCGTGATCCTTTGATCCCGTGTATGGGTTAGGCTTAGGATCGTTAGCCATCTTTTGAACTATATTTTTGTAAACTATTGATGGTGTTGTGCTCCTTATGCTTACTTTTGATCCGGAACTTGTACTTAACTTTATTTGTTGAATGGATAGTCCAATCCTTTGTTGCATATAGTTTGTCTCTACATAATCTTCATGTCATGCTGTGCTTTTCTTGAAATTCCATGTATTCCGCCTTGTTGAGGTGTTACATAATGGTATCAGAGCCGTGGTTATAGAGAACTAGGTGGATTGACCTAGACTATAACTAAGGAACCTTTCATATAGCATGCATAATAGGAGCTTATGTGTGCAACGTGATCTTGATGAATTGTCTTCTAAGTGTACTTGGTTAATGGTGATGTTCGTAGTAGGATCTATATGTGACTTGGAAGCATGCTTGATTTGTTGAGATGGATTATTTGGGTGATTCTTGTGATTGGCTTGGATAGATGGATCTTGTTGAATTGAGATTGTTGTGTGAATATGTAAACATGATGGAATTTGTTGTGAATATGTGAATATGGTGGAATGTGTTGTGTGGATTTACTTTAGCAAGATGAAGTGATTTGCAATAACGGAGTATAACAATGGGTAACACTAAAAGACGCCTGATCAACGATTTTACGACGACCCATTGGTATATGTAAGTTATTGACGTCATGGATTGCGCATGCTTGGGTTAAAGTATAGTAGGTAAACCGGTATGCTTGATAAGTATTGGTTGGGTGGAGGGAAAGCCGCTGGTATCACCTGTATACAAACCCGGTCAATACTTAAAGGGCATAACGGAACCAAATCCCGACATGCATCTAATGTACTAAAGGTGTGGAGGGAAAGCCGCTGGTATCACCTGTATACAAACACCTTTGGTGGGTTAGATGTAGGAGTTAGATTTGGACTATACTTTACCCGAATTGTTTTATGTGATGGTATGTGTTTTGGGTTGATATGTTGATTTGCATGCGGAATATTGCTATGAAATGAACTAGATGATTTTGCACTTGACACTTAGGAAATTATTTAGGAATGATACTATGATGCTTACTTGTGTCGGTTTGTGAATAATTTAGCATGATCTAGCGATTATTTGGTAGAACCCCCTTTTAGTAATAACAACTTGGGAATTTAATTTTGGTAATTAACGCATGTGTTCAGGAGTATGCTTAGACCAAGAAGAGCGGCGGCTAATCGTAGGCACCAACCCGAGCAAGAAGATGAGCCACAGAATCAAGGTGGTCGTGGGGGAGCCCGGGGTGGTGGTCGGAGTGGTCGTGGTGGCCGGGGTGGCCGTGGGGGTCGGGGTGGTAGAGGTGGTGCTCATGTGGAGCCCGAAGCTAATCATGTCCCGGACATGGCTACCGTTATCACTCAAACCATCAATGCCATCATGCCTACTATTGTGGCTCAAGTCACCGCGGCTATGGGTGATACTAATGGTGGTAATCAAGGAGCACAAGGTGATGCTAATTTGAATAATGTGAATGATGTGGAGAATGTGGAGGAGGAGGTGGAAGATGCGGGCCATAATGCTCATGTTCGTCCGAACTACGAGCCAAGGCAATACCGCCTAGGGTGTACTTACACCAACTTTACTAAGTGTAATCCACCCGAGTTCAATGGGCGGGGTGGGGCCATTGCTTGAATTCATTGGTTCGAAAAGATTGAGGCGGTGATAGCTAGGAGCAATTGCACTTATGGCCAACGAATCAACTATGTCACCGGTTCGTTTACTTATGAGGCTTTGAGTTGGTGGAATGGGATTGTTGAGGGAAGAGGTCTTGATGCGGCGCTAGATATGGAGTGTGGAGAATTTAGAATCATGTTGAAAGAGAAGTTTTGCCCCGTTTATGAACTACAAAAGCTTCAACAAGAGTTCATCCACCAACAAATGAAAGGCTTGGATTTTAATGTCTACACTCTTCGCTTTCAAGAGTTGTCTAGGATTGTACCTCACTTGGTTTCCTCCGAACCAAGGAAGATTGAGAAGTATGTTCTTGGTCTAAACCAACATGTTCAGATGATGGTCTCTAACATCATGCCGAAAACCATGGAAGAAGCGGTTAACCGGGCCGGGAGTGCTACCGAGGAACTTATTAAGGGTGGGATTTTGAGCAATCCGGGAAGCAAGAGAAAATATGTTTCCGAGTCTAGTGGGACAAAGCAGGGTGGACGGGTTGATAACAAGCGCCCCAATCGTGGTAAAGTGTTTGCGGCGCCCGAAGTGAAAAGAGAAGGCTATGGTGGGCCTCATCCTTTGTGTAACACATGTCGTATCCATCACCCTACTAATTCTCAATATAGGGCTTGTTTTGTGTGTAATCAAGTGGGGCATTTCGCCAAGGATTGTCGGGCTAGGGGTGGTCAAGTGGCACCGGCGAATGTGGTGCCCGTTGTTGCTAGAAATCCACAAGCACATCGTGGTGCTTGCTTTCAATGTGGAAGCACCGATCACTACCGCAACAATTGCCCTCAATGGGTGGGCCAACAAGTGCAAGTGGTGGTTCATCCAAATCAACTCCAAATTGCGGGCCCGAATCAAAACCGTGGGCAACAAGGACAACAAGTGCTTCATCCTAGGGGAAGAGCTTTTGCGGCCAATGCTATTGAGGCTCGCAATGACCCGAATGTTGTGGCAGGTACCTTTCTTCTCAATGGTCACTATGCCACTGTTTTATTTGACTCCGGTGCCGATTTTAGCCTTGTTTCTACTAGTTTTCTTCCTTTGATTGATGTACCTTTATGTCCGTTGAGCTATGTGTTTGAAATTGAAATGGTAAATGGTGGGGTGTCTAAACTTAGTCAAGTAGTCCGTTATTGTGAACTAGAACTAGAGGGCTATCCTTTTCTTATTGATCGCATGTCGTTCGATATTGGTAGTTTTGATGTGATAGTGGGTATGGATTGGATGTTGGCGGTTAATTCGGTGATCGAGTGTGGTAATAGGGTGGTACGAATTCCTTTGTCTAATAGGGGAGATTTTGAGGGTGCAAAGTGAACAAGCGGATTCTTTGGAGGGTAGAGCTTTTAGTGTGACCGTTAAGAAGGTAGAGTTGAAGACCGTACCGGTGGTGTGTGATTTTCCGGATGTTTTTCCCGATGACCTACCGGGATTACCCCCGTCTCGTCAACTCGATTTTCGCATTGATCTAGTTCCTAATGCTAGACCTATTGCAAAAGCTCCATATCGGTTAGCCTTAACCGAGATGCAAGAACTAGAAACTCAACTCCGTGAACTTCAAGAGAAAGGTTTCATCCGTCCGAGTCAATCGCCATGGGGAGCCCCGATTTTATTTGTGAAGAAGAAAGATGGTTCCTTTCGTATGTGTATCGACTACCGGGAGTTGAACAAACTCATGGTAAAGAACCGATATCCTCTTCCAAGGATTGATGACCTTTTTGACCAATTGCAAGGCATTTTTCCAAGATTGATTTGCGGTCGGGTTATCATCAATTTCGGGTTCATGAAGAAGATATTCCTAAGACGGCGTTTAGAACAAGATATGGGCATTTTGAGTTCACGGTCATGCCTTTTGGGTTGACCAATGCACCGGCGGTGTTTATGGACTTAATGAATCGTGTTTGTAGGCCCTTTTTGGATAAGTTTGTTATCGTCTTTATTGATGACATTCTTATCTGTTCCAAGACGAAGGAAGAACACTCAAGTCATCTAAGCAGCATTCTTGAGTTGCTTAGAGCCGAGAAACTCTATGCTAAGTTTTCTAAGTGTGAGTTTTGGCTTGAAGAAGTCCATTTTCTTGGACACGTGGTGAGCAAAGACGGTATTCATGTTGATCCAAGCAAGGTAGAAGCGGTGAGGGAGTGGAGAAGACCCGAAACGCCAACTGAGATACGTCAATTTCTTGGGTTGGCGGGTTACTGTAGAAGATTTTGTTAGGACCAGTTCACCTGGAACTGGCCAGTCACCAGTTCACACTGACCAGTCACCAGTTGCATCTGGTGACCCAGTAAAAACTGGTGACCAAGATGATTTGTCGAGAAATATATTGAAGTCCAGTTGCACCGTACAGTTAACGCAACTGAAGACTTCCTCCAGTTGAGAACTGACCAAGTTGAAGAATCATTCCAGTTGAAGTCGAAGACAACAAATGGAAGATAAAGAATGACAATGGCAGCGAAGCCCAGTTGGCATTCTAGTCGAAGACAACAAACTGGAGACCATCAGTGGAAAGCCCTTACAAAGCTTTACACTGATTACGAGAAATTGACTTATATGCTTTATGTACCTTTACCCGGATAATAAGCCTTATCTTATTACTTAAGTATTAAAAGGTACATAAAGGTGGTTATGTAAAGTCACTTTAACATGCGACTTTACACTGCTTTTTAAGGAATTAAATGCTATTCCTTAAATGCTCCCAACCACATTTGTACGGCTAAAGTTAACATCCCAATGTTAACTTTGCCTATAAATACAAGTCATTGCACAACCAAGAATTTAAGTATTCGATCTCACAAAGTTATTTCACAAAGACGAATAACTTCACACTTTGCAAACCTGCAATATTCTTGGTGAACTTGTGCAATCTTCTCTCAATCGCTAAAAGGAACATTTCACAACTTTAAGTGTTTCGATTGTCTTGAGAAATTCCGAGTATAGATCAATTGTATTTCATAGGTTGTTAGGATATTTAC